>CP139505.1:441668451-442186175 GCA_021014915.2 Artemisia tridentata subsp. tridentata | reverse complement strand
TAGCCCTGATTTTATTCTCTTATTCAACTGATTTTCTACTATGCTCTTAGTACACTCAGAAGCATTTTTCAATTTGGTAACAGTCAGTTGAATATTGTCTCTAGCTAATGTCACTTTAGTGCACTCAGTCCTTACCATTTCTATTTCTTTATCTTTCAAAAATATTTGTCTTTGAAGAGCATTTTTAGCATCAGTAAAGGTAAGTTCATTTTCTCTATAGTGAGTGATTTGTTTTTCTAACTTGGACATACCACACTTGTGGTCAAATAAGGTTTGAATGGTTTTTCTATGTTCTAATACTTCTGTATCATAAGCTTTACTTATGATTTTTAATTCTTTAAAAGATTCACAATCATTAGGACATTTGATAATTTGTACCTCAGGGGTGGAGAATGCCATCAAAGCCAATTCATCAGAAGTTGACTCATCTTCACCCATGAAACTCCAGTCAAAACCCATGCCATCAATAGCAACCATTGCTTTTGGCTCAGCAACTTCAACAACCTTACTCTTGCTTTCAAAGCTTCCTTTCTTCTCAAAGCTTCCTTGATTTCTGTTGTCAAACCCTCTACCTCTGTCATCCTGCCTTTTAGGTCTTCTACACTCCCTAGAGTAGTGACCTTTCATGTGGCAGTTGTAACACTCCACCTTTGACTTATCATAGCCAGCAGGCTCACTTCCATCTATCAGTATCTTCTTGCCAGTCCTCATCATCAACTGCTTAGCTCTAATGCTTAAAAGTGAAAGTTGCCACTTTAGGTCCATTACTTCAAGATCATCAGGATGAATCTCTTGAAGGTCTTCAAATGTTAATACAGACCCATTGTGTTGAGACGTAAGAAAAGCACACCCAATTGTTTCATCCAAAATGGACTTGGTGCTACTAGAAGTACTAGCAGTACCAAAGGTTGTGTTAGCAGTACCTTCTTCTCTGCCACCTTTGTCTTCATGATCAACCTTTGAGATGTTTGGGGATGAAACAAATGCCATATTTCCTGAGCTTGACCCAGTAGTCTTCTTTACTTCATGTTCTACAATCTTGAAATTGTTGTAGAGATCATTTAGACTCATCTGGTCAATATCTGACTTGTTCTTCCATACAATGACATGCATAGACCATTCTGAAGGTAAACTCCTAAGAAATTTAGAGTTTAGGTCTTCTTGAGTTATCATCACTTCATGGATGGCTAACTGACTTGCAAGCTTCTGAAGTCTATTGAACATACTGTCCAAAGACTCATTGGTTGTGGCTGTGAAGTTCTCAAATTGTTGTTTGAGAAGGGTTTTCTGTGTTTTCTTGGTAGCATCATTACCACCAAACCTAGCCACAATAGCTTCAAAGAGGGTTTTGGCATCTTTGTATTTGTTAAAAATCAGAAGTTGATCATTTGGAATAGTCATCAGTAACATACTCCTTGCCTTGAGATCATTTTTCTTCTGAATTCTTTCATCTGCATTCGATGGTTGGGTTTGTATTGTTGTTACAAGAGCATCATTTACTGTTGATGTGGTGGTTTGGGGTTTAAATGAATTGCCTTGTTCAATAATCTCCCAAAGTGCATAGTCCTGCACTTGAAAGTATTGTTCAACCCTGAGTCGCCACATTTCAAACTCATTTTGTTTCAGTAATGGAAGTTTAGCTGCAACATTTGTCTGAATATGTTCAACATCCATTTTTCTTTTAAATTAGTAAATATCAAGCCTAGCTCTGATACCACTTGTGGAACGTTTTTGGTTTTGTTCTTGATTGAGATATTTATGTATTGAATGTGTTTAGCATGCGGAATCTACTACAACACACTTTAAAAGAACACAAGATGGTGAGTTTGAGTAAATGAGAGAATGCAATGAACAAATAATCACAACTTTGGTTAACACAAAACGATTCAATATTATTGATGAAATAATACGGATGATCTAAATATCACCGGGATTACAAAGTAATCTTGAATCAAAGATTGTAAAAAGGATTTGTGATTCGAAGTAACTAAGTTACTTGAGAGATAGTTTGTTTTTGGTTATTTTGTTTGTGAAGATGCATGCATGAAGAAGTGACTAAGATATCCTTTTATATGATAAGGATATCTTATTACATGTTGTCAAGTGGAAGAGTATTATACTATACTTTGACTATTATGTGCGCCTACAATTTAATACAACTACCCATGTACAACTCTGATAATATTCCTCTGTCAACACAGAAGACTAAACTACTTCTACATAACGTATAACAATGTACAAAGACTAATAATTCAACTAAATATCTATTACAAAATATCTATTCGACATGACATAAGCTTGGCAGGCTCTTCATCTTCTAGCAGTACCTTCTACCCAGAAGGTACTGGTAGAACATCTTCGTACACAACAAAATCAACTAGCAGGCTCTTCATCATCTTGGCAGGCTCTTTGACTTTGATCATTTTATTCCCAACAAAGAGACGGTTGATTTACAACTGGTGACCCAGGTTGTGTCTGATGATGATGACCTGTTTGAGGATACTGCTCCTTCGGCAGTTAAATCTCCGGTTATTGGATGGAAAGCTGGTTATGATGGGAAAGTTCCTTGGTTTGAGATACGCAGAGTTGCTGGAAGAATGCAAAGGTTTAAAACAATTCCTCAAATGCTTAAACACATTGACAAAAAGGATTTGGTAAACCTGTCAGCATTAATGAAGAACAAGTATGGAAATGGAAAACCAACAGATGAGCTTGATAGAGTGCTTTGCGGATATCTGACGACCATGTTTCAAGCTTCTGTCCAAGATAGTATGTTTGTACAAAAGGGTACAAGTACGTAGTGTTTGTTAAGTTGATTACCTTGAAGGTTTTTGTAACCCTGTTACTTCCACCATAACCGTATACATATATTGAAGTGTTTGTTGACATAATTCATTTGTTTACATAGTCTTCTTCTTACCATTGAACGATACATTCCGCATAGTGTTTAATATTGTGTCAATTCGATAACAGTTTGTTAGGAATTATTAGAATAATGTTTATTTTCATTGCTGCTGTTAGTGTAGTTTGATTCCTGCTGGCAGTGTTGGTTTCTGCCGGTCATGGTTCCTGCTGGTAGCATTGTTTAGTTTCTGCTGGCAGTGTTTGTTACTGCTGGTCATGGCATATTTTTTGTATGTTTGTTAGAGTTATTTTAGGAACACAAACATACGACATTGTGTTTTGCATCCAATTCCAAAGAAAATAGTTAATACAAGATCCATAGAGGATCAAAGTCTTTTAGTCATTGTCTTCTTCAACTCTTGTGTTTAGTATCCGCATAAGCACAAGTTTATTATACAGAGATTCTCATAGTAGTTGGCTTTGTGTTTAAATAAGCTATGTACAAGTTCTTTTGGCTCAAAGATCTATCAAGAGGCACGATCCTACACAGTTTCTACACATATTGTTTTACATTCATATCTAAGATAATTAACAAAGATCTATCAAGGGCTCATCTGGGATCAACACCAAATCACAAAGTTTTTTCTTGAATTAAACTATCTTATTCCTCATAGCTTGACACTGATCATAGATTCTTTGTAGTAAATCCTTAACCACATCCGATTGTTGTTCACACCTGAGTTTTGAGGTAAGCATCACCCTTAAGACTTCAAAACTCAGTGGATATTCCAATTCAGCTAACATGAAGATATATACTCCACTCTGTGTTGACAGATGATGCACATTGCAGGAACTATAAAACTCCCATGTCAGATATTCATGCAGTTGGTGAAATGCACTGATGCAGTAGGTGCTTGTATGTAGCATGAAATGCATGGGTGAATCCTACTGCTGGTGAAATTGAAGCTGCTGCTGTTCCTACCTAATTCAAATTGTTGGGTTACATGTTATTGACCGGTTACAAACAACAACGATTACTAGATAATAGTAAATTGTATTTTGGGTTACAGATTTTTAAATCAACTCTACTACCTTTCAAATACCATTAAACATTGTTTATTAACTCCTTGTGCTTCCACAAGTATTGAAGCATCCGCTCACGGTATGCTACAGCTGTTTGAAGCGGGTCATCTACTTCCAGTGGTTGGTTGTGGCACAATCGGTATAAAATAATACATACCCATACACCGCAATCGCCATATACGTCTGCTTGTTTCGGGACTGCAGGACACTGGTATGTTATTTTATATTCCTCGGCTGATATGCCCTTGCTCGCCAATATACCCTGCTGAACCAGATACATGGTAAGTTGTTTTGGCAACATTCTTTTCAAAGTTCTCCACCACCGTGCACCATTGCCATGTACCAACCCAAGAGTGTCATAAAATGAAACAACACCAGTACGTAGGTGAAGCTCAGCGAGACACCAGTGTTTATCAGGTTCATTCACGGGGAAATAAACCTAATATAGACAAAGGAATGTACATATTAATATGCATACACTTAAAATTATATTTAAAAAGGATTGTGGCAAACTAACCTTTTCAACATCTCGCCAAGCCACAGGGTAGCTTGTTCCATCTGAATAATGACTGTACATCTGACCAGCCAAGATATGTCGGGCGAACAGAGAACCTGCCAAGGTCCAATCAGCATTGCTTGGTCTAAGTGACCACATAAGGTCAAACCATATATCCAAGTGCTGTGTACACAAAACAAAAATTATAAAACTTATAGTGGTTACTCAATCAAAAGTATATACAAATGTATTTGACCAGATAGTGATGATGGTTCCTTACATAGTCATACAGCCAACCGCCTTTACAATCTTCAAGAAATGCCAACGCTAGCCAAAATTTCATATCAGAAACAATGTTACGACCGCCCCATGGAAACTTATAGCTTTTTGGTTTATTTTGCTTTAAATAAACACGAAGCGAATCGGGCACAGACACCTTGTCCTTTTTCAATTTGGAATGTCGAGTCAGATCCTAAAATAAACAAATAAATGATTAACAATAAACGAATCATAATATTGTTAATTTAAGAATAACAAATCAGACTACCTCTACAAAAGGATCTGGGTTGGCCGAATAGAACTCAGTAATTGACAGAGTTCTTGGGTTTCCAGATACGTCCTGAAAAGACACATACCATATATTAGCATAGGCCAACCAGATAGTGATTTCAGTATCAATGTTTTACGGTGCTTTACATCTAAAATGACTATAGGCTCAATCAACTTCTTTCTGCAAGTAGCTGCTCTTGTCAGTAGTGCGGATTGGACGTTCTCTGAATTCAGAGATTCAAAAAACTTATCGTGCTTTGATTTAAAGGCTTTAGCCACTAGAGCAACTTTATGCGCATTTTTTTTCTTTTGGATTTTCTTCTTTTTACGTTCAGAAAAAACAGAGTCCAAGCAAGGTTTGTCATTGGGACCGACCACATTTGCAAACCCATGGTTGGTGAGTGTTTGTTGAAATGGTGTTGTTTGCTCTTCCTGCATAGCATAGGTTGTAATTAACACCGACCACAAGACATAGAAAGGAACAATTATTAACCTTTTTAAATTTAAACTAAACCAAGTACCTCAACATATGTCTGCAATGGGGTTGTTTATTCTTTATGCACGCAAATAGCATTTGAATTCTCAACACCCTTACCATTTTCATTGTCAAACGGTACTTCTTTTAACGAAACACTAGTGACATCCGCTCCGTCGTTTATATAACTCATGACATCATCATACACCACCGGATGATACTGGTACAATAAAGATGTATAAATAAATAGGCAAACAAGGAAGGTTGTATTTTGCAAAAGTATTTTTTTCAAGATAACATACATCACCGTAGACGAAGGATGTTGTTTGATTAATGTCCTTCTCATGGGATGCCACAACTTGATTCGCAGGTTGATGATGATCAAGAGTAGGGAAGTCAGGAGTAACCCCTAATTCACATGCTTTTACAAGAACGTCCATCCCACCCACCTGAGATTCGTTGTAGCCTTGCTGCCCAACATCCATGTCAATTTCCATGTGATGGGCTGCAACACTGGTCGTAACACCAGTATCAGCCTCACAAGCTAATGGCGTGCCCTGTAGTTGACAAAATAATACAACATTTAATGAATTAAATGTACGATTAAAGGGTAAACATTAACGGGGAAATGAGATACTTATAAACGTATGCCAAAAAAACACAAAGTAAAAGTAAACCTTTAAACAAACATGATTGTCAACTTCCATTGGATGCGCATGATCGACATCATCATCAGCATGATCATCATCAACATCTCGGCGCGTAACACCATTATCAACATCATCTTCACAACGTGATGACGGGGTCTGTAGTTGACAAAATGAGATAAGTGTAATACTTGACGAGGAATTGATCTTCGTATAATGTTAGGAGAATAAAACATATAAGGTGAATACAAAACATGTAAATATCAGGGTTGACATCAGACTTGACTGGAAAATCTGGATCATCGGTGCTTTCGTCAATAACTGTCTCTAACTCTGAAAATTTTGTTTTCACCTTCTGAAGCAGCTCGCGAATGTCTTGTTTAGGGACAGACGCTACGTGCTTCGCCATCAACGAAATATCAATTTGCAAATCAAATATCTTGCCCAAAATAGGATTTGTTCCAAAATTCTTTTCATCTTGGCCTTCGCCTGATTGGACACCTTTTGCGTTTTCAACATTATTTTTATCTAAAGTTTCTAAACTTGGTGCTTCATGTTGATCGTCTGCGCTACCAGCTTGTTGGTGATCCTCTGATCTACGAAGTTGGTTGTCATCGTCTGCGCTATCAGGTTGGCGGTCATCCTCTGCGCTAGCAGGTTGGTGATCATCGTCTGCGCTATCCGGTTGTTGGTCTTCCTCTGCACTTGACAGGTCTGAATCAGACAAACCCTTTATAAAGGGGATGCTGGCAATACACCACGGTTGTCTCAATTCGCGTTTGGTGGCATAAAGTGCCTTAATAGGAACTGACTCCTAAAAAAACAAATAGCAAATAACTTTGTATGTGAACAAATTTAAATAAGGGTCCAACAAATTAGCCTTCAAAGATAGTGCGGTGCTTACCGGTCCAAATAGTGTTTTACGGTCTGATCTTCGCAACTTTTGACATTTAGACCAAGCAAGACCTCGTGGAATGACGTTCGTGTCTTTCGCCCACCAGTTGCCGCTTTTAGGAAATGTCTCCAAAATCCATATCTGAAATATGTGGTTGTTTAAAATGTATATAATGTGGAAAAGAAAAATGTTCAAACTGCAGGTTATTACCGTGTTCAAAACTATATATTCAATATATATCTAATACAAAAAACCTAGTAATGGATAGAAAACAGATACAAACATTTTGTACACCGGATACATATATATAACAATAGTATTGAACTTTAGTACAGAGTAGAAAGTATGGCATACCTTGAAAGCCCAAGCAAAACCGTATAGATTGTATGTCGCATTGTAATATGGGTTTTTTTCCAACTTCTCCAAATGAACTGGTCTGTGTCTCTCAACAACATTCACAGTCCTTTGATAAAATTTATGCCACATGTATTCACCCCAGGGAAAAACGTTCCAAGCATCAAAGTCCTCCACCAAAGACAGTATATGATTAGGGATACAATTCCTTTCTTCAATACCCATAAACACCAACATAGCAACTATCAAAAGACACAACCTAATAGCATCCTCATCCGAAAGAGCTAAGAACCTATTTGGATCTTTAACTAGTTTCAAACAATCACTGCCATATACAGATTTTATACCATCTGTCTTTTTTTCTGGAAATACGCGGTCACGAAATGCATTTGTTTTCTTTTTTTTACAAACTTTCCCAAATCGAAAACCTGTTATTAAACAAAATTCCTTACGCCCGAACTCTAACAAATCATCCCCAATTTTGAACTGCAATGGTGGGGAATCGGACGATATGTTAGAAACTTTTACCTGATGTTGTAAAACAAAATGCATCAAAGGGCAGTCATTATCGCAAAACCGAATATCCAACCACGGACCAAAGACTGTGTTTCTAAACAACCTTTCCCGCTTTTTATCATTCGACAAAATATCTTTGATTTCTGTAAGCAACTTCACTGTAGATCGAACAACGATTTTACAATGGTACAACCGAATCGGCATATCGAATTACAGGGTGTTAAGGAATTATGATTTGTTACTTGTGTGATGCTTTGTCTATGAAAAAGAAGCTGTTTGTGTATTGATGTGTTTTCTGTAATGAATTGTAATCGAATTATCGAATTACAGGTTAATATATTTTAAAAAAAAACTGCCTAATTTTAATGCACGTAAAATGACCAAAATATCCTTTTGTTCATGTATTTGTTGCCCAAAATTCAAAAGTTGCCCAAAATACAATACATCCCTTATACATCGTAGCTACAGTTGTTGAGGTACTCTGGTCGGTGACGTGGCGTCCTGTGGTCCGTCGGATCAGTTGCCCTGGGCTAAGGGGGAATTTTCTGTGAGCGGGCCGGATACTCTTAGCAGTTGGGCAATCGGGCTATTTTAGTAATTATCCCAATGTTTTATAATGTAGTGTAAATAGTTTATTTTGATTTAGTGATTAGTATGTGTAGAGTGATAATGGGTGATGTGTCAACTTAAGATATGTATAGGTGTACTTCAAATACAGCCTTTAAGACACTTAATGTGTTGCTTTATATATTCAAAAGATAGATATTAAGCCTTATTAAAGTTTGTTTTATAAAACAATTAGTGCAATTGTGCTAGTGTGCGTGAAGATCAAAAATATTGTTGCATATTAATAAACAAGAATATTTTTCATGTTTTATTAAAAGTTTTAATACTTTAAGGTTTAAAAATGAGTCCTAACGTGTAAGTAATGACATGTACTAATTATAGATAGTATGACAAGGTGAATCATAAGTCGTGCGTACGCACAGCTCTTTGCAACTTTCGATAGATAGGTGACATGCAAAGGTGGAAAAAGATCGCTACGAAGTTCAGGTCTTTTTCCTTTCAATTGGAACATGTTTCTTAGTCGTAGACATATCTATACGTACCCACAATGGCACATTTTTAATTTCTTAAATAAATTTGTTTACATAAATGTTATCGATGTATTCAATCATTTTTTATCGCAAACGTTCAATAAATTGTTAATGGGAGTTTTAAGTAAATAGGTGACGAGATGAGTTTCAATTTCTAGTTAAAGATCAATAAAACATGTATTGTTTTGGGGTAGAGTATTGAGGAAGAGGTTAGTCGGCGCCAAAAAAAAATAAAATAAAATAATAATAATAATAATAATAATAATAATAATAATAATAATAATAATAATAATAATAATAATAAAAACATGTCAAGACTTTCTCGCAAATTTAAACCTTTTAGAGATTTGTTAATATCAAAATTTTCATTTGAATTATTATTATTATTATTATTATTATTATTATTATTATATGACGACCAATTATCATAAAGATGTGTGTAACATGTTCAACGAATGCATATGTGTTTCTAACTTTGTATCCACAACTAGAGCGTTAGGTATAGTGTGGTGTCATTGGGCGGTGTTATGAGAAAAGTGGTGCCACTTCAGCACTTTTTGCCCTTGACATCAGTTTTGCCCATGGCACCAAAACACTCTTCCTTTGTATAACACTAGTTTTTTTGGTTTCATCATTTTTTTTTTTTTTTTTTTTAATCATGCCCAAGCAAACAATTCTTATACCAATTAATAATAATCAACCCAAAATATATTTGCAGCCCAAGCACAAGATCAACTAACCATATTGCCCATTAAATTGACTAAAAAAAAAGTGACAAACCAGGCCCAATTAATCAACCAAATATACGGACCTAAATTAATAACCTTAACACACAGAGTTATTTAAGCCACTTTATCCTCATTTGTCTCATAACCTACCCTAATTTCATTATATCAAACGCAGTCACCGATCACCCATATCACTTCTAGCAACCAAAACGCAACAACAATCTTTATATTACATTCAAACGAAACCAAACCACCAACAAACTTTTGGTTTCTTTCTAAACCCTTTCCAAACAACCAAAGCAAAAATAAGGAACATTTTATTCATACTAAAATATCTCAGCTGAAGCAACCAAAAGACAAGTTTTTACCTTTCTTTCTTTACTCGATCCGAAAAACCCTTTGGTGTGCGGTGGTGGCTACGGCAACCCACCAGCCGAACTCCGGTGTGGTATCTCGCGCCGAAGACCATGGCTTGAGCCAACAACCACCGTACCGAGGCCTCTTATACAAAGTATTACTTCCTCCGTTTTAAAATAATTGGTCATAGACAAAAACACACAATTTAGGAAAAACATTATTATTACAGTATTTTCTTTCTTATTTTTTGCACAATGACATTTTTATTTTTAATTAATTAATTTCTAACTTTTTCAAAGTATTCCATGTAAAATACAAACAACAAAATGAGCCACGTGTGGGATGCAAAAAAAGAAACGTTAACACCTTCTTCTCTCTTCACACGATCTAGCTTTGTCTTATAACGAAGTCGGTCTTTTCCTCACATTAAGCTGATTTTGTATAAATAGTATACTACGAGTAGTATAAAATAAAAAAATCAACTCTTTTCACAAGAAATACATCTTCGGTTACAAACACTACGATGTACTCCGTAATATGTTTATGCAAACAGGTTGACTGGTCAACCCTAAACATGTTCAGACCCTAGCTTAACCTGTTTATTTTCATATGGTACTGTTTATCCTTTCAAAACACGTGAGTACATATGTATGGTAGTTTTTAAAATCAATAAAGCATTGTCTCCTATGAAGACTCACTTCATGCAGAAAGTTAGCTCTCTCTCATTATTTACTCCCCTTAATCTACCACACTCAATGCTTGCTTCATTTCACAATCCTGAAATTTTCAACCAACTTGTTTTTGTTTAGTAAACATTTGATCCTTGAGAGCTGGTGAAATTTTCTACATGAGTTACTAATTACAGACCCCATATTTTTACTTTTCTTAGTTTACGAGTTATGTAACACTCTTTGCTATGCACTAATCTAAGGAGTAATAGATCTGTTTATTTATAGTCTTATAGATTAAGTTGGTGTTTGGTATTGCTTATTTATTTTTAGTTAAAATAAACAAGTTTTTGATATGCATGCTTATTTATTTGAGGTAAAATTAATATTAGCCAGGTTTTTTACTTTCATATTTGACCTTATTATATGTAATTGATAAATTGATTTGAATGAAATTTTGAAACAAATTGTTATTTTCATAACCCGAGTGCTTATTTTTAAGTAGCTTATAAGTACTTGTTTATAAGCAGAAAATAATAAGATTCTCATCCCTTTTGTTGGTAGTTCAGTCGTGTTTTGATCACAACAAACCAACCATGTGAACTAACCCTGTTTTTAGACCCAACCTTAACTTGTTTATTTTCCTATTGTTTCTGGAATTGCCACCCCTAATTTTGTTTATATAATTTCTATGTCTCAGGAAAATGGAAGTTGTATCTGCAATCGTTGGTCCTGTTGTGAATCTCTTGATGGTTCATATTACGCAAAAGTTGAGAAATCTCACTTCCTCCGCCGATCGTGTGAAGAAAATGATAAAAAAAAAATGGAGGTTTTGGACAGTCAAAGAGTTGATAATGAAAATCGTATGAAAGCAAACCGTGGAAACAATAAAGAGATACCTGCTCGTGTACCGGGGTGGTTGAAAGAAGTAGAAGACATCAAGAAAGAAGTTGAAAAAATTCCAAGCAACAACATTGGATGCTTTAATGTCAAAAAGAAGTATCTAGCAGGAAGAAACGCATTGAGGCTAACCGAGGATATCGAAGGTCTAATTAAAGAGAGTTCTGACATCATCTGGAGTGATGCCCAAACACTACAACATTCGACACTTTCGGCTGGGACTTTTTTTACCTTTCGGCGGGGACATGTCCCCGCCAGTAACCTTTCAGCGGGGACATGTCCCCGCAGAAACGCCGCCGCGGCTGGACCGTCGCTGATACATTCCGCGGTGACTTTTACACACTTTCCGCGGCGACACCTGGGTCCCACTGGTTTCTGGGTGGTCAAAGGGTGTCCAGCGTGTCAATACTTTTCGGCGGGGACATGTCCCCGCCAAAGGCTATATAATTAAATAAAAAGTTAATTAATCAACTGATTAATTAATTTAATTATAGACTTTTGGCGGGGACATGTCCCCGCCGAAAACCATTTTAATATAAATCCTTTTTACTTTTGGCGGGGACGTGTCCCCGCCGAAAACCATTTTAATATATATCTTTTTTACTTTTGGCGGGGACATGTCCCCGCCAAAAGTGTCTGACCCATTTTGCAGCAAATTGCTGCAAAATGGGTAATTCCAGGTTTTTTCCGCAATGGGTGCAGAAAAAACCTCTCCAATGCAGCATATATTACACAATCCTGCTGTTACCCATTTCACCAAGTTCGCCAAAACAACAAACTCGCCAACAACACCAAATTAAAACCAAATTCGCTAAATACAACAACACCAAATTCAAACAAAATTCACTAAAAATAATATTAATCCAACTTCGCTAAACAATCCAAATTCGCTAAACATAATCATATGGATCCAAATTCGCCAAAAACGGTTCAAAAACCGTGATCCACATGATATTCTACAAAACTATACATAAGCTAGCGAGGAACAAGTTAGTTGGGAATCCTAACACATAATAATCCATCTAAATATACACAACTATGTCCAATAAACCAAAACAAATATAAAGTGTCTCATCCGACCCATAAACTAATCCCCATTCTCCCCACCATCCCCATTACCCCCACTACCCCCAGCTCCCTGACTACCCTCCCCTGCAGGTCTAGACTCACCCGGCGATGCATTCTGGGATCCTGATGTCCCCGGCAATCCCGCTGCTAGCTCCCCAGGAAAGCCCGGCTGTCTCCTTGCCCAATCTAGAATCATCTGCAGCGTGTTCCCCTGCTGCGCCAGCGCGTTCCCCTGCTGCGCCACGGTCTCGCGCAGTGAGGACGAGGAGGCTTCCTCACGAGCTCGTGAGGAGCTAAGAGTCGTCCTGTGACCACCTCCGGGTAAAACTGGACCTATGCCAGGAATATGCCCCCTCTGCTTCCCACCGATCACCTGGCGAAGGATCTCCGTATCCGACATACGCGTCCCAGAGGAGGTGCTCTCTGACCGCAGCCGAATCATCTCATTCTGTTTAGTTACAAAAAAACAAGAAAAGTAATATATAAGTCGTGATTTATTATATTGCATTAATGTTGGTGAGTTTTTGGAAATAAATTATACTTACGTATCTAGATTCGGCCTCCTCAGACTCCCAGACCTCCCCTCTGGTATGGGTATGTCTGTACAAGTCGATATGATCTCGAGTATCCTGGGTGTCGGGGTCGGGGGAGCTCAACTGTTTATAAATAAAATCAATCAATACTCACCCAACACTATATATATAAATAAAATGATTAAAAAGTGTCTTACAAAGTTATCAGCTATGACAGCCAGGGAATGTGATCCATGACGGGTGGCAGTCTTCATTTTGCTCCTGTTTTGGCTGTTGATCTCCCCTATCTTCAACTTCTTAGGGTCGCTCCAGTGATCAATCTGCTTATTATAAATAATAAAAACTATTATATAAATGAAATATTATTATTATTATTATTATTATTATTATTATTATATTATTATTATTATTATTATTATTATTATTATTATTATTATTATTATTATTATTATTATTATTATTATTATTTTTTTTATAAACATCACTTCATTAAAAACTCATAGAATTTACAAGAAATTGGTGGGCAGCCGAGAAACCAACTGGGCCCCCACACCTCTAGCAATAGCAAAGCCAATTCTATTAAAAATATGAACCGCAGCACGCGCCCCAATGTCTTGAGTCATAGAGAAACGTCTAATAAAATTCTATTATTATTATTATTATTATTATTATTATTATTATTATTATTATTATTATTATTATTATTATTAATAATAATAATAATAATAATAATAATAATAATAATAATAATAATAATAATAATAATAATAATAATAATAACAAATTAAAGTATGTGTCGATCCAGAAATTTACCTGCCTCTCCCATTCGTCTACCGGCATGTTCTCGGGACGCTTTGTCTTGATATCGCCCAGTTTCTCGACCCCACCTGCCAGTGTAAAATTTTTCTTCTTGTGCTTGTACTTGTTGTCATTGTATACCTTTTTCAGGTAAGCTTCGATACTAGCGGCAATCGCGACTCCATTTGGACCGGCAAGGTGGGGGGCGAGATCAAAGAAATGTTGCAATATAATATAATTAAAATAAATATACAAACTTAAATAAAGAGACAAATTTAAATAAATAAACACATTTAAAATAAATAAACACAATAATTAAAAAAAAAAGATAAAAAAAAAAACAAAAAAAAAAAAAAAACAAAAAAAACCTTACGTTGAGCCGGTTATCCACGTATACCTTCTTATCCTATGGAACTTTATCCCACGAATTGTGATACAGTGGAATGGTTTCCCGTATCAAGTCCCCCATAAAGTTCGAGAACCATGAAGCGTGAAGGCCTACATGCTGCCACATGCCTTTGGCGTTCCTTCTGAATTTGATCGAGACCGGGCGCCCTGTGTTCTCTCTCGTGGAGTGTAAGGCTGTGTTCTTGTTGGGGCCACGAACCACCTTCCCGCCTTTCCCTATTTTCGACCCAGGCTTCGTAGGCCTGGGAGCTCTTGAATTAGAGCCTGCAAGTAATCAAATTAAAGTGATGTTGACATAAAATAACAAGTTAGCAATTTCAAATAATGATCAAGTTTAATTAAAATAATGGAGAAATTCTTACGCTCGCAGTTGCTGCCTATCCTCCTGGGAATGTGGGGTGGCTCATGACCTCCATCACCACCATGACTCGTAGCTATGACATCCGCCATCTGTACAAGAACATAGAAATTAGTGAAGAAACACATATACGCATATATATACACACATTCAAATAAATAACAATATATACCAAAAAAGATAATAATAAATAATTAAATAAATAAATAAACACATTTAACAACTCGATAACAATTTCATTCAAATAAGTGTCGTTTAACAAATTACAATTTGAGATCAATCTCCTACATCACTAAGATAAAAATCATCATTATTAGTGCCATCTTCATCTTCACCATCGACGTGGTCTTCATGATCAGATGCTAAATCATGAGGAATGTGGTCATCATAATCAATATCATCGTCGTCGTCGACATCAGTGATAATTGGTGCTGGTGGTGCCTCAACTTCCGCTGGCTGGACATCTATATCTATGGTGCTATAATTCAACTTTTCCAACTGAGCAGAGAGTGTGACATGTGATGAGTTGTTGTCATGTACAACATCTTGATTGTCTTCTACCACGATGATATCCGGGTTCCAAATCTTTCGATGATAAGAATCTTGGACGACCTTCCAACTACCACGTTTACCCAGGAAATCAAGGTAAAAGACTTGTGTTGCTTGTGTTGCAAGAATGTATGGTTCATTTTGAAACGATGCACGGTTTGTCATAATTTGTGTAATGTTATTTCTATATGTACAACGGTTTATGCGACCCTCGTTATTAGTGTCGAACCATTTGACTTTGAACAGCACAACCTTGAACGGAATATACAAAAACTCGAGAATTTCTTCAAGCTGGCCATAATACATTCCTCCGCTAGGATTAGGAGTTGAAATTCCGCTGTTTTGAGTTGAACGACGTAAATCACGGTCGTGTACGATAAACTTCACACCGTTGACTACGCAAGATTCGACTGAGACTGCAGTCGATGTTGGTCCACAAGCCAAAGCGAATAACTCGGAAGTACAACTTGGGTCATTCTTTACTTTTAATTCGCGAATCTATGAAAAAGTTAAGAATAGATATAGATGAGTAATAGTCATTATTTTTACAGGGTAATACATACAATAAGTCTACCTTGCTCCCAAACCAGCGAGGAAATCCTTCTTGTATATCATTGCCAGGAAATGCCCTGTAAATGTTCATGATATTAGAATAAGTCGTCGAATAATAACTTACGTAAAGCACATTTTGAAATAAAATGCGTACCTCTCGTACTCGTTCATGTACGGGTCGATTTCATGACTGTTGTGTAGTACATACCATACTACTTTCTTCATTGTGTCTGGTTGAACCCGGATCAACGATTTCTTGCCATTCAGTTTACAGATTGATCGAAACACCTGAAATTGACTTGTTGGGCTTGGACCATCCTCATTCCGGTCAGGACGATTAAATCTCGTCTCAACACCCCGAAAATAATGCGAACAGAAAGTTAATGCTTCATCAGCAATATAACCCTCCGCTATTGAACCTTCGGGCTTAGCTTTATTTCTAACATAATTCTTGAGCTTTTTCATGTATCTTTCAAATGGATACATCCACCTCATGTAAACAGGCCCGCCTTCAATAGCCTCTTCGGGTAGATGAATAACCAAGTGAATCATTATGTCAAAAAAAGCAGGAGGATAAATTTGCTCGAAACTGCATAAAATATTGATGAGTTGTTCTTTAGCTTTCAACATGTCATCCACCATCAAAGTTCGAGCGCATATTTGTTTGAAGAATGAACAAAGCTCGATTATTGGTGTTGCGGTGTTTTGGTCCTTCAAGTAATTTTGAAGTCCAACAGGAAGCAACCGCTGCATCATTATGTGACAGTCATGAGCCTTCAAGCCTATTATGTTGCTATCATTGTCGGTCACTTTATGCTTGAAGTTAGATCCGAACCCATCAGGTAGTTTCACACCTTTGATGAATTGACAAAAAAATAATGATATTAGAGTAAGTCGTCGAAATGGATACGCGAATAGAATTGGAGCAAATAAATTTAGAAATAAAACGCGTACCTTTGATGAATTGACAAAATTGTTTTCTTTCTTCAGCTGTGAAAGAGTACGTGGGATGAGGCTTAGAGCACTTCCCGTTTCCTTTGTTGACGAGCCACAACTCTTCACGAATTTGCAAATTTTCTAAGTCTTGTCTTGCCTTGTTGGTGTCTTTTGATTTGTCATTCATTAACAAAGTACCCAACACACTCTCACACACATTTTTTTCGATATGCATGACATCTAAATTGTGTTTTAGTGTAAGAAAAGACCAATACTTTAGCTCGTAGAAAATGGATACTTTGGTCCAATTCAATTCGCGAACAGGATCACGTTTTTTCTTCGCACCCCCAAAGCTTGGATGTTTCCCCGGGATACGTTTAGGCAATCTACTAAGTTGATTCAAGATGACATCACTGGTAAGTTTTCTAGGAGGTTGTCTATGATCATCGACCCGAGAATAGAATGCCCGTTTATTTTTCCGCCATTTATTGGTCGTTTTTAAGAATCTTCTGTGACCAACATAAGCGGTTTTGCCTAACACGCGAGTAGATGGAGTGTCTATATTACATGTCGGACAAGCCAAGTAACCTTGCCCACTCCACCCAGACAAACTACTTCGAGCGGGAAAGTCATTGATAGTCCATAAAAGCGCTGCTCTCATACAGAATTCAGTGCCAGTGGCAGCATCCCTAGTCATGACTCCATCTTTCCATAGAATCTTTAGGTCTTCAATCAAAGGCCTCAAGTAAATATCTATGTCCTTCCCAGGTGATTTAGGGCCCGGAATTAACAACGTCAACATAAGAGAAGTTTCTCTCATACATATCCAGGGAGGCGTATTGTATGTTGTTAATATGACCGGCCACATGCTGTAAGACTGACTAAGGTTGCCGTACGGATTGAAACCATCAGCAGCCAACCCTAATCGGATGTTTCTTTTTTCATAGGAAAATTCTTTAGAATACTTAATGTCAAATTTCTTCCATAATTGACCATCAACCGGGTGTTGCATCTTACCGTCCTCCGTAGACTGCCCAGAAGCATGCCAAGTCATATGTTTTGCAGTGTGTTTAGACTTGTACAAACGTTGTAGTCTAGGAATGATAGGAAAATAACGCAACACCTTGTTAGGAACTTTCTTCCCCAGTGTGTTCTTGTCTTTCCATCTACTAGCATCGCAGATGGGACAATTCTGCAAATCTTCATTACCCACCCCCCGATATAAAAAACAGTCATTTACACAAGCATGTATGGATTCGTATCCTAACCCGATCGTTTTATATGTTTTCTTTATGTCATAGTATGACGATTGGATTTTGTATCCTAGAGCGGGTGGGAAACATTCTTTGAGAAATTTTAGGGTTTCGTTAAATGTGGTGTCACTCATTTTACCTTTGACCTTGATGTTCGTAAACTTTGCCATAAAGTCCAATGAAGACATCCAATTACAGCCCGGGTATAGTGGCTCGTTGGCATTGGCGAGTAACTCTTCAAAATCGTTACGTTGGGGAGTTGGCTCGTTGCTTGTCTCGCCAATATTTCCTTCAGTTGGCTCATTTTGTTCGTTATTCGGACAAATATCATGAAGGAACTCAGCCATATCACTCCCATGTTGATTCGTGTTGGGTACTACTGTCTGCTCATCCGGTTCACCGTGATTATACCATTTCGTATAATTTTGGTCCCAACCGTATGAGAGTATGTGATCAAACAAATCTTCGTGTTTTACCCAACGAGAGTTACAACAATAATTACATGGACATTTAACATTCCCATCAATATTCACAAAGGACTTGCAATACTCGCGAAAAGCTCTAAGACCTTTTAGAAATTCGAGGCTAGCACGAGGTTGAGAGACCCAACTCTTATCAATTGGCATAACTGCGTTTTAATGATGCAATAAATAATTATTTAGAATTAAACATTTTCAAAAAAATCTACCCATAAATACATAAAGGTGGAATCACGAGTTGTGCATTTTGTTCACCTAATCCAACTATGGAAGGCAATCCTAACCCACTATTTGAATGTTTCGTCTTATATATGAATGCGTATAACTGAATTTACTATTTGAGAAAATTTCGGCAGCATTTCCCCTCAACTCCCCAAATATGTGCATTAAAGACATATTCGTAGGAGTAAAGGGGAAACACTGTCGAAATTTTCACAAATAGTAAATCAATTATACGCATTCATATCCTAAATGAGACAAAACATTCAAAAAGCAGTCCCAAACAGGGGACTTTCTGAAATTAATTTCTAATAAATTAATTTCGGACGGGTTTTCTATGGGATGATTAACTTCGGACGGGGACTTTCCGAAATTAATCACTAAATTCCTAAAATCATGTATAATAGTCTAACACAATTAGATAAAAAAATTATAAGAACATAACATATTCGCACAATCATTTTCATATATTCACAAACGCATACCAAATATAAGTGAATACAAGTAATCTGTAATCTGAGTTTATCTAATACAAGTAATATGAGTTTATCTAATATACTCTAAATGTTTTATTGTCAATGTTGTGTTCGAGGTTGTGGTTAACCAAATGCACCCTTTCGCGGCACCATTTTGGGGCTGCTGTTAACCAAACGCACCCTAATCGGGGCTACTTTTAACCAAATGCACCCTTGTGGGTTGCTGTTAACCAAACGCACCCTTTCGGGGCTGCTGTTAACCAAACGCACCCTTTCGGGGGGCTGCTGGCCTATGTTACTTGATTGGGCAGTTGGAAACTCGACTTGTGATTATAATGAGTATAAAACTAGCAACTAATCAGTTTCATTTTTCCATACAAGTGAACCTACTTAAAAACTGCTTGCCTGCTTAAAATTACAACGGGCGCAAAGCTTTAGCACATGCATTAAGTGACACGAAAACGGCATGTAAAGCAACTGGATAAGCTTGTTACAGCAGTCCATATAATTATAAACAAACGTACTGATAGTGGTCTTGGCTCTCGGCTAGTTGGTCTTGACAGAAGGCTGGTCTCGGCTCTCGACTCTCGGCTAGCTGGTATTAACACATTGCAAAAATTAACAAAAAATTAACAGAGTACAACAATAACAAAAATAAAAAAATTAACAAATCAAGCTCCTTTTTCACTTTGTACCCCAAAAAGGCATAACTAATTAAACGGCACAACATACTTTCACTCGTCTCTACCTAGCATTTACTAATTAAACGGCATACACAATCACATTGCCACTTTTGCATCAACTCAACCTAACTGATAAACTAATTCAAACAGCCCTAGCTAGTTTCGACAGCAGGTAACTGATAAACAGCCACTTTCACTCATCTCTAAGCCTACACAACCACAACGATGCCAACTGAGGGCAAACCAACAGTAGCTACTACAACAACAGGATCGTTTATAAAGCATTTTATATTTACACTTTACTAGATGATGAACAATATTATGGCTAATCCTCATTCTCAATTACTTGTTATGCTTTTTTAAGAAAAGGGCATCTTTTCAAGTTTATTCTTAACTGCTACTCGTAATGTATTATGACAACTGATAAGGTAATAAGCAATGTGTCACAGCAGTTGTCCAAATTTCCATTTTTGAATTCCAAATTTTGACAGCAGACCAAAACCAAATAGCCCCATTTATCACAGCAAACATAAACCTGGTCTTGGCTTTTTGGTTCTCGGCTTCGGGTCTCGGCTTCGGGTCTCCTCTTCGGTTCTCAGCAGCTAAAAAAAATTAACATATAAAAAAAAATCAAGAAGTTAACAAAAATTAACAAATGACAGAAAATTAAAAACAAATAACAAATTAAAAAGATAACGGAAAATAAAAAAATAAAAATAAAATAAAATTACTCACCAAAAGAATTAAACGGGAAGAAATTAAACGGAAATGAGAGGAGGAGAAAAGAATTAAACGGGAGAGGAGGGGAGGAAAGAATTAAACGGGAGAGGAGGGGGAGGAAAGATGTGCACAGTGGTGCGAGTGTGGGTGGTGGTGGAGATGGTGGTGTTGTGGTGGTGGAGATGGTGGTGTTGTGGTGGTGTTGTGGTGGTGGAGATGGTGGTGTTGGTGGTGGAGATGGTGGTGTTGGTGGTGGAGAAGCAGATCGAACGCAAGCAGAAGCAGCAGAAGATGAAGGAGATGAGTTTTTTTTTTTTTTTTTTTTTCCTAAGTGTTTAGATCTGAAAACTAATATAGGGTAAGTTTTAGGAATTACTTTCTGCGGGGACATGTCCCCGCAGAATGTAAATGCTTATTTTAATCTAACTTTTTTGCGGGGACAAGTCCCCGCTGAAAGTAAAAAAAAATTCGCCAAAACCTTTGGCGGGATAAAGTAAATGCTACGAGGGAAACTTGATTTTTTTTGGGAAACCTTTCTGCGGGGACATGTCCCCGCTGAAAGTATTTTGTAAATTATTTTTAATTAATTTAAAACTTTTAAAATGAATATTAATTCTTTTAAATTTAACTAAAAATTTTATAAATGATATTTTATTAATTTAAAACTTTTTAAAATTATTTACATCACTTTTACCTAATACACGAGTTGTTTAACGAACGATCCGAGATGTTATGGTTATACACGAGTTGTTTAACGAACGAGTCGAGATGTTATGGTTATACACGAGTTGTTTAACGAACGAGACGAGATGTTATGGTTATACATGAGATGTTTAACGAACGAGCCGAGATGTTATGGTTATACACGAGTTGTTTAACGAACGAGCCGAGATGTTATGGTTATACACGAGTTGTTTAACGAACGAGACGAGATGTTATGGTTATACATGAGATGTTTAACGAACGAGCCGAGATGTTATGGTTATACACGAGTTGTTTAACGAACGAGCCGAGATGTTATGGTTATACACGAGATGTTTAACGAACGAGCCGAGATGTTATAGTTATACACGAGATGTTTAACGAACGAGCCGAGATTTATGGTTATACACGAGATGTTTAACGAACGAGCCGAGATGTTATGGTTATACACGAGATGTTTAACGAACGAGCCGAGATTTATGGTTATACACGAGATGTTTAACGAACGAGCCGAGATGTTATGGTTATACACGAGTTGTTTAACGAACGAGCCGAGATGTTATGGTTATACACGAGATGTTTAACGAACGAGCCGAGATGTTATGGTTATACACGAGATGTTTAACGAACGAGCCGAGATTTATGGTTATACACGAGATGTTTAACGAACGAGCCGAGATGTTATGGTTATACACGAGATGTTTAACGAACGAGCCGAGATTTATGGTTATACACGAGATGTTTAACGAACGAGCCGAGATGTTATGGTTATACACGAGTTGTTTAACGAACGAGCCGAGATGTTATGTTTATACACGAGACGTTTAACGAACGAGCCGAGATGTTATGGTTATACACGAGATGTTTAACGAACGAGCCGATATGTGATGGTTATACACGAGATGATTAACGAACGAGCCGAGATGTTATGGTTACACACGAGATGTTTAACGAACGAGCCGAGATGTTATGGTTATACACGAGTTGTTTAACGAACGAGACGAGATGTTATGGTTACACACGAGATGTTTAACGAACGAGCCGAGATGTTATGGTTATACACGAGTTGTTTAACGAACGAGACGAGATGTTATGGTTATACATGAGATGTTTAACGAACGAGCCGAGATGTTATGGTTATACACGAGTTGTTTAATGAACGAGCTGAGATGTTATGGTTATACACGAGTTGTTTAACGAACGAGACGAGATGTTATGGTTATACACGAGATGTTTAACGAACGAGCCGAGATGTTATGGTTATACACGAGTTGTTTAACGAACGAGACGAGATGTTATGGTTATACATGAGATGTTTAACAAATGAGCTCAACAACAAAGTTCTAGCTTATCATGTTCTAGTTTGAAAGATGCAATTCCTAACTAATGAGCCGAGTTGTTTCATTTGCTTGTCGAGTTGTACACGAGATGTTAAACTTTCCCACCAAAACTTCCCACCCAAAAAGCCCGCCGAAATTTTGGCGCCAAAACTTCCCACCAAAAGATCTATTTTTTTTTACTAATTAATTTAAAACTTTTAAAATGAATATTAATTCTTTTAAATTTAACTAAAAATTTTATAAATGATATTTTATTAATTTAAAACTTTTTAAAATTATTTACATCACTTTTACCTAATACACGAGTTGTTTAACGAACGATCCGAGATGTTATGGTTATACACGAGTTGTTTAACGAACGAGTCGAGATGTTATGGTTATACACGAGTTGTTTAACGAACGAGACGAGATGTTATGGTTATACATGAGATGTTTAACGAACGAGCCGAGATGTTATGGTTATACACGAGTTGTTTAACGAACGAGCCGAGATGTTATGGTTATACACGATTTGTTTAACGAACGAGCCGAGATGTTATGGTTATACACGAGTTGTTTAACGAACGAGCCGAGATGTTATGGTTATACACGAGATGTTTAACAAATGAGCTCAACAACAAAGTTCCAGCTTATCATGTTCTAGTTTGAAAGATGCAATTCCTAACTAATGAGCCGAGTTGTTTCATTTGCTTGTCGAGTTGTACACGAGATGTTAAACTTTCCCACCAAAACTTCCCACCCAAAAAGCCCGCCGAAATTTTGGCGCCAAAACTTCCCACCAAAAGATCTAGTTTTTTTACTATATATAACAGTTAGCAGATCTGCTCTTAACCACAAAAACACATTATACACTCTCAAATCCTCACAACCACAAACACACACTGTTATCATGGTGAAGATGGCGGAATTTGAAGCTTTTGCTTTCCCTTGTGGACGAGGAGACGTAATTCTACGACAATCGCATCGATCTCACTCCCGTGGTAAACAATAATATGCGTGTCCTTTATCCAAGGTGAACAATTACATACTTTTTAGTGTGTTATTTAAATAATTTGGTTAGTTGTTAAAAATAATAATTTTTACTCTTTAACAGGGTGGGACAAAGGAGTATGGATGCGATTTTTTTTTATGGAAGGAGGAACGACTAGCCAAAATGACCGCTTCTGTTGGAGCTTCAACGCCTCCAACTCATTCCGCAAGACCATCCAGAACTCCAACTCATTACACTGCAGGACCTTCAACATCAAGTCCTGGAAATACAGAGTGCTCAAACTGCATCAAACTGAATCACCAGATAATGGTACTCAATAAAATGCTAGAAGTGTATATGCATCCAAACGAACACACAACTGATTCAGCTGCCTTATTGCACGACCTTTATAATGACATGGTAGGTGATATGGGAAATCTTCGTATGTAGGTTGTTGTGAAAACTGAGGAGATGTTTAACGAAGGGCCGTTTGGTTTATGCTGTTTGGTAAATTACTTCCAATGATGTTGTTGTTGTTGTGAAAACTTAAGTATCCATCAAGATTCAACCATAAGGGGCCGTTTGGTTTATGTTGTCCAAACAGGGTCGTTTGGTTTATGCCTTCCTTGTTAACAACAGCCCACAAGAGCCGTTTGGTTTATGCTGTCCAAACAGGGGTGTTTGGGATTGCTTATTTCCTGCACCAAAAGGGTGTTTGGGTTTATGACCTTATTTGAAGAAACAATATCACAATTAACAAACACGAAGGCAAACATTTTATTTAAAACACGACAACCAAACGAAACAACTCAAACTAAACAACTAGACAACCAAACGAAACAACTCAAACTAAACAACTCGACAACCAAATGAAGCAGCCCGTTTATTATTTTTTTGCGGCTACTTCCCGCTTTGCTGGAACTCGCACCATCTTTTCCCTTCCTTGCTCTCATTTCCTTGATACGTGCAAACGTAGCTTCGAGATTTGTTACTCTATTTTCAAGATTACCAAATTCGGTGTCGAGGTCCAACGTGCTTTCAGCTTCATCGTCACCTCCAACAGCAGCAGCTTGACCTTCAGCAGCACGTTGAGCTTCAACAGCACGTTGAGTTTTAGCAGCATCTAGCTCTTCCAAATACTCTTTATAATACGGCTTTCTCCTCAACCATTCCAGAATCTTGTCTCTCTGCCACGGTGCACAGTTCTCATAAGAACCATATTCATCAAAAATTTCCCAGCCCCAATGAAGTATAATTTCATTATACAGGAGCTCGTGTGATAAAGCCTTTGACCATTCCTGTTCCGGCGTTAAACCATCCATTGTTATGTGTGTGTGTTTTTGTGAAAATTTACGTGTTTTGTGATAATTTCATTATACGATATATATATATATATATAAGTAAAAAATTGGCGGGCCACTTTCGGTGGGGACTTGTCCCCGCCAAAAGACAATAAATTTTGGCGGTAATAAACTTATCTTTTTGGAGCCAAAAACTAAAAATAAACTTACAGTTTTCAGCGGGGACATGTCCCCGCTGAAAGGCATGTCCCCGCTGAAAGACAGTGCGGGAAAAAAATGCAGGAAGAATTAAGCGTTCTAATTTTGGTCAAACTTTGACAAATACGTTAAAGACTTTCGGCCGAAAAGTCGCGTTGAAAATTTTTGTAACTGGTCAGCGAGACTCTGCGCCAGGTCAGCAACTATTTTGTCGTTTAGCGAGTTTCGGCGGGGACATTGCTGTCCCCGCCGAAACCACCGTCGCCCGTCCTCTCTTTTGTTGTAGTGAGTCATACATTCTGAGAATGAAGATATAATTACGTTATCCAACTTAAAGTATCTCAGGTTGGCTGACCTACCAAAGCTATCGAGTTTCAGCAATAAGGTCAATGTAATTAAGCTGCCACGTCTCATGGAGTTGCAACTTGATGGCCTTCAGAGTTTTACAAGCATTTATCCCGATAGTAATATATCCCCTACGCAATCTTTCTTGAACGCACAGGTAAATATATGCTTTGTATTAATATACTGATATTAACAATCTATTCAACTAAAAGTATTTTAATAACAGGCGGGTATCTAATGAATGAACAAATCTTTTTTTACTTTGCAGGATGTGGCTCCTAAGATGGAGAAGCTGGTTGTTTCTAATATGGAGAATTTGGAGAAGATATGGCCTCCTCAGTTTAGTATTAGTAATCTTTTCCCATTGAGAGAGCTTACGGTCGAGGGTTGTAGTTCCATTGAAGTCTTGTTCAACATGGATTTTGGTGAAATCGAGCAACTTAGCAGCAGCTTGAGAAGCATTGAAGTGAAGAGATGTGATAGTCTTGTGAAGCTTTTTTCATGCAATCCATTTCCATTCCTGAATAATCTACAAGAGCTTAGCGTCGAAAGTTGTGGTTCCATTCTAGTGTTATTTAACACTGACTTGGGACGAGCTGGTAAAAGTGAAGAACAGGTTTGTAGCAGCAGTTTGAGAAGCATCAAAGTGTCGCATTGTGGTAGTCTTGTGAATCTTCTCCCAAGCATTTTGTTGGCGGGGTTAGGGAGTAGAGAGGTGTGGAGGATAAAAGATGCTGGAAATAACATGATTCATGGATTTGAAGCTGTTGAAAGCATACATATTGAATATTGTGAGAGGTTTGAAAATTTAATCACACCTGCCACAACCACTTTTGATATGAGAGCACTCAAAAAAGTTGAAATTCGGGAATGCGGCACAGAAAGCGATGATATGGTTGAGTGTAACCAAGATCAAGAGGTACGGCTCTTATATGTTTAAAACTAATAAATGATTTCCATTTTTGTTTTTATCCTTTAAAACTGTTAGCTAGAACTTGCAAGGAAACTGATTATGACCGCTCTTTTCATTACTTGAATGTTATTTATTATTCAAGATGTCTAGAAAACTTTAATTCCTATTACTTTTTCAAGATGTCTTAAATAAACCACTAGCGGTTGTAGCCTTTTTTTACGTGACTTTTTTCACCTTAAAAATTCATTTATCAAAAAAAAAATAAATAAATAAATAAAAATTCTAATTTGTTTGGTGTTATAGTTGCAAAAGTTGTCCTTGTGTTTCACAAAAATTAAAAATTTAAATTTTGTCTCTAATTTTTAACAAAAGGCAACTCTAGACTTTATTTTTGAAATAGTTACGATTTTGGACCCTAACTCCATCATGGGTTAGGAAGGTGCACGTGTAATCCACGTAAGGGAAACATGTAGTACTTTTTTGTATTTTTTATTCTTTTATTTATTTTTTATTTACTTTTTTGTCTTAGAATTTGGTGCAATTGTAAACTCTATTCAATTTTAATCCATGGAAATTATTACTACTAATTACTATACAAAATTTGTGGTTGTGGTATGCAGATTAAGGTTATATCGAAAGTTGCACTCCCATTCAATCTATTACACACTTTCCATCACATTCATAAACTTGAGTTGTGGGACTACAAAGCTGTGGAGGTGGTCTTTGAATCACCTCACAATACTCAACAACCACCAATACTCCCCAATCTTGAAGAATTACAGTTAACTGGTATGGGGAGGATGAGTCATGTGTGGAAGTGCGATTGGAATGAATTATTAATTCTTCAAAAACCACATTCACAGTCCTCATTCCATAACCTAAAGAAAATTGATATAGATTCTTGTGATGGTATTGAAGAGGTTGTTTCAAACAGAGATGATGAAGATGCGTCTATAAATTCCCACACAACCACCACTTTCTTCCCTCATTTAGACCGTCTTATCTTTTATAACCTCAAAAAGTTCAAGTGTATATATTCAGCAACTAACATAAAGTTTGGTTAATTCTGTTAATTATTTAATTAAGTTTTTTTTTTTTTTTTTTTTTTTTTTTTTTTTTTTTTTTTTTTTCCAGTTATCTCAAGCTTCTTGGTCAAGTGTGGTTCCATGGTATGCTGTAGGAGAAATGCAAAAGCTTCAGGTGCTGAAAATATGGGATTGCAAATCGATGACAGGGGTGTTTGAAACTCAAGAAATCAACAAAAAGAGTGGTACTGATACTGGAAAGTCACTTCCAAGGCTAAAATATATTACGATGCTCAAACTTCCAAAACTAAAGACCTTAAAAATTCAAGGGTGCAACCTTTTGAAATATGTATTCACATTTTCCACTCTTGTAAGCCTCGCGGAACTCGAAGAGTTAGAGATAAAGGATTGCGAGGCAATGGAAGTCATTGTTATGGAAGAAAATGAAGAGCAAAAAATGGCATCTGATGTTGTTGTCTCTCATAATTTGAAGTTGATTGCATTATTCAATCTTCCAAACATTGTGGGCTTCTTCTTGGGGAAGAATGAATTCAGATAGCCAGCATTGGAAAAGGTTGTGATCGGTGAATGCCCACAAATAACGGTGTTCACTTCTGGACGGTCTACAGCTCCGAAACTTAACTTTGTCAATACAAGCTTAGGCAAACATAGTGTTGAATGCGGCCTTAACTTTCGTGTGACCACCACCTCGCATCAGGTACTTAAATTTTCTAGACTCAGGCCTTGTGTGTAACAGTGCATAAACTTCCAGTATTAGAGTCAATTAACCTTATTAATAGTTGTATTCTTCATCAAAATTACAGCGTAATTATTGGATCAAAAGTAATATGATTAGCAAATATCAACGGTTTAGTTATGTATGTGATCCCCAAAACCCAACGGTTGTTCAATCATGTAGAGCCTTTTGGCTTATTTTACTCTCATCTGAATCTTTTTTTATCATTGAACCAACTGATATGTACAATTATCTCTGACATAAGCTTGTGTTTTTTTTTTTTTACCTTGTAGGCCCGATTACCGAGTTATGAGAGTACAAGCTCATACCGCCCTACTACTTTGGAACGGCTGCCTTGGTCTTATAATAATTTGATCGAAGCGGATACGGTTTATAACACCAGTGGTGGGCAGACTCTTTTCTCATCCGATAAGCTGCTACAACTGCAAAAGCTTGAAACTGTCCATTGTAAGCAAAGTTGGGACATTGAGCAGATATTTGATTCACAAACTGTTGCTGAAATTCCAAACTTGAGACAAGTGGAGTTGCGGTTGTGTAGTCTCAAGTATATATGGAAGAGCAAGCAGGGGACAATATTAAAGTTTCCAAACCTAACAAGACTGTCTATTGAAGGATGCTTCAGTTTAGAATATGTATTTACATGTCCCATGGTTGGTAGTCTATTGCAACTCCAGGAACTACATATAAGTTTCTGCACAAGTATGAAGGTAATTGTGAAGGGAGAAGAAGAAGAATGTGATACCATAGTGAATGCTACTGTGGT
Organism: Artemisia tridentata subsp. tridentata; assembly: GCA_021014915.2. Taxonomy (NCBI): domain Eukaryota; kingdom Viridiplantae; phylum Streptophyta; class Magnoliopsida; order Asterales; family Asteraceae; genus Artemisia; species Artemisia tridentata. The sequence continues at coordinate 442,157,220 of CP139505.1, read as the reverse complement.
GTTTCCTTGTCTAAAGTCCTTAAAACTTCAATCTCTTTATAGTCTCGAGGGATTTTGGTTAGGAAAGGAAGCTTTTTCATTTCCATCATTGGATACCTTGCAAATTACAAGTTGTCAAAGAATGACGGTTTTCACCAAGGGAGATTTGTCTGCTCCAAAGCTATATGCAATTAGTAAATATACACAACAGGCTGAACTCGGCTATAAAAAACTTTGCCAAAGAGTAAAAGGTGAAAATATGTCTTACCATAAGAAAGAGGGACTAAATCTGTAAAAGTTCTTGTTCTTAACTTCTTATGCGTCACAACTCCTTCATTTGTTGAAACGATGTTTCAAAACCAACGGAATTTTGAATTTTAAGTTATTAATTTAGGGTTTATGTTATAGCCTGCTTGAATTTTGTGTGTGTGTGTATTAGATTAATTGGTGTTACCTGAATGTTTTTATTAAAGGTAGCAAAATAGGTGGGTCGGGTCGGGTTGGGTTTGGGTCTCGGGTCTGGATGGGTTTTGGTCTCGGGTCTGAATGGGTTTGGGTCTATATAGGTATGGGTCTAGATCCGTACTCGTTGTAGTTGTTCTGAGGCTGATTTTATTGTTTATGATTATGAAGTTGTTGTTTTAGCTGTTCTTTGCGTTCAAATTTCGTCTGTACTCATTTTGAGGTTGATTTCATCGTTTATGATTGTGAATTTGTAGCTGTTTGATGTGAAGAGATTGAAGTTGTTATGATTAGTTGTTCCTTGTGTTCAAAATTTATAGATTCCTTTTATTACCTTCCCCTGGTAGCTTGAATTGGGATCCCTCTCCGTTTGCCCGTTTTTAGTGTAATTACAAAAGTTATAGATTCCTTTTATTACGTTCCCTCAAGTAGTTGAAAATAAGGTGGAGAATGTTAAGAGTTGAGGCGTGTTTTTTAGGAATTATAGTGAGTCATTTTAGGCACATGAATGTGCATAAGCAAATTACGCACTGCATATCTAGAAATGCTTATTCGTGATTTCTACATTTTTTTACGTATTGCATCTGTGTCTTAGGAGTTTTTGCTGTTGTATTTGCCCACGAGCAGAGGATGTCTCTTTTCTGTTTTACGTGTATCAGGGTAGCTTGCTACTTGCAGACTGTACATGCTACACAGTAGTGAGACCTATATTAGATTTTAAGAATATTTTCCGCATCCTAGGGCTTTGGAATTTCATACTTCGTGACAGTTGTTCTTGTATGAAACTATATGCCCCTGATTTCTAGTAATTGCATAAGGTTGGGCATGTGATGCACAGTTGCACATAATGCATGCTGAGTGTTAATAGGTCTGCACTCAGCAATTTTAAACATTTAATATAAGATGATAAACGAGATTGTGGCTCTGCAGATTGTTGCAGGTTATTATGCCTGCGAATGAGTTGGGAGGTTGATGTTTCTTAAATTACCCTTGGTGAGAATCAGCTGCAAATGGGAGGTAAAGACTCTTCTGATTACACCGAGTCTTTTTAGACATTTAAATGTGCAGAAGCAAATTAGGCACTGCAATTTGAAATGGGTTGAAAGCTGCCTAAATTGCTACTACGTAACGGGTCAGATAAGTAAAAAAGGTATAGTTTGTAAAGGAAGTAGCTCAAATGGGTTGAAAGCTGCCTAAATTGCTACTACGTATTATACAAGTTCAAAGTTCTAACGGTAAAACTGATGCAAATCAGGTTGGATAAAGGTGTGAGTGTGATTGTGTACATCTGTGATAGCCGTGGTGTTCGAGATATATATGACACTGATGGAACCAATGCAATAGCTGCTTCAGAACCTCTAGCCGTGCTGGTAATGCCATCTATACCAATGCAATATATTTGGCGTGTCAAATATCATCACGAAAAATATGTGTTACGACCTGTTTTTCCTTTTTGATGTATTGGCTAATCTTTTGAGTTTATTCATTTGACCTGTTACATGTATATACAATCCGAGGCAACCCAATAATAAGTAAATGGGTTGAAATGGCCACCTGTAATGTTAAGTTTTTTGGTTCTTGTAGGTGAACAAAGGAACTGCAAGTGCAAGCGAGATCTTGGCTGGTGCTTTAATGGATAACAAGCGTGCAGTGCTTCTTGGAGAACCCACTTACGGCAAAGGGTAAACAATTTTTACAATACTTATACTTTAATAGCATTTCATTTTCGATAAAATGTCCTAAAACGTTCTTTATTCACAGAAAAATTCAATCGGTGTTTGAAATGTCTGATGGATCTGGCTTGGCTGTTACTGTTGCTCGTTATGAAACTCCTGATCACATCGACATCAATAAGGTTCTCTATCTTCCTATCCCTCTCTACACACGGAGACTATCGATCTCTTTGGTTTTTGACGGACCTGGTATTTTTGACCCATTTGCTTATATGAATGAGTCAGTTTGGAATATGTATTATCGTAAACGACCCAAATGGTCAAATTTTGAGAACATTAGACAAACACGTGCTTGTGGGTCAACTAGGCCCCAGTCATTTAACTTGCACTAAAAGTTACCCATTTGACCCGTTATACTTTGCCTTCTTTAAAATTTAACTACTGTATAACTGCCTTCCCATTGCAGGTAGGCATAATTCCTGATAATCAGTTGCAAGCATCATTTGCTAAGGACGATGATGGTTTTTGTGGCTGCATTGGAGATCCCGCTTCCGGCTGTTTTCTAAACAAAGTTGGATTATTTTCAAGATGATACACTTGTATTGTAGACTCGAATTGCCATTCATTCAACTGTTTGTTATATGTTACAAAAGTCCGTGAGTGACTGGTATCTGTATAGTTTCGAAGGAAATTGGGTAAGAGTTGTTAATCTCTTGTTGTAATTGTAAATTACTAACATGTAATGAGTTCCAAATCTACAATGTGGCTTGTGACTGAGTTAATATTTACCTATAGTCCGTATCCAACCGGTAGTCTGCTACTCGGTATATTTGGTCCTGATCTCGTGTCTGTAGTTATTAGAGAACTGCTCTCGGTTCAAACTTTTTCCATATGTTGGTTTAATACTTTATTTGGGGAAATGTATGATCTTTAAACTTGCTGTTATATATATTTCAAACTCTTAAACCTTGAGCATGTAATCGTTTTGGGATATGTGGCGCTCACTAGACACTATATGTAAGACATTTGCCACACCTTTCCGATGGTTTTGGGTCTGAGGTTCACATTCGGATTCGTTTTATATGCATCCAGCAAGTAGTATGAACCATACTTGAAACACTATTAACAGATACATCCATGACCCAAAGCATTGGTGTAAAAGGCACATCACATTGCTCAAGTTAAAGATTCGTAACTGGGCGAGGTTTTTTTGTTTAGGTTATTTGAGAACGGCTAGTCTTTGACTCATGTGTATGTGAGCAAATTCAGTATCTCGTTTCGAACCATTTTCATTGCCACCAAAAGATATTTATCTAGTGATGTTGGAAATTGATAACTCTTGTGAGAACATCATAATGTTTGACCACTAGACCACCTTAAAGATTGATTTGTATAATGTTGAATTTCAGTTTAATTTCTTGATATTCTAAACATATTTATCATAAATACTAGCCTTTTTGCACCTTCTTTTTTTTTTTTTTTCTTTTTTTTTTCCTTTTTTTTTAACAAAAGTAAACATGGATTAAATTTATATTATACAATTGAACCAACAATAAGTTGGAATAAACAAAAGCAAATTGATGTTGCTCTTACATGAAAGAACTTATAAATGTGTTATAGTCTGATTTGGGCTATTTGAAATGTGAAGTCTTATGCTTATATTGAACATCATATGAGCATTTAAAGAAAAATGAAAATGAGTAAAAATATGCAAAAATGTTTTTTTAAAGAAAAAGAAAAAGTAAATAGAGTAAAAATGAGTAAAAATATGGATATATTATCACGTTTACCATTTTTATAAAAATGTTAATTGATGCATCTTCGTGTGACCCGATGTTTTGATTGCTTGTGTGAAAGATACACACAAGTATTTATGTCACAAGACTTTATAACATACTATCTAACTTCTGTACTTTCTTAACCAAAATTTATGGCAATCTCATTAAATATACTTTTCATATACATTTTTCTTTATAAAATGCTAATGACTTGAGTCATAACACACAAAACAATTTCTCTTGAACACATACAAAACTTGTTACACAAAGGTCAGTTTTTAATCTCAGTATCTCTTATTCTTAAAGTTCTCGCTTGTTTCAGTTTGGTTTTTTGTAGATCTTTTGAGGTTAATAGGTTATTGTTGAAACTATATATATAAATATCTAGCATATGAATGCGAGAAAAATGAGTATTTTCGCTCTTGACCCAAGAAATCGTCACTTTGTGAAATAGAGTTCGCAAAATGGTGATTTTTGTCATTTTCTCATATATTATTGTACACAGTGTCGGATAAAATTTGACCGAATGCGTTTAAGAAAATCGAAAAATGTTACGAACACAATTTTTTGGACGAGATGCATTTAGGAAAATTCTAGATTTCTTACAAAAATTAGCACTTTATCATAAAAGTTCATGGCAGGTCTTGATTGTACATGTCAGTTTTTGGTTGTGTGTTGGTTTCATAAACAGTGTGTTGTCTTGCATTTCATGTTTTATCAATTTGTTAGTAGAATATGTTGTTTAATGTTTTGTGTTAGGTTATAAGAACTGTACCTAGTTAATGCATTGGGTTTGGTTAAATAATGTAGGTTAATGTTTTGTGTGTTTTTTCCCCATTTTTGGACCGTTTGCCCATTTACCCTTTCTTTTTTTTTTTCTTTTTTTTTTATTTATTTATTTATTATTATTATTATTTTTTTTACAGAACTATTGCGGATACATCCACTTTTGGATTTTTGTCTTATGGATGCGAGACAAGACTTTGTTAAGAATGAATGATTGGAAAGTGAGGATAATGTCAGCTTGTGGAATAGACTATCTTCATAATATGATTACTCAACGTGAGAGAACTTTGGGCCTAAAATACTTCATGGATGTCGCTTTTGAGGTAAGTAAATATAATTATACTTGATATATTTTTTATAAAACTCTTATTGTTTCTATGTAAAAATTTTGTTGTGTATGTGTTTCTTGTTCTTACAGCCGGTTGAGTTATGGGTCAGTTACATGTGGCATTTTAGCATGGTTATCAAGATCGCGATCTTGATCTTGATCGTAGGATCGTACAATCTTACGATCATACATTAGAAAACCTTGCAAGATCGAAGTAGAATTGGAGATAGCATAGGATCGAAGTAAGATTGTGAGATAGCTAGTAAGATCGTAGGATCGCTATCGATCTTGATCCTACTATAAAGCCTAAACTTTATTATCAAACAAACTTTTTAAAAAAATTAAGCTCACTTTCCAAATTTTGACCCATTTTTACTTTTATACATGATCCAACTTTACTCATGTCGTATTTTTTTCTACCCAAAGAGTTTATCAAACTACTGAAACATGAAGTAATTGCATGTATTGCATTATTTATATTATACGGTGTTTAAACTTTGAAATTTTTATTTATATTCACTTAAATTGGTCTTTTTATCGAAATTCATATGGAACCCCATGACACTACAATCCCTATCTAAGAAAATCACACATTTTTTAGGATCTTACGATCCCGATCTTGCGGAGACAAAAAACGATACTAAGTAGGATCGCGATCTTGATAACCTTGCATTTTAGACCATCCTATGTTGATCGGGCAATGGTCTGCAGTTACTTTGTCACTCTTCTACTTCAAGATTACATGCATGTAGTTTACGCAAACACCGATAGGTACCCTTTGCCATGGAGCGATGTTGAGCGGGTATTTATTTGTAACCCAACTTATAACACTAAAATGTTGCCCAATGGATTACATTTATGTGTATTTGTAAACATTGTAGGTTTTTTATTCCGATAAATGACCCTAAGCGACATTGATGTATCGCCCAATTTCATATCCACTCGGAAAATGTTACCTTCTATGATAATGGAGACACGGATGATGTGGAATGGCGTCCGTGGTGCAACAAGTTGAGGGAGTGTTTAGAGGTTAGGCTTCTTGAGTTTCTAAAGGAGGCTAATGTGTTTGAGAAGAAAAGAATCGATCTGATCCAATTCAGATTGCATTAGCGTATCGTGAAAAAATGGGTCGATTTTATTTTAAACTATTAGCGTATCGTGAAAAAATGGGTCGATTTTATTTTAAACACAAGGTCCTTTGTCCTTGAATGTTGTATCTCTTAACATTATCACCTTTCTTTTGATAATATTTCCGTCCCATGTTTTTGATATGTGATATGTTCACATGAATGGGTAGTGATCTGGTTATGGTTATGTATGTTTATGATCGTACTTGTTATTTATATTTGTAATGTACATTGTTTTTGGAATGCTTTAATTCCAAACCTTGGCGCTTTTATTCTGTATTGTTTGATAAAGTGCCAAAAGACTAAAGTTCCAATTTGACAAAGAAGATCTAAAGTTACATACTACTCGTCTGCAAAACTAAAGTTCCAATACTACATCATAATATTACACATTCCAAAATAGTTCCAAAATACTAAAGTTAAACGGGTTTGCCAAAGATGTTTCTTCAATTACGGGTCAGACAAGTTAAAAGGTTCGAAGCTAAACGGCCTTGATGGTTGTGGCTATTGTGACCTTTCTTTAGCAGATACCTTTGTCTGTCAATTTAATTCTAGTTATACATTAGTAACATTTGAAATTTTGAATGCCAAAATGTCACTTACTCTTTTCTTTCCCAATCATGTAGTTCGCTTGTGCCAGTCACAACCACACCTTGTACATGTTACCTTTTTTGGTTCCTCCCCTTGCGAAAATACGATATTTTATATATCACGTATGGCCAATAAAGTTCCATTGTTCAAACTTATATTTAACAAATTGCTTATTAAAAACTGCTATACAAGGGGCCGAGGGGGGTTGCCCCCTCCCCCAAAATTTTTGACTCATGTATATTTTATATCTTTTTATTTCTAGTTTTAGTCATTTTTAATACAAAAATTTCAGCGTTGTGTATATCGGTCCCCTAAATTAATACTCGTACTTTACAAGTTGGCCCCTCCAACAAAAAACGTTCAAGTTCCGTCTCTGATCCTACGAGTTCGTATAAATCAAACATGGGTGTAACCCATCGACGATAAAGCTAAACAAATTGCATTGGAAAAGGGTGCATTGATTTTTTTTCCCTATCTATATGTAAGTGTTACAAACTTAACTTAATAAGGATGTAATCATATTGTTGTAGCTCAAAATCACTCTTTATCACACTTATGATGGTTCGTTATGCACTAGAGAGGAGATGGGACAATGGGTGTAAATGGATCGTATATAGAGAGATAGATATAGAGATGTTTAAGCTTTTCTTTTATTGCACACACATTACACCTTTTGCACCACCTTCCAAATGAGGTGATGAGATGAATATATATCACAGCCACTTTGCCTAATGGCTTTACATGGGCCTTGAGGGCTTTTGCTCATGGGTTGGGCTTTTACATTTAATACTAAGTCTAACACAAGCTCAAATTATACAAAGTTCTAACAAAGGTGAATGACCATCACTTTAAACTAAAATTAAAGCTAACACATATGAATGTTTAGCTCTTGTTAGTGTGCCTTGAACCATACAATTAGTATACATATAACTGTTTAACTGTTTTTGGCTTGCTATATTGTTTACACATGATTTGTTTCGTACAAGGCTCTATATATATAGTTTGAATGGCGAATAGAAAAAAAAAAAGCAATTGAAAATGCAGTCTCTAACATACTATTTTTTATTTTTTATTTATTATTATTATTTTTTTGATTAAATTGATCTAAAATATTGTTATCAAAATGTATTGGAATAGGTACTGAACATGTTAGTAACCAGTGACGGAGCTAGGATTTGGTTTTCGGGTGGGCCAAAACAAATATAAAAACGAACTACGGAAAAAATGGTATGATGAATTTGTTTAGCCAATGGACAATCAAACTTTTGTAACTCTATTTTTTTCAATTGATGCATAAACTAGTAACATTCTCTTGGATGAGGTAGTCATTAACTCATTATACTCTAGATGGGTTAAATTAATATTAAGGGTTTGGCTAAACAATTTAGTTTTGAAAATAACATTACTAACATATACATGTTTGCTTGTAGGCAATTTATATCTTGGGTTGGCCATGGCCCATCCAAGCCATAAGCTAGCTCCGTCCTTGTTAGTAACTATCACATTCTGATTATGTTGATTTGAAAAACGTATTGAACATGAGAGTAACAATCTAAAATTCGATTATTTTCTTTGAGGAATGTTCGTTTTATTTTGGCTAATGGTCTGAAAATGTATCAAATTTGCCACCTTTTTCTTTTGCATTCTATTTTTTTTTCATAGTTATTTGGACGAAAAATGAAATTTACTTAAAAAAAAAAAAAAAAAAAGAAAAAAAAAAAAAAAAAAGGACTAGTAATGCAACTTCTAAAACAAATAAGTAAACCCTTTCCAAGCCTGGAAACTTCCTTCCTTCCTTCCATTAGAAGGGAAAAAAAAATTAAAAACGATGATGACATGGCGTTATGGTTAATTATTAGTTACCGTTGTTTTAGTTTTGATATGAAGTTTGTTATGTGTTGTACTACTAATTAAGTTTTTTTTTTTTTTTTTTTTTTTTTTTTTTTTTTTTTGGATTGTGATGGCGTTTATTTACGGCGCGTTATAGTTTTATATGGTTGATTGTAGTTAGTGGAATCACTTATCTAGGTTTAGAAAATTGTTGCTTGGGGTGTTTGTTTAAGCTTATTTGATTTCGTCTTATATTAAGCCCCTATTTTCCGAAACTTGTATAAGCCCATAAGTCCCAAAATAAGCCAGAAAATTGGGGCTTATAACATAAGCCCAAAAAAAAATAAGCTCATAAGCCCACATATAAGCTTAAACAAGGGTGTTTGTTTAAGCTTATATATGGGATTATGAGCTTATTTGGTTTTTCATAAACTCAAATTTTGTGGCTTATTTTGAGACTTATGGGCTTATAAAAGTTTATTATATCATGATAAGCTTATATAAGCTCATAAGTCTCAAAATAAGCCACAAAGTTTGAGCTTAAGAATATAATCCGCAAGTACTTTGATGTTTATTATGTTTAATTTATGAGTAGTCATGTTATTAAATTCCATCATTTTATTACATACGTTATCAACGATATATATTTTTTCATTTTCTTAAAATACCCGTAAATTTCACGACTCTCTATCTAGTTAGTTATTATATAAATTATTGGGCAAATGTTTTATAAATGTATCATACTTGCGCCACTATTTCTTGGTATGAAACAATTTTTTTTTTCTTATACGGGTACTAATCTTTCAAATTCGGTCTTTTTAAAGTACTTTATGGCATTTTTGCCATTCGAATTATTAAAACTCCTATTAGCTGAGAGGGGCAAAAATGTAACACCCCCAAATTTTCTTTATAGCAGCGGAAGTCTAATTGGGGTATTACCGAGAGGATCGAAGTCAAAATTATAGAAAGTAGCCCAAGAAAGGCGTTTATAAATAACATAGGTCCATAATAGAAATTCAGTTACAAAGTTTTATATCAGAGTGCAAACAGTTTCTCCAAGGAAACATTATTTTAACTGAATTACAAACTTTATTTTACACCCTTATTTAAGATAGGTTTGTGCCCGCTCCATGCCTTGATCCGCTCCGCTAATTTCCTGAGATACATGCTTAAAAGTCAACATAATGTTGAGTGAAATCATAGAGTTTATAGTTTAATAATCAGTTCGATGCACAAGTAGGATTGTATTGGAGATACAATCAATTTAAAAGTTGATATCGCAGTTCATATATTGCCCTAAGTCTCCTGACACGCAAACGTTAACAAAGTACCGTAAAACGGAGGAGTCACATCAGGGGTACTGATGGTTATGTGCCCTCGAGTAATAGGTGATTTGCTAATTCCTATTTTTCTCAAATATAATGCATCGCGACTAATACGACTAGCAAAAAGCATTCCGTCAAAGTATTAGTGGGACAGGTCGTCAACCTCCAATAGATCTATTCATTATATTCGCGTTCACCGCAGTGATTAATGGCTCATGATAGAGGGTCTTATGGCAATAAGGTAACTTAGGCATATATCAAGTCAGGTAAGCATACAAAAAAATACTTGTGATCTGTTTATAGCATGTATCCCCCTCACGGAGTTTAAAATAGTTAAATCAGTAAAAAGTGAGGCCATGACTCACCTTAAGTGTTTCTGGTGATGGTGAAAGTAAACTTTGAGGTGATTATGATAACAACTTCGATACGGAACCTGGTAATTATAAATGTCTGAGAATCTGACTAAATACTAGTGGTGTTCGTGAAATGAATGGTGAATGATGAATAACAGTGATGGATAACGATTCGATCGTCAAGTGTGGATGGGTTGTGCTTAGAATGCTTTGCAATTTAAAAGTAAAGATATTGATGCATGACGATCATGAGCCTTTCATGTCAATTACCCCGAAATGTTATTCTCTAACTGCATGAATGAATGTGGATGTTAACTCGTAACGTCTATTGTTATAGTAACTAACGAATGTAAATAAAATGTACGAGTATGTATGTGATGTGATGATGAGATGAAAATGAAAAATAAAATCAGAATGTCAATTAAAAATAGTAGGCCCTTGTCCTTTTCCCGGTTTTACACTTTTTACCCTAAGTGTGTTTGCGTTACGTCGTTAGTCCTTCGTTAAGTCCAAAGTCCAAAAATAGTCCAAAACTTGTCCATATGTACATATAAGGCTTGGAATCAAATCATTGGTCAATTTATGTCCTATATAAACTGTTTTCACAGCTTCAGTCCACTTGTTTCTCGGTTTGGCAGTCGATGATGTGGCCTAGGAATTGTACGTGAATACCTTGACTGTCGATGAATACCTTGACTGTCGGTTTCACAGCTTCAGTCCACTTGTTTCTCGGGTCAACGTGAATACCTTGACTGTCGATGATGTGGCCTAGGAATTGGACGGTGGAGATCCAAAAGTCACATTTGGAAAATTTTGCATACAGTTTTTCTTGCTTGAGTAATCCCAAAATGGTTCTCAAGTGTTCAGTATGCTCTTTTTCGTTACGTGAGTAGATTAGAATATCGTCAATGAATACGATTACGAACTTGTCCAAGTACGGCTTGCACACTCGGTTCATTAGATCCATGAACACTGCGGGTGCGTTGGTAAGACCAAATGGCATTACTCGAAACTCATAATGCCCGTACCATGTTCGAAAATCTGTTTTGGGTATGTCTTCTTCTCTAACTCTCAATTGATGGTATCTCGACCTCAGATCGATCTTTGAGTAGACACTCGATCCTTGTAATTGGTCAAATAGATCGTCAATCCTTGGTAATGGGTATCGATTTTTCACCGTGAGTTTGTTCAACTCTCTATAATCGATGCACATTCGGAATGTTCCGTCTTTCTTTTTGACAAACAGGACTGGTGCTCCCCAAGGTGATGAGCTTGGTTGGATGAATCCTTTATCTGACAGTTCCTTCAATTGCTCAGATAATTTCTTCATTTCGGAAGGGGCTAATCGATAAGGTGCTTTTACAACGGGTGCTGCTCCAGGCACTAGTTCGATTCGAAACTCCACTTGCCGAATTGGCGGGACACCTGGCAAGTCTTCAGGGAATACTTCTGCAAATTCCTTTACAACGGGCACTTCTTCCAGTTGTTTCTTCTTTTCTTTTGGTTCACCTTCCGTTACTTGAACCAAGAATGCGTGACATCCCTTGTTATGTGTTTTATCGTCTTGATGTACGAGATGATGTTGAGTGGGGTTTTGTAATGATCGCAACGAACAATGAGGGTTTCATTGTCGAGGGGGATGTGGATGACTTTTTCGTCACAAATGATTCTGGCACGGTGTTTGGATAACCAATCCATGCCCACAATTGCGTCAAAGCTTCCAAGTTGGATGGGCATGAGGTCAATTGGGAAAATTTTGTCTTGGAGGGTTAAGGTACAGTTTTCAAGTAAGGTATTAGTGCTTAGCAACTTTCCGTCAGCTATTTCAATTTCGTACGAGGTATCTAATTCTACGGGAGCAATATTAAGCAATAAAGCAAACGAAGTAGACACAAAGCTCCTATCAGCTCCAGAATCAAATAATATCTTAGCACTATGTTGATTCAGTGAGAAAGTACCCGTAGTGACATGGGGATTCTGCGGTGCGTTTCCATCCCCAAGTATGTGAGAGGACCTACGACACACGGTTAAGGTGGTTAAACCTTGTATACTTTGTGTGTAATGATATATTGAGTTTATATGATTAAGTACGCGGAATTTACTTAATCACACTTAGAAGGTTATGTATGTTATGGAAATGGAAGAATTATGTTATGTTACTTAACAATGAACAAAGAAAGTTTATCACTAAACGATTCAATATTATTCAAAATAATACGAGTGATCTTGAATTTATCACTAGGGTTACAAAGACCTTGAATCTTATGTTTCTAGATTTGTGATATATGTTTTTGTTTGTTCTATGTCTTAACAGATATGAGTTTGTAATTGTGCACGTACATAATCACTAATCTAAGATCTCTTTTATAGTCCAAGAGATCTCTTACAATATTACTTTAAGTCTAATCAACACTTGTCTTACAAAAGATCAAGTCGAGCTAGCGTATGGAAGTTTATATCTCTCAAGTTATTCAAACGAATTAATGCAAGCACATGCATCAACTTGTTGACTGAGAACATATCTAGATATTATTTTTTCATAAGAGTGACTCATACAAATAATATCTTCTTCGATCTTATCCTTGTAGCAGCTCTATGACTCACAGATCAACAGTACCATTTTCTACTAGCAGTACCTTCTACTTGAACTAGCAGTACCTTCTTGTTCTAGCAGTACCTTGATGTACTAGCAGTACCTTGATCATGAACCAGCAGTACCTTCTTCTTAAAGTATTTTCCTATACTCTAATCTTCAGAATATTTAATTCCCAACAATCCTCCCCTAAACATGTGAATCATTTCAAACATGTTTTCTGAATTAAATGAGGACTTGAGAAGATCTTTCAAACACTTCATGAATCTGAACTATTCTTCTTATTCTGAACTGATCTGCTTTGTTCTTCTTTGACTTCAGCAATATCAAAACATTGTACCAAAAGATGGTGCAATTTCCTTGGATGGAGGAATTGTAAGAGGCAATGATTTCAACAAGTGAAATCATCTATCAGCATGCCTTTGCAAGTGATAAACAAACATAATGAACTGAATTGAAACTTTCCTTCGTTTGATCTAGATAGAACTTTCTCCTTTAGGAATGCTTCATCCCTTCTAGATATATGATCTATTCTTGTCATTTTCAACCTCTATGTCATCATCTTGTATGCTCTTATCTTCTCCTTCCTTTTATTGGATTATTCTTCCTTTTCTGGGCAATTATTTCCTTCCCTGAGATTGTAACCTCCCCTGAAGCAAATAACTTTTGTTTCATCCTCCCCTTGTTTGGAAGATCTCACTATGTACCTTTGACTGATCTATCAATGTGTACTTGTTGTCAGACAATATTGTACATGAAACCATCAATTCCTTAAAAGTTTAAGTTGCTGTCCTCATCACTTCTAGGTGTGTTAACTCCTATGAGAGGTGAATCAGTGGACATTTGATTCATGATCCATCAATGGATGGTTTTTGTGAATTTCTTGAAAAACCTTGTTTAAGAAATTATTTGACTTAGCAGTATGTTCATGATTTTAGAATTGAAAAATCATACTGCTTCCAACCATTTTGAAAGGATTATGTGTGTAACAGACACCTAATCAAAATTTTGGTTTAAAGCAACCTCTGGTTGTGTGAGAACCAATGTTTTTCAGTTATAAATAACTGCCTGTGTAAAGATAAATCTATTCAAAAGATTTTCTTGACAGGGTTTCCAGCTCATAGCAATTGTTGCCTCTAACACAAGTGTTAGATTCACTTTCACTAGCTGTTCTTTCTATCAGATGTCCTTAGACTTACTCATTATACTTGAAAGTATAAAATGATAGAAAGTGAGTTGCATCAGTTACTATCTGATCAACTAAGTCATCAATTCAATGTGAAATATCATAACTAGTTTCAAGAAAGAAGTTTTAAGGAGGTTAAATTCCTAAACTCAGTCCATCATAAACCTACTATGTTAGTGATGAACTCAAATAAGTACATTTTATTACCATCATTTATCCTATTTATTTGACTTGTTTTATTATATTATGTATGAGAATTGATACTTAATTGTTTACTTTTGTAATTCTCAGGTAAAAACAAGTATTATGTGAAACTTGGCGATTTTGGACTAATTATGGAGCAAAACAAGCAAGAAGTTAAGAGTCTACTGAAATGTACAAGATCAAGACATTCTGCTCCAGATACGCCGCATCTTACTTATTACATACGGCGCATCACTATCAAGATTTCACAAGACATTATCCAAGAAGGCAAAGGACATGCGCCGCATCTAAGAATTGAGTTACGCCGCATCTTCTGGCGGTGTACGAATATTCCTGAATATATTAATCTTGGACCCCACGCGAAGTTAAGTCAATGCACCGCATCTACTTATCCAATGCGCCGCATCTTACCCTCAGACAGAAATTATAAATACCCCAAGACCAGACGAAATTCAGAGTTGGACATTTAGAAAAGTACGAAGACCACAGAAACCCTAGGACGAATTCAGTCGAAGTAGCAGCACAAGACACACCTTGAACGAAGATACAAGAGCTGTAAGAAGGTCCTGCATGTATTCAATTCATTAAGTAGTTTTGTTTTATTGTATTAGTAAACTTTAATTCATCAGGATTGGTGGCTTGTGTAATGTGACAACGGAAAGGTTGCACTCCCTTAAAACTGCTTTCCCATTCATTAAAGTTTATATGTTGATGTCTTTGGTGACTTTTATTAGTGCATTGATAACCTCTGTGTCTAGTTGAGCGTTGATCGGGTCGCCATGCCTCTGCCCTCGCCTATTTATTAGATCGCCTATGCATTCTATCGTCTATAGAAAAGTAGGAAGAAAGATAAATAGGATAGTCATAAGTAATCATTAAGGGTTTACTCGCCGATAAGATTAGAACCAACGAGAAAGGACTTAATCTCGGTGCGTTGCATCGAACTATACACTTCATATAAAACTAGCAATAAAACAAGTGACAAGCTACTTAACTATCAGGACAGGTCTTCTTATTGTCTCGAGTATTTATCTGTGTACGTGTGTGCTATTCGCTGATTCGTGCCTATTAGTTTAGTTTATATTTAATCACAACAAAACCGTGCCAGTCTCTCAGGCTGAACCCCCTTGCGATAGATTAGGTTGTATAGCTAACTTAAGATATTAAAATACTGATTAGGATAACTAGATAATACGTTCCACTCTTAGTGATCGACACTCTACTTACCATTATATTCATACTGACCGGGTACACTGCTCGTTAAAGTGTGTGTGTTATTGATAAGTCGGCTAAATATAAATTTAAAACTTGAATACTGCTAAAACCACAACGACATACCGTGGGTATAAATTAGAGCATACGCACACGCGCATCAAGTTTTTGGCGCCGTTGCCGGGGAGTGAATTGTTATTATCTGTTAATTTGATTAGTATTTTAATTAGGTTTTTAATTTTTAATCTAACCGCTAACTCTGTTGTATATTAGGTTAAATTGCATTCATTGTATTATTTGCATATTTTCTGTTTTGTGTGTTATTTGTTTTCTTTTATTTTTGTTGCTTTTCGTTTTGTGTTTATTTTTGTTTTTATTTTTCGTATTTTCTGCATACTGCTATCGTTGTACTGAGCTTATTCAAACGATACGGCGCATCTATTTTATTAGATACGGCGTATTGCGTTTAATTTTTATAAAATACAACGCGTTTAATTAATTCGAATACGGCGCATCTTTCCCCAAGATACGGCGTATTCTGTTTTTAATAAGAAATTTTTCTAAACGTTAACGCCATACGACGCATCTGTTTTTACAGATACGGCGCATCTATTATTTTAATTAAAAACAGTTTTTGAATTATTAAACAGATACGACGCATCGATCTCTGTCGATACGACGTATCTTCTGAATCAAAAATCTTGTATTTTGAAACGTAACGAAAATATGGCGCATTAACTTTTGTTAATACGACGCATTTAATTTTAAATAAATATCGATTTTTGATAATTAAAACTGATACGGCGCATTCTAATTTCTAAGCGGCGTATCTATTTTCTGAATAAAGTCTGATTAAATTTTAACGATTATAAGATACGGCGTATCCCATTTATAGGATACGGCGCATCAACAGCAGATATCAGAAGCTTTTATTTTACTTTGATCGTTTCACCCTTCTTTTGCACGAGTAAGTTTTATTTCAGGAAGATGGACGATCCGGATATTACAATGGAAGAATACTTGTTACTGGAAATGGTTAAGTCAAAGAAAGAAAGAAACAAATTGCCGTTTCAACACACTTGGTGTATGTCAAATGATGATGAAGAAGATTCATATACCGTGAAACCAATTCCGGCAATTGTTCTTGATAGTACTTTTTCTCCGGAGATTGCACAAGATGATGTGTATACGGAACCTTACGTTGAAGAATATTCTGCAATCGTATTACCACCATTAGGCAATCCAACGGATGAAGATGAAAAGTATTCTAATTTTGATTTCGAACCATTTGACGCCATAGTTTATGATGACATACCTCAACCAGATTTTGACCCAACAAGGGATTTTGAAGAAATCTGGGATTACTTATTTAAGGATGAAATTCGGGACGATGCTGAAATTGCAAGACCACTAGTTGAAGATGGAGATTCACAAGATGAATTGGAGTCACTTACAACACAAAGTGGTACAAATTTATTTAATATTATTAATCCCGTTACTAATAATCTTGCTAGTTTTCCTAAACAGGTTGCAAAACAAAAAGATGATGAGGTGAAATTTATTACACTACCTATTGAAGCACCTGTGATCAACCCGTATTTGGTGGAGCTCGAGGAAGAATTTGGCGATGAGCTCTTAAACATTGCTATGATTGATGAAGATGATGGTCTCGACCCTATGAAGTATATAGAGGAACTCGAACTTTTACTTGCTGAAGACCCTTTCTCATCTTCTGCGGAAGTCAAGGGACGCCTTACTACCAAAGAGACTAACCAAGAAGAAAGGAGACTCATTTTTCCTCAACACACTACTCTTTCAGATGAAGTGGTCAAGTCATCCAATTTATCAACCAAATCGGGTAAGGATAGGAAAGATGTACATATATTGCCGAGGTATGATCTTTATTTATTTCTTCCATCTTTAATAGCAAATTTACACTCTTTTCGTGTTTATTGCTACTATCACCGGCACTTGATCCCAAGTGGGGGGAACAACACCCTATTACACAGTAAATAAGGGTGGAGTCAGGCTCGTGACTCGAACAAAAACAAGCGCTTCGTGGGAGGCAACCCATGCTTATCTTTTAAATTTTTACTATTTTGTTCTGTGTCGAGTCAGTCAGGCCCGCAGAGGATACGGCGCATCTCAATCCTGAGATGCGACGCATCTCCTGCATTGGTCATATCTTACTTTATTTTTCTGCATTTTTACTTTTGACTTTAAAACTTATTATCAGTTTATTTTAATGCGGCGCATCCCTGGTTAAGGATGCGACGCATCTTCTATGCTGATTCGTAATTATTCCAGGCTCGATACGGCGTATCTTCTTCCATAAGATACGGCGCATCGACTGACCTGATGATTTTCAGTTTTAATTTTTATGTTTTATTTTTACTAACTACTAATGTATTATGCAAGTTTGAACCTTTCTTAATTTAGGTGTGTTTAAAGTCTTGGTGGTATTATAGATTCCTGCATTTCCTGTGGATACATCAAATATGAAGCTTAAACGTTCTCATCCACAAGAAAATTGATTTTTGCTCTTATACAAATAATGGAGGATCATACCGAGCAAATCCCAGGGGAGTTTTTCTGTTCTAATTCTTTTATTTTCCAGTTTTTAATCTTTGTTACAAACAACGAGGACGTTGTTTAACTTAAGTGGGGGGATTGGAGAATTAGAACACTTACTTGTCCTAAACTTTTCAAAATATGCTTAAAATGTGCTTAATATATCAAAATTTAAAAAATTTTAGCATGTTTTTGTTTAAAGTCTAAGTTACGTAGCTGCACACATGACGTTATTTTCAAAAATTGTGATTTTTCAAAATTCACAAATCTATGAGTGTGCCGGTGACTTGTAAACTTTAGAACTTGGCTTGTATACTATTCGAGACCACCAAAATAAGTATTATTTTATATAATTGGAATGACTTGTCTAAATTGGTAAATTTCTAGGATTACACCCAAATAGCCTTTATATGTTATGTGTTATTAGCTAACTACACTGGTTAGTTAACCCCCGTATAAACCCTTTTGTTACTCTCACTTTTAGAGTAAGATACCCCTAGAAAAACACTCAGAGCCATTCCTTTCGTTTCTTACACCTTTGTTATAATGTTTCGTTACACCCTTACACCTTAGCCTACCCTGTAGATTAAAATCCTAGGTTGGTTAATTGCTTTAGGCAAAGTGTGTTTCCTTACATTACCTGTGTTCGCGTGCGTAATTCATTATCTATGGTTAGGTCGGGAAATTGCACAATGCAATTGGAGTGAAAGTAATATTGTATATCTTTGAGTCTTGTTTTTCGTGTGTTTACTACTTTCACTATTACAATTATTTCTGAAGTCATGAAAAGTATGGAAAAATTATCCAGAGTTATCGTTATAGTGATGTGGTGAAATTTTACACATCTATGTTTATGTTTCAAGTTAAAAAAAAAAAAAAAAAAAAAAAAAAAAAAAAAAAAAAAAAAAAAAAAAAAAAGTTGGATGTTTGTTTTAACCAACTTATGTAAAGTTTTGTATTAAGTGGTCGATATCGCCACTAGTTGTTGTATATTTTATCTATGGATTGAATGGGAGTTGGACATTATGGGAACGCCAATTAAGGTTATTCTTTGATTGAGATCTTGTTGAGTATAATTCGTGTCTACCTAAAGCGTGTGTTTCAAGTGTTAAAGCGTGAGTTATTCTATGATATGAGTCTTATTCATGGGATGGTTGGGATAGTGATTAACCACACTTAGGATTTTAATTTATCTGTTTTGTTTATTTTTTCATTTTACACCAATTTGTATCCCAAATATTATCCATACCCTATATTATTCTTTATCCAAACCTTTGATTTATTGAGATTAGGGATTTGAGCAATCTTAAGTATCGTAGTCGTGGATTCGGCTATGTATTTATGATTTTGTCGCCCTTTTAGATATAATATTATTGGTGAAGATTACTTGGTCCTATCTTTAGCCTATTCGAGTTAAGGATTTGAGCAATTGCAAGTATCGTGTTCGTGGATTCGATCATGTATTTGTGATTTTGTCGCCTTTTCTGGAATTTGAGATCGATAGAGATTAAGGAGAATGATTTACCCTTAACCTACAAACCCTTTTTACCACTTTAGACTTGTTATTCCTTGGCTTTAGTAGGGGAGATGTGTATACTTGCCAAGATTATGATAGAATATTCGTCACGACTGGACAGTTAAACGATTAGATTTGCTTTTATCAGAATATTTTATTTTACTTCTAATTCGTTAAGTGTTTGGTTGTGTGATTATGACAAAAAATGAATACACGCTTAAATATAAAAATAAATCCTAATTTCTTTTAGGATACATTTTCATAAGATTAATTCTAAGGTTTACTTGGGGACAAGTAAAGTTCAAGTGGGGGGATATTTGATGAACTCAAATAAGTACATTTTATTACCATCATTTATCCTATTTATTTGACTTGTTTTATTATATTATGTATGAGAATTGATACTTAATTGTTTACTTTTGTAATTCTCAGGTAAAAACAAGTATTATGTGAAACTTGGCGATTTTGGACTAATTATGGAGCAAAACAAGCAAGAAGTTAAGAGTCTACTGAAATGTACAAGATCAAGACATTCTGCTCCAGATACGCCGCATCTTACTTATTACATACGGCGCATCACTATCAAGATTTCACAAGATATTATCCAAGACGGCAAAGGACATGCGCCGCATCTAAGAATGGAGTTACGCCGCATCTTCTGGCGGTGTACGAATATTCCTGAATATATTAATCTTGGACCCCACGCGAAGTTAAGTCAATGCGCCGCATCTACTTATCCAATGCGCCGCATCTTACCCTCAGACAGAAACTATAAATACCCCAAGACCAGACGAAATTCAGAGTTGGACATTTAGAAAAGTACGAAGACCACAGAAACCCTAGAACGAATTCAGTCGAAGTAGCAGCACAAGACACACCTTGAACGAAGATACAAGAGCTGTAAGAAGGTCCTACATGTATTCAATTCATTAAGTAGTTTTGTTTTATTGTATTAGTAAACTTTAATTCATCAGGATTGGTGGCTTGTGTAATGTGACAACGGAAAGGTTGCACTCCCTTAAAACTGCTTTCCCATTAATTAAAGTTTATATGTTGATGTCTTTGGTGACTTTTATTAGTGCATTGATAACCTCTGTGTCTAGTTGAGCGTTGATCGGGTCGCCATGCCTCTGCCCTCGCCTATTTATTAGATCGCCTATGCATTCTATCATCTGTAGAAAAGTAGGAAGAAAGATAAATAGGATAGTCATAAGTAATCATTAAGGGTTTACTCGCCGATAAGATTAGAACCAACGAGAAAGGACTTAATCTCGGTGCGTTGCATCGAACTATAAACTTCATATAAAACTAGCAATAAAACAAGTGACAAGCTACTTAACTATCAGGACAGGTCTTCTTATTGTCTCGAGTATTTATCTGTGTACGTGTGTGCTATTCGCTGATTCGTGCCTATTAGTTTAATTTATATTTAATCACAACAAAACCGTGCCAGTCTCTCAGGCTGAACCCCCTTGCGATAGATTAGGTTGTATAGCTAACTTAAGATATTAAAATACTGATTAGGATAATTAGATAATACGTTCCACTCTTAGTGATCGACACTCTACTTACCATTATATTCATACTGACCGGGTACACTGCTCGTTAAAGTGTGTGTGTTATTGATAAGTCGGCTAAATATAAATTTAAAACTTGAATACTACTAAAACCACAACGACATACCGTGGGTATAAATTAGAGCATACGCACACGCGCATCAGTTAGCAATTGGATAAGCATTCTGCTCCCATTTCACTTGAAATCTCCTTTGTGTTCACATATTCATACCTGAAATAGTTAGTCTAAAACCAAAAGAACAATGTACAAAGTACTTGTCTTGCATTAGAATAAGCATAGAACCAACTGTATGAATAACACAATTTATATTTTTGATATATTAGCAGTACCTTATAAATCGAGTAGTACCAACAAAAATTTATGTACATAAACACATCATTTGAAAAATTTAAAGATTAAGCATTCCAATACTTGCTACCAAGTACTCAAACCTTCCAACATCAAAAGCTTTTGTAAGTAGATTTGCAAAATTATATTCTGAAGCAATTTTCATTACTTGAATTAATCTTTTCTCATTGCAATCTCTAATAAAGTGATGTCTAATTTCAATGTGTTTTGTTTTAGAATGTTGCACTGGATTTTTAATAATACAAATTGTACTACTATTATCAATATGAATAACAGTGTTTAAGAAATTGTACCCATAGTCAAGAAGTTGGTTTTGAAGCCATAAGACTTGAGCACAACAACTTGCAGCAGCTATATATTCAGCTTCAGTTGTTGAATTTGCCACACTTGTTTGCTTCTTACACTGCCATGAGACAAGTCTACATCCCAGGAATTGACATCCTCCAGTTGTTGACTTTCTGTCCAAGCTAGCACCAGCATAATCACTATCCGAAAATGCTACTAAGTCAAAAGGAGAGTCTTTAGAATACCATATACCCAACCTTGGTTGTCCTTTAAGATATCTAAAAATTCTTTTGACTGCAGTTAAATGAGAAACCTTTGGAGTAACTTGAAATCTTGCACAAACACAAACAGGGAACATGATGTCAGGTCTAGATGATGTAAGATACATCAAAGAGCCTATCATAGATCTGTAAGTGTGTACATCTACATTCTCTCCATCTTCATCTTTCAGAAGGTGCTTCTCTGAGTCCATTGGTGTGCTTGCCATTTTTGAATCAGCAAATTGAAACTTTCTAAGAATTTCTGCAACATATTTATCTTGAGAGATAAAAATGCCTTCAGATGATTGTTTAATTTGCAAACCCAAAAAGAATGTGAGTTCTCCCATAGAACTCATCTGAAACTTATCATGCATAAGCTTCTCGAATTCTAAACACATTTCCTTCCTTGTAGATCCAAAGATAATGTCATCCACATACACCTGCACTAACAGAAGATCCTTCTTGTGCTGTTTGATGTAGGCCATATAGAGCTTTCATTACTCTGTACACTTTGTTTGGATGGTCAGGGTCAATGAAGCCTGGAGGTTGTGAAACATACACCTCTTCTCCAATTGTACCATATAAAAATGCACTCTTGACATCCATTTGGTAGACTGTGAAGCCTAAAAATGAAGCATAAGCTAGAAACAGCCTAATTGCCTCAATCCTTGCTACTGGAGCATAAACTTCATCATAATCTATCCCTTCTTCTTGTGTGTACCCTTGGGCTACTAATCTAGCCTTATTTCTAATAACTATCCCTCTTTCATCCCTTTTGTTCTTAAAAACCCATCTAGTGCCAATCACCTTTTCATTTCTAGGTAAATCAACTAGCACCCAAACCTTTTGAATCTTGAACTGAAGAAGCTCTTCTTGCATAGCCTCTACCTAGCTTGAATCATCTAGGGCTGTAAGAATATTCTTTGGTTCCTTTTGAGAGAGAAAACATACAAATAAACAAGAGTTTGAAACCTCATGTTGTTTTGAAGCATAAAGAGCATCAAGAATCCCTTGTTGGTCTGAAGAGACCAGTTGTCTTCTTGTCTTCACACCAGATTGTACATCTCCAATCACATTATCCAGGGAGTGAACTTTGTGAATCCTTGTGTGTGGTGTAGAAGGAACTTGATAAGATGGTGGAAGATTACCCAAATCCACTTCAACTTCTTGGAACTCTGCTTCTCTTGAAGTTGAAGGACCAGCAGTATCTTCAAATGAACTAGCCGTACCTCCAAATGTACTAACAGTACCTTTATAGATACTAGCAGTACCTTGCTCTGTGTCAGCAGTACCATCAATATTTGAAATATTGAGATGTTCCTTTGTTCCATCATCCTTGTTGTCATCTTCAACATCTCCTTTAGCTTTACTAGAAGAAGATACATCATTTGTTGAAGTTGATTCCACACTTGAATTTGACCATATTGGCATTGTGCCATCATGTTGATCCTTTTCTAACTCTGCCTCATTTGTTGCTTGTGAACCTGAAAAATCATTAGTTTCTGCAACAAAAGGTATATAATTCATAGAATTTGTTAGATACTCAAGATCAAATATCCATTTTGGTCCTTGGCCTACTACATTGGATTTGTTTTCCAGAAACTCCACATATAGTTCTTCTTGTACTTTCTCAGTTCTTAAGTTGTAAACTCTAAAAGCTTTGCTAACAAGAGAATATCCAACTAAGAAACCTTCATCTGCTTTACCATCAAATTTTCCTAAATGGTCTAAGGTATTGAGAATTGTCACATGACATCCAAAAGGTCTAAGAAATCCTATTGCAGGAGTTCTACCATTAAAGAGTTCATATGATGTCTTATTGTGAGGCTGCACAACTAAAACTCTATTTTGAACATAGCAAGCAGTGTTGATTGCCTCTGCCCAAAAGATTATAGGTAGCTTAGAATCAGCTAACATTGTTCTAGCAGCTTCAATTAGTGTTCTATTCTTTCTTTCAGCCACACCATTTTGTTGTGGTGTTCTAGCAACACTATCTTCTCTCCTAATACCTTTTTCTTTGCAGAAATCATCCATAACTCTATTTTTGAATTCTGTCCCATTATCACACCTAATGACTTTTACTTTCTTGCTTACTAGGTTTTCTATTTCTGTTATGAAAGTCTTAAGAGTGCTTGATGTTTCATCCTTTGAAACTAAGAAGAAAACCCATGTAAATCTGCTATAGTTATCAGTTATAACAAGACAATATTTCTTATGTTGCATACTCCTTACTGAAACAGGTCCAAATAAGTCCATATGAAGCATAAACAATGACTGATTGATAGAGTTAAAAATCTTGGGCTTACAAGTGGCTTTGTGTTGTTTGCCTTTTGTAGTTCACCCTATTGTTTTCATACCCAGTTACCCTTTGGTTGCAGAAAGCTGCAAGATGGTCAAAACTACCACATGTATAACAAGCTTTGTTGTAAAAAGCAAAGTCATCACCTAATTGGTTAGACTTGAGGTTGTTCCAATTCCTTTGGTTACATCTGGGCTCGTTTGTAGTTCTATATTGTTCACAATATCTAACTGGTTTCCTAACAGTCTTAACATTTGACTTAGGCCTGTTAGTGTTGTGATTGACTATCTTAGGAACACTTGTTCCTACTTTCTTAACCAATACAGGTTTAGACATAACCTGTTCTTCTTCATCATCATCACTATCAGTTGTACAATCTTCAACAACTATAGCATCTCCTTTCTTAACAAAGGACACCTTGTCCTGATAAGATAAAGTTTTATCTAATCTTTTACTTACCTTTTCTATCTTAGGACTCTTAGTGGCCTTAGAACCATATTCCATGATTGGTTCTTGAAACTCAGCTAATCCTGTGTGTGCTAAATCAATACCTGGAGGTGAATGAACACCTCTGTATGGTGGGGGGACAGACTTAAATCCAACACCAGAATTAACCTTATCAATTACTTGAGCTTCCCAAAGCTTATTGAATCCATCTGAGGCATGAGCCAAAACATCCACTGGTGCGTGGGTTTTTTAACCTTACAACAGGTTTTACCTCTCGAGGGATCTCAAGAGGCTTACAACCCCACCAGGCAGTGTACCTGACCGATGTAGTATAGTGTAGTGGTAAGTACAGGGGATTGATCGTTCTCCACAGGGAATAGTGTTCGTTAGGTATGAAAGGCTACTCTAATTAGGTCTAAGGGTTGAGGAAGATTCTTTTTATGTTTTTATAATTTTTATGAAAGCAAGTAAAATCTTGGTTTTGAAAGAGTGGGCGGAATTAGTTGCTAGTCAACTAACCCAAATTTACTACGGATGCAAATAAAATAAAATAACAAAAATGAAAATGTGGTGAGAAACTTATGTGTAGAGAAATGTGTTTACTTAGATTTCCTTACTCCCTAACTATCTTTTACCGGTTAATTAGTGTGTATTAGTCGCGTGGATGACGGGTGTATTCCTTAATACCATTCGTGGGGTGGCGTACTTACTTCCCCAACTCTACAAGCTCCTACTTCACTCCTATGTCGAGCCGGCTAGGAAGCTCCTAACATGGGATCACTAGAATTCGCTTGTGCATTAAATACAACCATAAAAACCTTTCGTACGCATTTGGTTCATGTTTCTTCAGACGTTCAAGCAAGTTACCGAATAGGAAGTTAGCCAGTTTTCTTAAGCCTAACATAGATAAACAATCATCCAATACAACTAATAACACACTAACAACCAATAATCAATAGCTAGGTTTCATTAGATCTAAGCAAACACAAGATAAATTTAGCCTAACATGTTAATCAAAAGACAAGAATAAGATAAAATCAAACAACACATAGACATATTGAATGATTAATTGATAACTTATCTTCAATGTAACATGGAAGATCTCAAGGCAAAAAGCCTTGAAAAAGGAGCTAAAATCGTCCTAGGGTTTTATCCCAAAATTCCACACACTAAGCTCTCTTTTATGACAAAAAATTAGAAAACTATATATAGACTTTTGGATCTGACGGCGTCACCTTATGGATTGTGACGCCGTCACCTCGCCGCTTCTAGGGTTCCCGGATGACCATCTTGACGCCGTCCCTCTTTAGCTCTTCAAAAATCCATTCTGGCTTATCAAGGCTTGACGCCGTCGAACCTTGAACGTGACGCCGTCCCCTTATGATTTAAGCCGTGACGCCCTCGATCAAGTTAAAGCGTGACGCCGTCAGAATTTACATGCTATTTTCACTGGCTTATCATGAGTAAATTTCACGTCCATCTTTTCTTGCCAAGGCATGACGCCGTCCAGAGTAAAAGTTGACGCCGTCAAAGGTAACTTTTAGCCGATTTTTGAGACTTTGTCGTTTTCTTCACTTTATTGCTCCAAAAACGTCCAAAATGCCTCCTTTTCCAGATTTCTCCTCAAAAGTACCTAAAATGACAAAAGGAACGATTTAGGGCAATATTTGATCAAATAAATACGATTTAGGGCTTAAATGACCCCTTAAAAGCGGTACACTTTTCGCTTCATCAAATACCCTTACACTTGAGATTTGCTTGTCCTCAAGCAAATGCGCTTTTATTCTAATCAAAATACAAGTTAGGGGTCATTTAATGCAAACATAAAAGTAATTACAACAAATATTCGTTCCACTTCAATCATAATAAGCACGGAGATCACATACTAGCACCTCACAAGTAGTGTTTAGATACTCACCTCTCTCAAGTGTCATCAAAATAAATCTCATAAATGAAAACGGATAATATCTCTCACTACCTGTCATAGCAAATAGATTACCATAGGCTTGGGAAAGGATCGAAAACCTCCTCCACTAGGCGTAAGCACCAAAGATAAACTATCAAAGAGGGCTTTTAAATGGGTTATAATGTTAGGTGTAGGGAAAAGGAAAACACGGTTTTGTTGGATAAGGGATATTTTACTGGTGGCGAGTTAAAAATCTTGATCAATTACATGTACTCTACAACGTTGCTAAGCCAAGACTAGACTCGATCTTAAGCTAAAAATAAAATAACAAAATAACAAAAACATAAAACAAACATAAAATGAAACGGGATGGTAGTCCGTATGTTTTTTTCTATTTTTCTTTTTCTCATTTTTTTTGTATTTTTCTTGATTTTTATCGATTTTTTTTTTTTTTTTTTTTTTTTTTTTTTTTTTTTTTTTTTTTTTTTTTTTTTTGCATACACTTTTACCCTACCATCCAAAATAATACATCATAGGGGTATTGCATCCCCCTTACACTTGAACTTTTACATAACTTTACAAATAACTATTCTAATGACTCGAATTAAGATAATTAAAACACTTGGAGTACTTTAAAACATTTAGCACATATGGGGGTAATAAATGATGTTCTTCCCCATTACTCCATTACACTAGTACTTTACCCATGAGTCCCAATCATCCCAAAACAATATGTACAAGGATATGACTCGACTTAGCAACCATGTAATCAACTAGATAATTAACTTGGGTTTAAACAAATGATGTAACAATAATGCACTAAAAATGAGTGCATACAAGGAAGGCTAAGGCGATTTGGGTGTACATTTTAGTGGGGTGTAACAAATTCTTCCTTTAAGTAAAATGCTTAAAGGTTGAAATGAAAAGATAGGCTCTGAGGGGTGTACTAGGGGTATCGTGTACTAAAAATGAGTACAACGCAAAGGGTGTGGGAGAATTACTTGACCAATGTAGCCAAAGTAATTATAACAAAAACACAGGTGTAAAACAATGGGTTAATCCTAATGCCTCTTATCATGTAGTAAATCTAACTACAAATGTAGTCTCACTTGTGGCCTCGGAATGGTCCTAACGCAAGTTCTAGAATCTAAGTGCTACCGGTACACACATCATAGCATAAATGCTTTTCCTACCAATTCTAGGGGCGAACCTCACATATTTGGGGGTGGAAAATTTTTTAGTGGTACGGTTTTTGTGCTAGTCATATAACTCCTATCCGTGAGACGCTCATTAAGATCAAAGTTTCACTCCTATATATGTTGTAAAAAATTTTAAATTTGGCACTAAAATTGCCCTAACAGGTATTTATCTCAGTTTTATTACACATCTACTATTAAACAAACAAAAATCAAGCGCAATTGTATTCTCAAAAATCGTACTTTTACCCTCCCTTACACTTAAGATGAACATTGTCCCCAATGTTCAAATAACAAGATGTAAAAGAAAAAAAAGTAAAAGAATGAAATCAAATACTCCCCTGATTCGCTCGGTGGATAATGAAATTACACGGTTAAATCTTCCTCCAAGGTAATGTTGAAGCTCCATGACTAATGCATCGCCACAAGCTTGATCCAAGACATTTCCTTGTCCAAAATAACCTGTTAAACCTGAGAAAACAAATACGAAAACCTGCATAACATCGGCGGGATAAATCTATATATAAGGATATAATGCTTGTGGAATGATAATTTTGCAGATTCCTGGAGATTATAAGTTGGAGATTTTAATAAAAACTTTTTATGAAAACAAAACTTTCAAAAATTTCTGGAAATTAAATCTGACGCCGTCAGGTTATAAACCCTGACGCCGTCAGAAATGACCTGACAAAAATTCTCATTTTAAGTTTCCGGAAAATTTTTGGAAAAACCTTTACCTTACTTCCTGGAAATCCTGCAAAACATCATTATGACTCGATACAAGCATTTGACTCAAACAAATACGAATATGTATGTTAATTTAATATTATTATGATTCATGTTCATTTGTGTTCTAATAAACCGATTTAGATTTCCCTTACACTTAACTTTTGCAAAATACCTTTATATGTAGTTAAGACGAAGTTAAAAACAAGATAAAGCATTTTCACAAATTAGTTTTGAACATGAATCAATAAGAATAAAAATTAAACACACATACGGAAAATAAAATCAAACAAGCAAATAAACAAACACACAAAGCAAATAAAGCATGGGCTGCCTCCCAAGAGCGCTTGTTTTTGTTCGAGTCACGAGCCTGACTCTACCCTTATTTAACGGAAATATGGGAGGTTTTCCCTACACTTAGGATTAAGTGTGGGTGAAAGTAGCGATACACACCCTTAGGGTGGAAATATGCCACGTGAGGAAAGAGTGGTGGATGAATTATATGCTCAAAGATGCGGGATCCTAACATCATAACCTTACCTAATTCAATTGGGTCAATGGGTGAATTGAAGTTTTCTCCTAAAAAGGGATCATCTTCTATCAACTTCGAGAGATTCCTAATTAGGAATCTATCTTGACCTAATAAACCCGGTTTAAACCCATAATGTTTCTTATGATCAATCATGAATGGGTGATGTAAGCATGTAAGGTCATGGTTCACTCCTATATTAGCTTCCACTCCACATAGCCTAGAGTCTACTACCTTAATCTTAACATTACCCGGACTACATGGTTTGATGGGTGGATCGGGACCTTTTTCAATTCCTAAATTCACATCTAAAGATGGAAGATAAGGTAACGGTTTTGGTTGAGGTTCCGGTTCATCAAAACTAGGAAATTCCCTAGAACTAAGAGTAAGGTTGTGATCACTATAAGCATTCAAACCTATATCCTCTAGTTGTGTTTGGTCCAAGGGCTCTACCTCTATTGGGGTTCCTATAGTCTCTTCCACTTCTTCCGGGTAAGTCACGGGCGGTGTGTGTGCCTCAAATGATGGTAGGACTTGTGGGGCACTTGGTGGGCTTATGTTACTTACCTCATCATTCCTTACGTCAAGCTCACCTATATCCTCATCATGTGTTTTTTGAGATTCAACGTCATCAATCACAAAACCTAGGTCTTTTTGATCAATGTGATCATGTTCGGCTAAATCCTCCGTCATATCAAGGTCACCTATGTGTTTGTTTTGTAATATGGCATTACATGACATCCACTTAGGTATCTCAACACTAACATATTCATCCCCAAACAAACTTGTTTCATGATCCTCGAAATTTGTGGTCAATTGACTTGTACTAACGTTTGTTGGGTTGTCTACTATATAATAATATTGGGCACACTCTTCAATAGCTTCCCATGCTTTCTCAGCACTTAATTCCCTAATATCCCTGCCGGCAATATGGTAAATGTCCCTTTGGGCATGTCGGTCGACATGATTGTAAAAGATTTGAGTTAGGGACCAAAAATCGAAGTTATGATGAGGGACTTTTTGGAGTAAATATTTAAAACGAGTCCATGCATCATAGAGAGGTTCATCTTCATGTTGTTTAAACATCAAGATGTCATATGGAGTGGGTGAATTACGTGGTTGGTAGTATGGTGGATTCGCGTTCTCCATAATGGTGAACGGAAGAGTCAATGGAAATTACGAACAAACACACAAAGAAATAAGATAGACTAAAGAAAACCTAGAAAAATAAAATAAAAATCTCACTAGAAAGGAATCTAGTGAGTAGACCTATAAAATAAAAATTCAACCTAAACAATAACTATTCCCCGGCAGCGGCGCCAAAAACTTGATGCGTGGGTTTTTTAACCTTACAACAGGTTTTACCTCTCGAGGGATCTCAAGAGGCTTACAACCCCACCAGGCAGTGTACCTGACCGATGTAGTATAGTGTAGTGGTAAGTACAGGGGATTGATCGTTCTCCACAGGGAATAGTGTTCGTTAGGTATGAAAGGCTACTCTAATTAGGTCTAAGGGTTGAGGAAGATTCTTTTTATGTTTTTATAATTTTTATGAAAGCAAGTAAAATCTTGGTTTTGAAAGAGTGGGCGGAATTAGTTGCTAGTCAACTAACCCAAATTTACTACGGATGCAAATAAAATAAAATAACAAAAATGAAAATGTGGTGAGAAACTTATGTGTAGAGAAATGTGTTTACTTAGATTTCCTTACTCCCTAACTATCTTTTACCGGTTAATTAGTGTGTATTAGTCGCGTGGATGACGGGTGTATTCCTTAATACCATTCGTGGGGTGGCGTACTTACTTCCCCAACTCTACAAGCTCCTACTTCACTCCTATGTCGAGCCGGCTAGGAAGCTCCTAACATGGGATCACTAGAATTCGCTTGTGCATTAAATACAACCATAAAAACCTTTAGTACGCATTTGGTTCATGTCTCTTAAGACGTTCAAGCAAGTTACCGAATAGGAAGTTAGCCAGTTTTCTTAAGCCTAACATAGATAAACAATCATCCAATACAACTAATAACACACTAACAACCAATAATCAATAGCTAGGTTTCATTAGATCTAAGCAAACACAAGATAAATTTAGCCTAACATGTTAATCAAAAGACAAGAATAAGATAAAATCAAACAACACATAGACATATTGAATGATTAATTAATAACTTATCTTCAATGTAACATGGAAGATCTCAAGGCAAAAAGCCTTGAAAAAGGAGCTAAAATCGTCCTAGGGTTTTATCCCAAAATTCCACACACTAAGCTCTCTTTTATGACAAAAAATTAGAAAACTATATATAGACTTTTGGATCTGACGGCGTCACCTTATGGATTGTGACGCCGTCACCTCGCCGCTTCTAGGGTTCCCGGATGACCATCTTGACGCCGTCCCTCTTTAGCTCTTCAAAAATCCATTCTGGCTTATCAAGGCTTGACGCCGTCGAACCTTGAACGTGACGCCGTCCCCTTATGATTTAAGCCGTGACGCCCTCGATCAAGTTAAAGCGTGACGCCGTCAGAATTTACATGCTATTTTCACTGGCTTATCATGAGTAAATTTCACGTCCATCTTTTCTTGCCAAGGCATGACGCCGTCCAGAGTAAAAGTTGACGCCGTCAAAGGTAACTTTTAGCCGATTTTTGAGACTTTGTCGTTTTCTTCACTTTTATGCTCCAAAAACGTCCAAAATGCCTCCTTTTCCAGATTTCTCCTCAAAAGTACCTAAAATGACAAAAGGAACGATTTAGGGCAATATTTGATCAAATAAATACGATTTAGGGCTTAAATGACCCCTTAAAAGCGGTACACTTTTCGCTTCATCTGAGGCATGAGCCAAAACATCCACAGATATCTTAACATTTTCTCTTTCATTTTTGTGTTTAGCTAATGAATCATTCAACTCAACAATACACTCATCTCTGATCTTAATGTCATTTTTTAGTATATTGATGTCATTAGTAAAATTAGATTCATTACTTTTAAAATGTAAGACTTGTTTTTCTACAACACCTAGACCTCTTTTGTGATTAGCTAAATTAAAAAGAGTATCAATTAGCTCTGCTCTATGAGCATCAAATCTCTTACTAAGGTCTTCATAAGCTTTAAGATTAGGACATGATTCAGTACAATTTTGAATAGAATTTACCTCTGAATCAGAATGGGCCATTAGAGCAAATTCATTGGCCACAAGAGCAGCATTTGGTGGTGCTTCCTCTTCAATAGCCATAGAGCTCCAATCATAACCAATACCATCAATAGCCAACATAGCCTTTGGCTCTTCAACAGTAACTTCCTTTCTCCTATCTTGCTTATACCATGTGTTTCTATTCTCTTGCTTCCTTGGGCTTCTACACTCCTTAGCAAAGTGTCCCAACCTATGACAGTTGAAACATTCCACTTTCTTCTTATCAAACCCAGCAGTATCATTACCATTTATGGTAATTTGCTTCCCAGTTCTCTGCCAATGCTTCTTGGCCCTCATGCTGAGCAAAGCAACCTGCCATTTGATGTCCATCTCTTCCAAATCATCACCATCAACCTGCTCAAGGTCTTCATGATTTAGAGGAGAACCACTAGATTGACTAGACATGAATACATAGAATGCTGGATCACCAAGTCCTGCAACAGTCTTTTGTAAACTAGTAGAAGGACCACCATGAGTAGCATTAGAAACACCTTCAACTTCTTCTACCTCTTCAGACTTACCAATACTAGGAGATGACAAAAGTGCCACGTTCCCAGAACTAGTACCATAAATTCCAGATTTTTTAAGACTTTGTTCAACAATTTTGAAGTTGTTGTACAAATCATTGAGCTTCATTGTTTCAATGTCTGGTTTGTTCATCCAGACAATAACATGAGTATGGAACTCATCAGGTAGACTTCTCAAAAACTTCATGTTGAGATCTTCCTTCTCTGTCTCAACACCCAACACAGCCAACTGACTGACAAGCTTGTGTAGCCTTGAGAAAAGCTTATCAAGAGACTCATTACTAAAAGCAGTAAAGTTTTCAAATTGTTGCTTTAGTAGTGTCTTCTGTGTCTTTTTGGTAGTTTCATTACCACCAAAATATGCACAAATCTCTTCAAAAAGAGTTTTTGCATCAAGATACTTGTTAAAAGATAGCATCTGTTCACTAGGAATGGTCATAAGCAACAAATTTCTTGCTTTCTGATCATTTCTCTTCAGTATCTTCTCTTCATTTGACACTGGTCCAGTATTTCTTTTCCTAAGTGTTTTACCTTCTAGGACAACATCTGAATAGCTTGGTGAAAAAGAATCACCATATATAATGATATCCCAAAGAGTGTAATCTTGGACCATAAAATATTGCTCAATTCTCATCCTCCATAACTCAAACTCATTTGGTTTGATCATGGGCAACTTTGTAGCAACATTTGTTTGAGCATCATGTGCATCCATTTCTGTTTCTTCTAATTCAATTATATCAGCCTGTTTGCTCTGATACCAACTGAGAGGACCTACGACACACGGTTAAGGTGGTTAAACCTTGTATACTTTGTGTGTAATGATATATTGAGTTTATATGATTAAGTACGCGGAATTTACTTAATCACACTTAGAAGGTTATGTATGTTATGGAAATGGAAGAATTATGTTATGTTACTTAACAATGAACAAAGAAAGTTTATCACTAAACGATTCAATATTATTCAAAATAATACGAGTGATCTTGAATTTATCACTAGGGTTACAAAGACCTTGAATCTTATGTTTCTAGATTTGTGATATATGTTTTTGTTTGTTCTATGTCTTAACAGATATGAGTTTGTAATTGTGCACGTACATAATCACTAATCTAAGATCTCTTTTATAGTCCAAGAGATCTCTTACAATATTACTTTAAGTCTAATCAACACTTGTCTTACAAAAGATCAAGTCGAGCTAGCGTATGGAAGTTTATATCTCTCAAGTTGTGATGTGCGTGTGGTATTGCTCTAATTATATATCCACGACATGTCGTTGTGGTTTTAGCAGTATTCAAGTTTTAAATTTATATTTAGCCGACTTATCAATAACACACACTTTAACGAGCAGTGTACCCGGTCAGTATGAATATAATGGTAAGTAGAGTGTCGATCACTAAGAGTGGAACGTATTATCTAGTTATCCTAATCAGTATTTTAATATCTTAAGTTAGCTATACAACCTAATCTAACGCAAGGGGGTTTCAGCCTGAGAGACTGGCACGGTTTGGTTATGATTAAATATAAACTAAACTAATAAGCACGAATCAGCGAGTAGCACACACGTACACAGATAAATACTTGAGACAATAAGAAGACCTGTCCTGATAGTTAATTAGCTTGTCACTTGTTTTATTGCTAGTTTTATATGAAGTGTATAGTTCGATGCAACGCACCGAGATTAAGTCCTTTCTCGTTGGCTCTAATCTTATCGGCGAGTAAACCCTTAATGATTACTTATGACTATCCTACTTATCTTTCTTCCTACTTTTCTATAGACGATAGAATGCATAGGCGATCTAATAAATAGGCGAGGAAGGGGCATGGCGACCCAAGCAATGCTCAGCTAGACACAGAGGTTATCAATGCACTAATAAAAGTCACCAAAGACATCAACATATAAACTTTAATTAATGGGAAAGCAATTTTAAGGGGAGTTGAAGTGAATGATAACATAACACAAGCCCATCAATCCTGATCAATTAAAGTGTACTAATACAATAAAACAAAACTACTTAATGAATTGAATACATGCAGGACCTTCTTACAGCTCTTGTATCTTCGTTCAAGGTGTGTCTTGTGTTGCTACTTCGTCTGAATTCGTGATTGCGTGGGTTTTGCAACCTTACAACAGGTTTTACCTCTCGAGGGATCTCAAGAGGCTTACAACCCCACCAGGCAGTGTACCTGACCGATGTAGTATAGTGTAGTGGTAAGTACGGGGGATTGATCGTTCTCCACAGGGAATAGTGTTCGTTAGGTATGAAAGGCTACTCTAATTAGGTCTAAGGGTTGAGGAAGATTATTTTTATGTTTTTATAATTTTTATGAAAGCAAGTAAAATCTCGGTTTTGAAAGAGTGGGCGGAATTAGTTGCTAGTCAACTAACCCAAATTTACTACGGATGCAAATAAAATAAAATAACAAAAATGAAAATGTGGTGAGAAACTTATGTGTAGAGAAATGTGTTTACTTAGATTTCCTTACTCCCTAACTATCTTTTACCGGTTGATTAGTGTGTATTAGTCGCGTGGATGACGGGTGTATTCCTTAATACCATTCGTGGGGTGGCGTACTTACTTCCCCAACTCTACAAGCTCCTACTTCACTCCTATGTCGAGCCGGCTAGGAAGCTCCTAACATGGGATCACTAGAATTCGCTTGTGCATTAAATACAACCATAAAAACCTTTAGTACGCATTTGGTTCATGTCTCTTAAGACGTTCAAGCAAGTTACCGAATAGGAAGTTAGCCAGTTTTCTTAAACCTAACATAGATAAACAATCATCCAATACAACTAATAACACACTAACAACCAATAATCAATAGCTAGGTTTCATTAGATCTAAGCAAACACAAGATAAATTTAGCCTAACATGTTAATCAAAAGACAAGAATAAGATAAAATCAAACAACACATAGACATATTGAATGATTAATTGATAACTTATCTTCAATGTAACATGGAAGATCTCAAGGCAAAAAGCCTTGAAAAAGAAGCTGAATTCGTCTTAGGGTTTTATCCCAAAATTCCACACACTAAGCTCTCTCTTATGACAAAAAATTAGAAAACTATATATAGACTTTTGGATCTGACGGCGTCACCTTATGGATTGTGACGCTGTCACCTCGCCGCTTCTAGGGTTCCCGGATGACCTTCTTGACGCCGTCCCTCTTTAGCTCTTCAAAAATCCATTCTGGCTTATCAAGGCTTGACGCCGTCGAACCTTGAACGTGACGCCGTCCCCTTATGATTTAAGCCGTGACGCCCTCGATCAAGTTAAAGCGTGACGCCGTCAGAATTTACATGCTATTTTCACTGGCTTATCATGAGTAAATTTCACGTCCATCTTTTCTTGCCAAGGCATGACGCCGTCCAGAGTAAAAGTTGACGCCGTCAAAGGTAACTTTTAGCCGATTTTTGAGACTTTGTCGTTTTCTTCACTTTTATGCTCCAAAAACGTCCAAAATGCCTCCTTTTCCAGATTTCTCCTCAAAAGTACCTAAAATGACAAAAGGAACGATTTAGGGCAATATTTGATCAAATAAATACGATTTAGGGCTTAAATGACCCCTTAAAAGCGGTACACTTTTCGCTTCATCAAATACCCTTACACTTGAGATTTGCTTGTCCTCAAGCAAATGCGCTTTTATTCTAATCAAAATACAAGTTAGGGGTCATTTAATGCAAACATAAAAGTAATTACAACAAATATTCGTTCCACTTCAATCATAATAAGCACGGAGATCACATACTAGCACCTCACAAGTAGTGTTTAGATACTCACCTCTCTCAAGTGTCATCAAAATAAATCTCATAAATGAAAACGGATAATATCTCTCACTACCTGTCATAGCAAATAGATTACCATAGGCTTGGGAAAGGATCGAAAACCTCCTCCACTAGGCGTAAGCACCAAAGATAAACTATCAAAGAGGGCTTTTAAATGGGTTATAATGTTAGGTGTAGGGAAAAGGAAAACACGGTTTTGTTGGATAAGGGATATTTTACTGGTGGCGAGTTAAAAATCTTGATCAATTACATGTACTCTACAACGTTGCTAAGCCAAGACTAGACTCGATCTTAAGCTAAAAATAAAATAACAAAATAACAAAAACATAAAACAAACATAAAATGAAACGGGATGGTAGTCCGTATGTTTTTTCTATTTTTCTTTTTCTCATTTTTTTTGTATTTTTCTTGATTTTTTTCGATTTTTTTTTTTTTTTTTTTTTTTTTTTTTTTTTTTTTTTGCATACACTTTTACCCTACCATCCAAAATAATACATCATAGGGGTATTGCATCCCCCTTACACTTGAACTTTTACATAACTTTACAAATAACTATTCTAATGACTCGAATTAAGATAATTAAAACACTTGGAGTACTTTAAAACATTTAGCACATATGGGGGTAATAAATGATGTTCTTCCCCATTACTCCATTACACTAGTACTTTACCCATGAGTCCCAATCGTCCCAAAACAATATGTACAAGGATATGACTCGACTTAGCAACCATGTAATCAACTAGATAATTAACTTGGGTTTAAACAAATGTTGTAACAATAATGCACTAAAAATGAGTGCATACAAGGTAGGCTAAGGCGATTTGGGTGTACATTTTAGTGGGGTGTAAACAAATTCTTCCTTTAAGTAAAATGCTTAAAGTTAGAAACGAAAAGATAGGCTCTGAGGGGTGTACTAGGGGTATCGTGTACTAAAAATGAGTACAACGCAAAGGGTGTGGGAGAATTACTTGACCAATGTAGCCAATGTAATTATAACAAAAACACAGGTGTAAAACAATGGGTTAATCCTAATGCCTCTTATCATGTAGTAAATCTAACTACACGAATGTAGTCTCACTTGTGGCCTCGGAATGGTCCTAACGCAAGTTCTAGAATCTAAGTGCTACCGGTACACACATCATAGCATAAATGCTTTTCCTACCAATTCTAGGGGCGAACCTCACATATTTGGGGGTGGAAAATTTTTTTGTGGTACGGTCTTTGTGCTAGTTATATAATTCCTATCCATGAGACGCTCATTAAGATCAAAGTTTCACTCCTAAATGTTGTAAAAAATTTTAAATTTGGCACTAAAATTGCCCTAACAGGTATTTCTCTTAGTTTTATTACACATCTACTATTAAACAAACAAAAATCAAGCGCAATTGTATTCTCAAAAATCGTACTTTTACCCCCCCCCCCCCCCTTACACTTAAGATGAACATTGTCCCCAATGTTCAAATAACAAGATGTAAAAGAAAAAAGTAAAAGAATGAAATCAAATACTCCCCTGATTCGCTTGGTGGATAATGAATTTACACGGTTAAATCTTCCTCCAAGGTAATGTTGAAGCTCCATGACTAATGCATCGCCATAAGCTTGATCCGAGACATTTCCTTGTCCAAAATAACCAGTTAAGCCTGAGAAAACAAACACGAAAACCTGCATAACATCGGCGGGAAAAATCTATATATAAGGATATAATGCTTGTGGAATGATAATTTTTTCAGATTCCTGGAGATTATAAGTTGGAGATTTTAATAAAAACTTTATATGAAAACAAAACTTTCAAAAATTTCTGGAAATTAAATCTGACGCCGTCAGGTTATAAACCCTGACGCCGTCAGAAATGACCTGACAAAAATTTTCGTTTTAAGTTTCCGGAAAATTTTTGGAAAAACCTTTACCTTACTTCCTGGAAATCCTGCAAAACATCACTATGACTCGATACAAGCATTCGACTCAAACAAATACGAATATGTATGTTAAATTATTATTATTATGATTCATGTTCATGTGTGTTCTAATAAACCGATTTAGATTTCCCTTACACTTAGTTTTTGCAAAATACCTTTATATGTAGTTAAGACGAAGTTAAAAACAACATAAAGCATTTTCACAATTTACTTTTGAACATGAATCAATGATGATAAAAATTAAACATACATACGGAAACAAATAAAATCAAACAAACAAATAAATAAACACACAAAGCAAATAAAACAAATAAAGCTTGGGTTGCCTCCCAAGAAGCGCTTTTCTTTATTAACGAGTCTTGTAGCTAGACTCAAAGTCACGCTACCCTATGTAAGTGAGCTCGTCATCAAGGACGTCTTTAGGGTTAAGCTTGGATTGAAGTTTCCTATTGGTCCGCTTAGTACGATATATCTTTTCAAACTTCTCTCCATCCGGGTCATACAATGTCATCTTAATATGCCATGACCCATCTCCATCTTTGGGTGGTTTATCCCAATTCCACTTATGATCATCTTCCTCACAAATCCACTTATTCATTCCTAGGTTAATTGGCAAAACTCCTAGGAAATCAATCATCTTTCTAAAAACTAGAGAATCTTCAAATGGATCCAATTCGGTGTCCCTAGCCAAGAGTTGCTCCACCGAATGCGTTCGGTTAACAAAGTCCTCTTCTAGGTAAAATGGGCGTTGGGGTCCTATGAAGTCTCTATCAATCCAAGGTCCATATCTAGATGGTCTCCTATTTTATTCTAGCCAATGTGGTGTTGGTTCCTCACTAGTATCATAGGCATGTTTCTTAACATCATAGACTGACCAAGTATCTCCTTCACCTACCGCTATCTTGGATTCCTTACAATCAATCATAGCACTAGCGGTCGCCAAAAATCCTCTACCTATCAACAAGGGGCATGTAGGGTCGCTAACCATATCAAGGACGTGGAAATCGGCTAAAATGGTTAGTTTTCCAATGTGCACTAACACGTCCTTAACTACTCCAACCGGGTAGGCAACACTTCCATCCGCTAAGCCTATTATCACCTCGGTTTCTTCAAGTTTTCCAAGTTTTAGAGAGGTGTAGAGAGGTAACGGAAGTAGGTTAAGGCTTGATCCAAGATCGGCTAATGTGTCATAAGCCTCCGAATTACCTATCTTGCAAGGTAGAACAAATAAGCCCGGATCATCTAACTTCTTAGGTAGTTTGTTTTGAACGAAGGCGGTCCCTTTTTCGCCTAATTTGAGCTTCTTCTCATCCAACACATCAACAACCGGACTTTCAAGGTGGAGCTCCTTGAATTCTTCGTCAAGGTTTTGAGTGGGAGGTGTTTCAACTATGTTGTTGACCAATTTGGATGTCATAACTTCTTGGTCATTTGGAACGACTTGGGTTTGTTTGAAACACGTGCTCATGGAATTGACCGAATAATATTGTGGACAAGAACTAGGGGACGAAACCGATGAAATAGCGTTGACGTTTAGTTTCGGGTTCTTGACCGTGTTGCTAAGGAGTGCTCCCATTTCTCGGTCATTGAGGGCTTTCAACAAGGTGTCAATCTTATCGGTCATCTCGCTTTGTTTTTGTTTGAAATCGGCTTCAAACTTGGCTAAACGAGCTTCTTGAGATGCCATAAATTGAGACATCAATCCTTCAAAGTTATTGGTACTACCATTGCCGGAAGGATTGTTGTTGAAAGTACGGTTCGAGTTGGAACCGCTTGATTGGAAACGATTAGGTGGGTTGGAAGAATTGGTTTGTTGCGTGTTTTGGTTTTGTTTCCACCTAAGGTTCGGGTGATTTTTCCATGAGGGGTTGTATGTATCACCGTAATGGTTTGGCTCGGGTTTGAAAGTGTACCACTTGTCTCCCGCTCCGTCGGTACGCGAGGATGCGTAGTCCACAAAAGCTTGTTCGGGGAGTTCCACGCAATCACGAGTGTCGTGGGGACCACTACATAATTCACATGAAGAAGTGATTTTGTTCACTTGGCTTGAAGGTTTAGGAGCCTCGTAGGATTTCATAAGAAACTTGACTTGGTCTTCAAGTTCTATGATCCTACGGTCGGAAGTGCTTGAATTGTTCGAAGGCAAAGATATTGCCTTGACCGTTTTGTTCAAATCACGGGGATCACTCCAACTTTCGTTGTCATAAAGAGCAAGATCCTCTAGGAGAGCCCATGATTGTTCCGCACTTAGATCACGTAGCTTGCCACCGGCCGATTGGTCAATGGTTTGCCTTGTGTAGAGATTGATATGGTCATAGAAGATTTGGACTTGGAGCCAAAGTTCTAAGCCATGGTGAGGGACTTTTTGGAGTAAGTCCTTGAATCGAGTCCATGCCTCGTAGAGAGTTTCGCCTTGACATTGTTGGAACATCAAGATATCATTCCTTAGCTTGGTAGTTCTTCCCGGTGGGAAAAACTGAGCAAGGAAACGAGTGGTGAGATCATCCCAAGAGGTGATGGATCCTGCGGGTTGACGTTCTAGCCACTGACTAGCTTGGTCCCGCAGAGAGAATTGAAAGAGACGCAATCGGGTCGTCTCTCGAGTGGCAACATCAAGGTCTATAGAATCAACGATTTTAAGAAAGTCCTTGAGATGTTGATTAGGATCTTCAGAACGAAGTCCATGGAATGCGCATCCGCTTTGCACCAACCGGATGGTGTCGGATCGCAAGGGTGTGACATTGGCTCCTTGAGTGAGCTCAATGGTGTTTCGATAGCCATGGTGGCTAGGACGGGAATACTCTCCTAAAGTACGGGCTCTAGGAGGTGGTGGTGGTTGTTGTGGTGGTGGGTTGTGGGGGTTAAGGATATTACCATCTTCCATGATGTCGGATGGTATGGTTACGAACAAAGACACGAAGAAAATAGATAGACTAAAGAAAATCTAGAAAAAGAAAATAAAAATCTCACTAGAAAGGAATCTAGTGAGTAGACCTAATAGAAATAAAAATTAAACCTAAACAATAACTATTCCCCGGCAGCGGCGCCAAAAACTTGATGCGTGGGTTTTGCAACCTTACAACAGGTTTTACCTCTCGAGGGATCTCAAGAGGCTTACAACCCCACCAGGCAGTGTACCTGACCGATGTAGTATAGTGTAGTGGTAAGTACGGGGGATTGATCGTTCTCCACAGGGAATAGTGTTCGTTAGGTATGAAAGGCTACTCTAATTAGGTCTAAGGGTTGAGGAAGATTATTTTTATGTTTTTATAATTTTTATGAAAGCAAGTAAAATCTCGGTTTTGAAAGAGTGGGCGGAATTAGTTGCTAGTCAACTAACCCAAATTTACTACGGATGCAAATAAAATAAAATAACAAAAATGAAAATGTGGTGAGAAACTTATGTGTAGAGAAATGTGTTTACTTAGATTTCCTTACTCCCTAACTATCTTTTACCGGTTGATTAGTGTGTATTAGTCGCGTGGATGACGGGTGTATTCCTTAATACCATTCGTGGGGTGGCGTACTTACTTCCCCAACTCTACAAGCTCCTACTTCACTCCTATGTCGAGCCGGCTAGGAAGCTCCTAACATGGGATCACTAGAATTCGCTTGTGCATTAAATACAACCATAAAAACCTTTAGTACGCATTTGGTTCATGTCTCTTAAGACGTTCAAGCAAGTTACCGAATAGGAAGTTAGCCAGTTTTCTTAAGCCTAACATAGATAAACAATCATCCAATACAACTAATAACACACTAACAACCAATAATCAATAGCTAGGTTTCATTAGATCTAAGCAAACACAAGATAAATTTAGCCTAACATGTTAATCAAAAGACAAGAATAAGATAAAATCAAACAACACATAGACATATTGAATGATTAATTGATAACTTATCTTCAATGTAACATGGAAGATCTCAAGGCAAAAAGCCTTGAAAAAGAAGCTGAATTCGTCTTAGGGTTTTATCCCAAAATTCCACACACTAAGCTCTCTCTTATGACAAAAAATTAGAAAACTATATATAGACTTTTGGATCTGACGGCGTCACCTTATGGATTGTGACGCCGTCACCTCGCCGCTTCTAGGGTTCCCGGATGACCTTCTTGACGCCGTCCCTCTTTAGCTCTTCAAAAATCCATTCTGGCTTATCAAGGCTTGACGCCGTCGAACCTTGAACGTGACGCCGTCCCCTTATGATTTAAGCCGTGACGCCCTCGATCAAGTTAAAGCGTGACGCCGTCAGAATTTACATGCTATTTTCACTGGCTTATCATGAGTAAATTTCACGTCCATCTTTTCTTGCCAAGGCATGACGCCGTCCAGAGTAAAAGTTGACGCCGTCAAAGGTAACTTTTAGCCGATTTTTGAGACTTTGTCGTTTTCTTCACTTTTATGCTCCAAAAACGTCCAAAATGCCTCCTTTTCCAGATTTCTCCTCAAAAGTACCTAAAATGACAAAAGGAACGATTTAGGGCAATATTTGATCAAATAAATACGATTTAGGGCTTAAATGACCCCTTAAAAGCGGTACACTTTTCGCTTCATCAATTCGGCTTAGGGTTTTTGTGGTCTTCGGTCTTCTAAAACTGTCGACTTCGAAATTCGTCTGACTTTGGGGTATTTATAGTTTCTGTCTGAGGGCTAGATGCGGCGCATAGAATAAGTAGATGTGGCGCATTGACTTAACTTCGCGTGGGGTCCAAGATTAATATATTCAGGAATATTCGTACACCGCCAGAAGATGCGGCGTAACTCCATTCTTAGATGCGGCGCATGTCCTTTCTGTCTTGGATCGTAGCTTGTGAAATCTTGATAGTGATGCGCCGTATATAATAAGTAAGATGCGGCGTATCTGGAGCAGAATGTCTTGATCTTGTACATTTCAGTAGACTCTTAACTTCTTGCTTGATTTGCTCCATAATTAGTCCAAAATCACCAAGTTTCACATAATACTTGTTTTTACCTGAGAATTACAAAAGTAAACATTAACGTATCGATTCTCACAGATAATATAATAAAACAAGTCAAATAAATAGGATAAATGATGGTAATAAAATGTACTTATTTGAGTTCATCAAATATTCCCCCACTTGAACTTTACTTGTCCCCAAGTAAACCTTATAATTAATCTTATGAAAATGTATCCTAAAAGATATTAGGATTTATTTTTATATGTAAGCATGTATTCATTTTTGTCATAATCACACAACCAAACACTTAACGAATTAGAAGTAAAATAAAATAATTTGATAAAAGCAAATCTAATCGTTTAACTGTCCAGTCGTGACGAATATTCTATCATAAGCTTGGCAAGTATAGGCATCTCCCCCACTAAAGCCAAGGAATAACAAGTATAAACCGGTAAAAAGGGTTTGTTGGTTAAGGGTTAATCATTCTCCTTAATCTCTATCGATCTCAAATTCCAGAAAAGGCGACAAAATCACAAATACATGATCGAATCCACGAACACGATACTTGCAATTGCTCAAATCCTTAACTCGAATAGGCTAAAGATAGGACCCCGTAATCTTTACCAATAATATTATATCAAAAAGGGCGACAAAATAATAAATACATAGCCGAATCCACGACTACGATACTTAAGATTTCTCAAATCCCTAATCTCAATAAATCAAAGGTTTGGATAAAGAATAATATAGGGTATGGATAATATTTGGGATATAAATTGGTGTAAAATGAAAAATAAACAAAACAGATAAATTAAAATCCTAAGTGTGGTTAATCACTATCCCAACCATCCCATGAATAAGACTCATATCATAGAATAAATCACGCTTTAACACTTGAAACACACGCTTTAGGTAGACACGAATTATACTCAACAAGATCTCATTCAAAGAATAACCTTAATTGGCGTTCCCATAACGTTCAACTCCCATTCAATCCATAGATATAATATACAACAAATAGTGGTGATATCGACCACTAAATACAAAACTTTACATAAGTTGGTTAAAACAAACATCCAACTTTTCCTTTTTCTTTTTCTTTTCTTTTTTTTTCGATTTTTTTTTTTTTTTTTTTTTTTAAATATACATAGATGTGTAAAATTTCACCACATCACTATAATGATAACTCTCGATAATTTTTCATACTTTTCATACTATCAAAAATAACGGTAATAGTGAAAGTAGTAAACACACAAAAAATAAACTCAAAGATATACAATATTTACTTTCACTCCTATTGCATTGTGCAATTTCCCGACCTAACCAA
This sequence comes from Artemisia tridentata subsp. tridentata, assembly GCA_021014915.2. NCBI lineage: Eukaryota > Viridiplantae > Streptophyta > Magnoliopsida > Asterales > Asteraceae > Artemisia > Artemisia tridentata. The sequence continues at coordinate 442,112,464 of CP139505.1, read as the reverse complement.
AGATAATGAATTACGCACCCGAACACAGGTAATGTAAGGAAACACACTTTGCCAAAAGCAATCAACCAACCACGGATTTTAATCTACAGGGTAGGCTAAGGTGTAAGGGTGTAACGAAACATTATAACAAAGGTGTAAGAAACGAAAGGAATGGCTCTAAGTGTTTTTCTAGGGGTATCTTACTCTAAAAGTGAGAGTAACAAAAGGGTTTATACGGGGGTTAACTAACCAGTGTAGTTAGCTAATATCACATAACATATAAAGGCTATTTGGGTGTAATCCTAGAAATTTACCAATTTAGACAAGTCATTCCAATTATATAAATAATACTTATTATGGTGGTCTCGAATAGTATACAAGCCAAGTTCTAAAGTTTACAAGTCACCGGCACACTCATAGATTTGTGAATTTTGAAAAGTTCACAATTTTTGAAATAACGTCATGTGTGCAGCTATGTAATTTAGACTTTAAACAAAAACATGCTAAAAATTTTAAATTTTGATCGGCTAGAAGAGGCTATGGGTAGTCGGTCTTTGACTGTTAGGATCTCTGGGAAATAAGAATTTCATTGTTGCTGCCGATAGTGTTAAGCTGGTTCCTGCCGATAGCTTTGGTTCCTGCTGCAAGCTCATTGCTGCCGATAGTGTTATCTTGTTCCTACCGATAGTGTTGTTGCTGCGGATAGTATTGTTAGTTATCCGTATATTTAGAATGTTTGTTAAGATTTATTTTTAGAAGAGATCTCGTTTATCTCTTCACACGTTTTCTTGTAGAACGGATTAGGGTTAGGTCATCTTGTTAGTATAAAAGATATATCCGTCTATGAGTTTATGTACACCTTTAACGTTTTCAATATTCAATAAACAATTCTTAGTTCATAGTTTGATCCATAGAGGATCAGTGTCCTTTAGAGTTTTCTTCTTTATTATACTTGCTGTTTAGTTTCCGCATAAACGCTTGTATAGCATACAGAGGTTCTTGTTTATACCAAGCTCAATCAAGCTCGAAGTACTCGATCCTACAAGTGGTATCAGAGCCTGGTAAGGATCTCTGATAAAGAAGGAAACATTGTTGAGTTGTCTTTCTTGAATCTTTTCACAATGTCGCTGCTGTCGGGTGATAGATTTGAAATGTGTGCAATGAAGATTAGGAATTTGTTCCAAAATAAGTCTATGGAAAAGCTGACTGATAAAGGTGAATCCTGTAATACAAAAGAGAATATGGAAGAATATGCTCTGTTGGGATTCCCATCTCAGGTACAAAGATGTAATCCTGCTTGTCAAGAATTGTACTCAACTCTTAATAATGAATATGATGACATGAAATCTAAGTATAATGAATACTTTATTAAGGTTCAAGCTTATGACAAAGCAGTTAAAACATTAGAAAAACAAAAGGTTTGGTTTCAAAAGAATCAGTTAGCCTATGAGGAAAAGATAAGAGTATTAGAGAGGGACTTGAAAAACACCACTAATGAGCTTAAACATTCTGAGTCTCAAAAGGCTAAAATAGTGTTAGAAAAACAGGATGTGCAGACTAAGCTAGACAATACCTTGGCTAGGTTTGATAAATGGAAAAATTCATCTAAAAACCTAAATAAGCTAGTTGATAGCTCTATGTCTGTAAGAACTAAACGAGGTTTAGGGTTTGGTGACTACATAGGGGAAGATCAAGTTTATGACCCTAACGAGTATAGTGTTTTTAACCCTGAACCTATAGACTATAAAATTCCTGTTAGATTTGTCAAAGAAGGTGGAATGAATGCTGTTCCTCCACCTATCAGAGGAGTTTTTATGCCTACTCCTGTCCACTCTCTCTCTGACATTGACTCCAATGAGTCACAAATGATTTATGGTAAAAAGTCAAAAGATTTACCTGAACCTAATGATTGTGTCTCTTGTCCCACAAGTGACAAGTCCTCAGAAGCAGAGTCTAAAGACTTTGTTTCATGTGACTCAAGTGAAAAGTCAACCACACCCAAATATCATAAGTCCTCAAGTTCAACTAATGGTAAATCTGCTCCTAAATCAGCCTTTTCAGATAATAGCTCAATTAATTCTTTTAAAAACAACTGTGTCTCTAGTTCCACTAGTAATAATGGTGTCCATATTAAGAAAAGTTGTAGTAAAAACAAGGCTGCTAAGAAGAAGACATGTTTTGTGTGTGGTAGTCAATATCATCTCATTAAAGACTGTGATTTTCATGAGAAAAGAATGAATGGTGGAAAGCAACAGGCCAGATCATTGTGGAAAAATGTTAAACACATACCACCATATGTTCCACAAGCAACAGGAATGAACTTTTATAGGACTCCTTTTCCTACTGATAGACATGTTCCTGCTGGTACCTCTGTTCCTGCTGATATTCAGGGAACCATTCCTGCTGGTACCTGTTCATATTTTCAGAAGGATTTCAGACCTACCTATTCTAATCAAATCTTTGGAGGGGGAATGGCTTATTCTCTATGGTATCCTTGGTAATTGTTCTGTTTGATTTATCATGTTGTTGTAATTGTGTTTGCTGGTTTGAAAGGTGGTGTTAGCCTAAGGGGAGGCTAATGCTTGTATTTTTGTCTTGCTTTTTCATTCATTTATGTTTTGTTTGTGTTTCTCTAATTTTGTTTTGCAGGTTTTTCAGTGTCTTTTGTTAGTTAACTTTGTTTTGCAGCTTCTTAATGCTTGGACTTAAAAGCTAAACACAGCAATTTTCATTCATAAGGAAGATAAGTACATTCAGTTGCTGGTTACAAAAGATTACGAGTTTCAAAAGCTACTAATCAACATCATTCAAATCATCATACCAACCTTCTAACATCAATCTACCTAAACCCTACCACCTATTCCATCTTCTCTTTACCCTTACCCAGATTATCAGGCATGAACCTCCTTCCTCTCTGGCGACTGATCTCTTCATAAACATGGGGGACTGGAAGTGCCAATATAACTGGCAGTGGTTGTCTTGGTTCAGGGGGTGGCTTTGAAGAGCTTGAGGTAGTTGGCCTTTGATGTGTTCTGGAGCGTGTCCTTGCAGTTGGATGACTTGGTTGTGGAATAGGGTTGCTTGATTGTGGAGCTGGCTGAGTTGGCTTGGGAGTTGGTCTGATGGGATTCTTCCTTTGTCTTGAATCTTGGCCTTCACGTTGTCGATTGTCTCGACTTCGAGGGTTTGGTTTTTCTCGGCTAGAGCCTTCTTGATGTTTAGCCTTGCCTTTTGGTACCGGTACTTTATAGAAGGCTGCAGTTGTTCTCTCCATCTCTTCAGTAAGCAGAGCAACTGTCCTCTTCATCTGTTCTCTGTGCTCATCTGTTAAGGGAAAATTGGGAGGGAAAGTCTCCCATTCACCCTGACAATAAACCAAAGACTTCAACTCTGATGAATCTTCATCATCAGAGCTAAAGTACTCAAATGAAGAAGGGGTAGATGGAAGAGGATCAGATGAATCCTCCTCAACCTTGGCCTTACCTTTGGTTTTAGAGGATGATGCTGTTTTGGGAAAGTAGTTATTCCACCCTGAGTCACTCGAGGAGGAAGAATCTGATGAGATTTCGATGATTGGATGTTTGGATGAACTCATATTTTGGCTTGTTTTTGAAGATTTTTTTTATTTGTGGTGATAAAGGGTTTTGTGATGATAAAGTTATGTGATTTGAGGGTTATATAATGATATGGAGATTAGTGCGAATTTATTGGTGGTTGGTATTGTGATTTAATTCGGGTAAGTTGTTCTTAATGACTAAGTTCGGAAGGTTGACTGCGGTCAAACAGACTCATTGCTGCCGAATGGTCAAAGATCTTATTGCTGCCGATTGACCAAATATTGCTGCCGACTGGTCAAACCTTCTTAAGTCAATTGGTCAATGTTACGTGAGCAAAATTGCAGTAATTTAAAGTGATATATTTGGCAACCCAACCTAAAATTGCACTTCTCTCATCTCAATTTCTCAAAATCTTATCAAACCCTAAATTTCTCATTTCGAACCCTAGATCATTTATCTACACAATGTCAACTCTTCGCTACAAGGATGATCATAACAAGGTTGCCTATTTAGAATCATCTTCAAAAAGTGTTGATTATGATGAGGTGCTAGCATTTCTTCGTGGGTCTCCCATCTGTTATGCACTCACTTTTTGTCCAGGTACGGTGTATGATTCGTTGGTTAAGCAGTTCTGGGCAACAGCAAAGGTTAAACACCTTGCGGGAAGGGAGGATGAGATTGTTGCTATCATTGATAAGCAAGAGGTGGTTATTACTGAGGAGTTGATTCGGGTTCAGCTTCAATTTCCTGCCGAGCATGGAGAATATGATCTTCCAAGACAAGATATTACTACTGGTATGGCTGCTATAGGTTATCCTGTCACTGGTAGTTGTACCTTCTTGAAAAATAAGTTGGCTCCTCAATGGAGATTTCTGATTCATACTTTACTACAGTGCATGAGTGTTAAGACAGGTGGTTGGGATCAATGTCCAAGTCCTATTGCTTCTGGTCTTGTTTGTTTATCTCAGGGTAGGATTTTTAATTGGGCAAAATATATCTTTGAGGGAATGACTGAGAATATCACTAATGGTAAGAACAGATTTTTGATGTACCCTAGATTTCTCCAAATTATCTTAGGTATACAGACCATTAATACTTCCCCTAAGATAGTAAATCGGTTGACTCCCAAAATTTTTGCCCTGATGAAAATGAATTTTACAGGCCAACATTTGCCTTTATTACCTGCCATGTTACAAAATGTCAATCCTGCTGACAACCCTGATCCTGCTGATCCTGTCAGTATTCCACCATCACCCAATACAGCTGATGCAAATGCATCCAATGCTGCTGGTGAAGGGACTTCAGTTGCTGCTGATGCATCTGCATCAGTTGCTGCTGATGATCCATTACCACCATCACCTAGACCAGTGACACCTACACCTGAATCTAATGATCCTGATGAGCTCAATGAACAGACCATCACAGTTGAAACACCCATTGTTCAACAACAGCTTCTGTGGACTTACCTTCTTCTTCAAGGATTTCATCTCCTAGTCCTACTAGGCAGCCATTTAGTTATGACACCAATGCAGGGGAAGGATTTAATGTTTCTCCACCCAGAGCCAATGAAGCTCCTAATACCTCAGGGATTCCTGATGGTGGAGCTGAGGATGCTGTTGATCTCACCTCTATGTCCCAGTTACTTGACAGATCTGTGAAGAAAATTGAGGCATTGGAGTCAGAACTTAATGAGACAAAAAGGATTTTTAGTGAGAAAGTGGAGAATTTGGAAAAGGAGCTCAGGGATTCTAATGAAGCTTTTAGTAGAACTGTCCAAGAACTAAATGAAAGGATCAGCATATTGGAGGCTAGTCATGTGCAAAAGAAAAGAAGGGTTATTCTTTCTGAGTCTGAGGAAGATCAGGATGATATGATATTTGATGGGCTTAATGTGCTAGCATCTGTTTCTCTTGATGGTGCAAATACTGAAGTACCTACCACTTCTGAGCACACTATCACTACTCAAGCTCAGGTCTCCACTGTAACAAGGACCATTGCTGCTGATGTCTCTGCTGTTGCTGCTGATGTTGATAGTATCTCTTCTGAATCTGAGGTTCCTGTTAATACTACTGAGAGTCCACTCATTGCTGCTGAAAGTAACACTATTCCTTCTGAAGCTACTCAGAATGATGAAGAGGTAGCTAGACAGATCCAAGCACAGGACATTGCTGCTGAACAAGCTAGACTAGCTCAGGTTGCTCAAGATGAGGAGCTTGCAAGACAATTGTCTGTTGATGAGAAGAATGTTGCTGGGATTATGAATAACCCAAGTTCAGAAGACCCTACTCCAGAAGAGTTCAGTGAGCAAGTTGAATACTTATTGAATACTGACATGATTATTAGAGCTCATGGATTTATGGTTCTTCAAGATTCAAAGTTGGATTTAGATGAACAGTCAGATAAGCTTAAGGCATTTATCTTAAAGAAACAAAGAGCATCCACTTGGAATGAATTGATGCACAGGATCAGGGAAAGACAAAGGTCAGGATTTAAGATGCCCACAAACAGAGATAATATCAATTTTATGAAGGTGTATCTAAAGAATGAAGCTAACTACAAGATCAGTTACTTCAAAGGTTGGACTGATGCTGCCATTCAAAAGTTGTTCCTTGATACTTATGCAAAGCTCAACTCTTTAGTAGAGACTGATATTCCACAAAGCAGGAAAAGAGCATCTTCATCTCTAGAGTCTGATGTTGCAAAGAAAATGAAATCTGGAGAGTCATTGTCTGGTGCATCTTCTTTTATACCTGCTGAAGGTTCTCAGGATGCCACAGTCATTTCACCAAGTCCTAATGTAGATGCATCTAAAGCATCACAAGAAGGTCTTGTTTCAGATGATATTCCTGCTGCTCATGTCTCTGTTCCAGCTGAGCCATCTTTATCTGTTCCTATCCTGCAATATGGTCTAAGAACAAGGAATAAGAGTCACTCTTTCCACTCTTCTTCTGTGGATGTTTCTGATATGGATGATCATGATTTGATCAGGGTTGATTCTGAAAGTGATTCAGAGGGTGATTCTATTCATTCTTGGGGTCATATTGCTCATTGGGAGATTCGGTCTACTTCTGAAGGTGATGTCAATGTTTGGTTTTCTCTTGATGGGACAGTCAAATTCTTTACATTTCTGAGGGAGATCCTGAATAAGGTTGAAAGAAAAGATTTGGAGAATCTTTTTAAGATAGTGGATAATCACTATCAATCTCATACTCCTACTGGGATTGGTCTACTGCTTTGGGGTGATTTACAAGTCTTGATGAATGCATTGGATGAAGACAAGGCTAAATTGGTATGGGGAAATCAAGCTACCTGGAGAGTATTTTCTTGGAGGTTATATCCATCTTCCAATGTTCATGTGGTAGAACTCATCTCTGGCAAATTCTTGACTATGTTTGTGGATGTCACTTATCCTATATCTGAGGGTGTTTTGAAGAGAATGCTAACCCAGAAGATCAGAGTTCCCAAGCATACAATTGGCAATGATTTAACTACAGCTGAACAATTGGTTAAATTCATCAAAGATCAACTAGCAGCTAAAGGTTCATCAGCTTAAGGGGAGGATTGCAGATTAAGGGGAGGCTGAAGCTTAAGGGGAGGATTATTTTTGTTGTTGTTGTATATTTTTCTTTCTTTCTTTCTTTTGTTTCTTTTGTTTCTTTTCTTTTGGTGCGTTTTTGTTTTCTATTTCTTAGTTCAAAAAAAAAAAAAAAAAAAAAAAAAAAAAAAAAAAAAAAATCTTGTATATTTTGTGTGCTAATAAGTTGGTTTTGAGCAACACCTTGCAGGTACAGTGTTGGTGTTTACACCTGCACAATAAATGGTGCTCAACTCACCATGTCTTGCAGACAAGAAAGAGTTGACTCACCATGAGGGTACGACTCTGGTGTGATAATCAAATCCGTTGATAGCTGTAATAGCTTGCTCAAAGCTATAGGGTACTTCAACTCACCCATGATTCAATTCTGAGAGTTGAAAATGGTTCTCAATTCACCATGGATGTAACCCTTTATGGGATCCAAAGGATTGGCTAGTCCACAAAAGTATGGTTTGTGGTAAAGACATTTGGTATCCATATTTGGTATTCAATTCACCAAGGTTTGCTGTAACCTAAGAATTGACTAGTCCTGAGCAAACGGCTACAGGTAAAGACAAGTCAAATCCGTTTATAGTTGCTGATTTGCTAATAAATCAGATGGTTATCAATGTACCATGGTCTCACACACCTAAACATTGGCTACTCCAGTAGTGATGGCTATTGGTAAAGAGACATCAAATCCATTAATTTTCAATGATTCACCTCTCACAGGAGTTAACACACCTGGATGTGATGAGAATAGTACGAAACTTAAGTGATTTGATGTACATCTAGTCATAGTAGCAGCCAAGTTCCAGTGAATGTAATGGTGACCAGTATACATGTTTTGAAGAAGATTTCTTATTCCTGCTGAACTATTGAAGTTGCTGCTGGATGCTATAGAGGTTGAAATCTTGCAGGTTATGGATGTTGCTGCTGGTTACTAATTATTGCTGCTGCTAAGTCGCAGTCCTCAAGCCTGAGAAGTTGCAAGCTCTATCACATTGGAATCTTGCAGGTTAACCTAGTCAACCTCAAGATTAGGGGAGGATTGTTAGGATCTCTGGGAAATAAGAATTTCATTGTTGCTGCCGATAGTGTTAAGCTGGTTCCTGCCGATAGCTTTGGTTCCTACTGCAAGCTCATTGCTGCCGACAGTGTTATCTTGTTCCTACCGATAGTGTTGTTGCTGCGGATAGTATTGTTAGTTATCCGTATATTTAGAATGTTTGTTAAGATTTATTTTTAGAAGAGATCTCGTTTATCTCTTCACACGTTTTCTTGTAGAACGGATTAGGGTTAGGTCATCTTGTTAGTATAAAAGATATATCCGTCTATGAGTTTATGTACACCTTTAACGTTTTCAATATTCAATAAACAATTCTTAGTTCATAGTTTGATCCATAGAGGATCAGTGTCCTTTAGAGTTTTCTTCTTTATTATACTTGCTGTTTAGTTTCCGCATAAACGCTTGTATAGCATACAGAGGTTCTTGTTTATACCAAGCTCAATCAAGCTCGAAGTACTCGATCCTACATTGACTAAGGAAGAAGAGTGGATTTATGCGAAGAGTAAGGTGATTTTGAAGGAAGCGGGGGTCCGGAAAGCTTTGGATCTGAAGCAAAGATCCAGGGTTAGATGGGTGTTAGAAGGGGATGAAAATTCAAAGTTCTTCCACGGTATGGTGAATAGTCGGATCGCGTCTAATGGCATCCCTGGCCTTTCGGTTAATGGGACTTGGTGTACGAAGCCGGCTGTCATCAAGAGGGAGGTATTTCGGTTTTTTAGGGATCGGTTTTCTGAGGTGGTCCCTAGCAGGCCGTCGATTTTGATTGATAATCTTCCAAAGTTGCCTGAGTCCGATTGTGACAGCCTTGTCCTAAGTTTCTCGGTGGAGGAAATAAAGGCTGCTGTGTTCGAGTGCGGTGACGACCGGGCTCCCGGTCCCGATGGGTTTAACATGAGGTTTATCAAAAAGTTTTGGAGTTATTTCGAGCAGGATATGGTGGAGATTCTGGAGTATTTCTATGCTGAGAAAAAGATTAATGTAGGGAGTAGCTCGTCTTTTATTACTCTCATCCCTAAGGTGAAGGACCCGGTAGAGCTCAATGACTACCGGCCGATCACTTTGGTGGGGGTTATAAGCAAGATAATCTCCAAGATTCTTGCTAATCGTATCAAGAAGGTGCTTGGGAAGGTGATTTCCTCTTCCCAATCCGCCTTTTTGAGCGGGAAATTTATTTTGGATGGCCGTTGATAATTAACGAATTGGTCTCGTGGTGCAAAAGAAGCAAATTGAAGGCGATGATGTTGAAGATTGATTTCGAGAAGGCTTATGACAACGTTCATTAGAGTTTTCTTATCAATATTATGTCTCAAATGGGGTTTCCTCCTCTTTGGTGCGAGTGGGTGTTGGGGGTTTTGAGGTCGGCGCGTTCGTCTATTTTGGTTAACGGGGCGCCAACATTTAAATTCCATTGTAGCAAAGGGATGCACCAAGGAGACCCGATTTCTCCGTTTCTCTTTCTCATCGTTATGGAGGCGCTTTCTTGTATGGTTGCTAAGGCGGAGGAGGGAGGGGTGAATAAAGGGCTGTCCATTCCAGGAGATAATGTTAAGATTTCGTATTTGTTTTTTGCGGATGACGCTATCATCATCGGGGAATGGTCTCATTCTTGCATCGCTAACATTGTTCGAATTCTTAGATGCTTTCATATGTGTTCAGGCCTTAAAATAAATTTGAAAAAGTCTAACCTTTTCGGCATTGGTGTGAATCCCGAGGTGGTGGAAGAGGAGGCTAGGCGTTTGGGTTGCAAGACCGGTTCTTTGCCGTTCAAGTATTTGGGGCTCACGGTTGGGGCTAATATGAACCGTATCCAGCATTGGAAGCCGGTGTATGACATTTTCGAGGGTCGGTTATCTAAATGGAAGGCGTCTTGCCTTTCTTTGGCGGGGAGAACTGTGCTTATTACATCGGTTTTGGAATATTTACCGAATTACTACTTCTCTTTGTATAAGGCGCCGTGTAAAGTGATCAAGGACCTCGAAGGGATGATTAGAAGATTTTTATGGGGCGGGTCGGGTGATATTGTTAAGATGCATTGGGTGGCGTGGGATCGAGTCGCTATCCCGAAAAAAATTTGGTGGTCTCGGTTTATGCAAGTTGCGGATTTCTAATGTCGCCTTGTTATCCAAATGGGGTTGGAGGTTTAAGTCCGACTCGGCCTCTCTTTGGACTAAAGTGATTCGGGCCCTGCATGAGTCGAAACGCTGCTGGGATTTTATCCCTGTTAACACCAAATATAGTGGGGTGTGGAGTAATATCGGAAAAGTTCTTGTGCGTTCGATGGTTTCTAATGTTCCGGTGAGAAACTTCTTTAAAGGTAGGGTTGGGAACGGGCGGTCCATTGCTTTTTGGCTGGATTCGTGGGTCCGTGATACTCCGCTTAAAGATTTGTGTCCGAATCTATTCCGTCTAGAGGCGTACAAGAAGTGTAAGGTGGCTAATCGTTTGGGGGCTGATGTGGATGCAGGCACGAGGCGAAAATGGGTTTGGAAAAATCTTCCTTCTTCTTCTGTCGAGTTAGAGGAGCTGGACTTTCTCAACTCGATTGTAGATTTGGTGACTGTTTCGGACCATAAGGATGATTGGGTATGACTGCCTGATTCGGATGGTCGTTTTTCGGTTGGTTCGGTCAGAAAGCTCCTGTATAGTGAAGGTGATTATAGTAACAACTTTGTGTTCAGTTGGGTGAAATGGCTTCCTGGGAAATGCAATGTGTTTGCGTGGAGGGCGGGGCTGAATCGGATTCCCACAGCGGACGCTTTGAGGAGAAGAAACTTTCAAGGTATTGATTTGGCGTGCCCGTTGTGTGACTGTGGTGAGGAATCGGTCGACCATTTGTTCTCGTCTTGTTGGTTGGCTGCTAATCTTTGGGATCAGTTTAGTGTTTGGTGCAAAGTTCAAAGATTTATCGCTTTCTCGTTTCGCGATCTTCTGGAGCTGCACAATCACGTGGGTTTGAAGGGTAAGGCGAAAGAAGTCTTCCAAGGTATCGTCATTTTGGGCTGCTGGGCGATTTGGAGAGCGAGAAACAAGTTGAAGTTCGAAGATAAAGCGGCTAGGTTGGAAGAGATTATAGGTGAGGTCAAAGCCCTTGGCTTCCTTTGGGTTAAGAATAGAGGGAAAATGTACAGTTTGAAATGGTTAGATTGGTGTAAATTCGATATAGTATAGTTGGTTGTTTTGCCGCCCGGTCTTCGGGTTTGGCTGTGGTTTCTAATGAAAGTTATTCTTCAAAAAAAAAAGTAGTTAACCAAATTGACCACACGATGGTTGTACATGTAATTCACAATATATAAATGACTAGAAATAAACATTGATAGTCATCAAACCATGTAAGTAGTAAATGAATGAAACAAATGAACGTATTATGTTTGTTGCTCTTCCCCACCAAACCATGTAAGTGGTAAATGAATGAAACCATGTAAGTAGTAAATAGAATGGAACCAAATTTACAGTCACCAAAGCATGTAAGTATTAAATGAAACAATCCACGTAGCCCTTAAATGAATGAAACAAATGAGCTGGTGTGTTTTATTTACCTGCTCACATATATAGCACCTACACATTCATCTTTATCACTTTCATTTTTTCGACTCTTCCACAAACAACTAAGAAAACATTTACAGTGGTGGTCGAGCATTGTTCCACAAAAACTTTATTGGCACAAGTACATGAACCAAATAGGTACCATGGAACATGCTTGCTCTACCTGATTTTTTGTTTATTAAATGAAAAATGAAAACAAGTACATGCTTGTTCTAACATGCTTGTTCTATATTTTTTTGGCAGAGGTACATGAAGCAAATAAGTTCTTCCTAGTTGGCCTTTGATTAGGGAGCAAATGAGCATGGAGAGCAAACTATTTTGCTTGCTACATGGCAAGCAAATGAAAATGGAGAGCAAACTAGTTTGCTTGCCATGTCCACATGTCACCATCGGAAATCAAAGAGAGCGAGCAAATGAACATGAAGAGCAAACTAGTTTGCTTGCTATGTACAGGTGTCACCATTGGAAATCAAAGAGAGCGAGCAAATGGACAAGCACAACAAACTAGTTTGCTTGTCATGTCCACGTACCATCTAATTAAATTTGGAAATCAAAAATTAACACGTGTCAACATCTGAACGAATGGAGAGCAAAAAATGTGGCGAGCAAACCAATTTGCCTACTTTTTGAGAAACGTTTTTTAAGAGTCGAGTTTGGTAATATGCTCGCCATATGGTTCATTTAGAAATTTCCTCTTTTTTTATTGCTTAACTTTTTGAAGGGCCTCGAACGTAACTAACGAAATATTTATACATAAACATATCAAATACGTTACACTATTGGGCCAAAGTTTTGGGGGGGGGACCCTCTCTTATCCCTCTATAGTTCCGATTGCTTGGTTTAATAATATTAAGTTATTAACTGTATATTGTAACACCCCCAAATATGGTACAACGGAAACATTCGGGTCATGGGGTGCTACTAAATTGGTATCACAACACAATGTAAAGAGAATGGATTTACCTTATCCATTCCAGAGAAAATTTTCATTAAAAGATTAAATGAGTACAAAACATGCTTCAAGTGCGGAAATCCAAGGCCCATTTATTTAAGTAGTCCCAATAGAAGTAGTCTATGACCATGCCATGCCATGTCAAACCTCAAAACGTAAGATATCGCTTTAAGAACCTCAAAATACATGCTAAAAGTGTCAACACGAGGTTGGTGAGTTCATAGGTTTATCATAAAGCAGTAAAAGTAATGTGAGTTCAATAGGAAGTTTTGTGACCATTGTATCGCTTACAATGTCATGAGAATAAAGTTTACCTTTAAGTAAATTAGTAATGTGGACCATAAGAGTTAAAGTTGGTTTGACCAGTTCATTCGGTTATGTGACCAGTTCATTCGGTCATGTTACCGATTCATTCGACCATGTTACCAGTTCATTCGGTTATGTGACCAATTCATTCGGTCATGTATGTACATAGCAGTTGGGCCGGTTCATTCGGTTAAGTATACATAAGCGTTTAAAGTGCTTGTGTCCATGAGTAAAAAGAATCAAGTATGTAGCATGTGAACACATCACGCATTCGAGTAAACAACAAATATTTAAGCGAAGCAAGTAATGGTTTGATTGAACAAGTAGCATGTTCACGTTAAACAAGTATTGCATTTAGATAAAAACGAGCATGCATGTATTCTCCCCCAAAAGTATTTCCAAACAAGTAACATGTGGGCAATGAACTCACCTTAGTAAAGTAGTCTGAGTATAGTACAGTCAAATGGTATAAGTGTGCGGCACCGACACGCGATCTACATTAGTATGGAAAGTATGAGTTTATAGTTTCAGGTTTAAGACTCGATGAAGTTTAAAGGTTTAAAAGTGTTTATGTTATTTTTGCTTGTGTGGCAGCATTTAAGTTTAAAACAGTTTTCTAAGTGTTTGTAAGTATTGGCTCTTGAAAAAATGCATAAGTATATACATAAGTATGAAAGTATACATGTTGAATAAGTCTTCGTTACAAAAGTATCCGAATGACGATGTACAAGTAAGTACCGTGAGTAATAGACGTTATCGGGAAATATAAAATGTTGTTAGGTAATAGTATATGTATATATATAGGTAATATTTCGTTTTTCGCCCTTTAGTCGGTTTTGATAGGAAACACGCTAAGTGTACATTTTTGACGAAAATCGGGTATGACACGTTTGTATATATTAGTTGTTTCCCAAAAAAAATCAAATGTTGCAAATTTTCATACTTAGTAACTTCAGATGAATTCGAAAAGTTATATCAAGTCCTAACAAACTATATTATGCATTAAGCTCAAAAAGTAAGGTGGCTTGTATAATTTATTAGTTTGATTTTTTTTTACATTAAAATTATAGTTTTAAATAATGGGAAAACATTTAGTTTCGATTATAAGTTACGTTTTAGAACCAGTTTATAAAGTAAAATAAAAAGGACTTTTTTTTTTTTTTTTTGAAAGGTGAATTTCTTTGAAACTTCGTGTCGCGATTCGACAGCGAGAGGTCTAGCTTACGTTGTCTTAACCGGGCCCGCGCTAGAGAGCTCCCTCGAAGTGAAAAGCCTTGTTCAAATACCCGATGGAGGAGAGACCCCCTACTAATCTGCCCGAAGGCACGACGATTAATAGGGGTAAACCTTGCCCCCTCAGACTTGACCTGAGTATTCCCAAGCCAAGCCCTCATAGAAGGACTTCCTAATATCTCAAAGATGGCCTGAGTGGGGTTTGAACTTGAGACCTCACGGTCACCAGGCCAAGATCCTACCACTGGACAGCAAGGAGATGACAATCCGTACATCATGCACGTTAGGAGATTCGGTATTTTAAATTAAGTTTCAAAACAGCCCCTCATGGTTTCGGTAGTTGACAATATTGGTCCTTCAAGGTTTGATCTTATCACTCTTATATCTTAACATGTATTAATAAATGAATAGGTCAATAAAAAGAAAAATCAAAGCTGTCAAAGTGGTAGTACGTTGCATGTGTTGTCACTCTCGGAAATTCATAAGGCTGGGCACACTTCCTCATAAACAATCGGTCAATCCTCAGCCAAAACACAAAGCGACTGATCCTTACTTGGGTCACTTGGGATGCAAAGCTTTTGTCGGTCAATTCGAAATTCATGTATCGATCGGTCAATCAACCGAATGTAAACTTGCACAATTCCAATAATTTCAAATTCATCCAAACAGTTGGATGTTTATTTAAAAAATAAAAAAAAATAAAAAAAAAATAAAAAAATTCAACTTATAAATACCCACCTCAAACACACATTTAAACACACAATTTCAAACACAATTCAAATTCAACTTCTCATCCATAAACCACTTCTAATCATGTCAAACAAAAACACTCCCACATCAAAAAATCGGCGATCCCGACTACCCCAAAACAACTTCTCGCCGGAAAACAACTTTGAACTACACGACATAACACCACCACAACAACGGGGTATTCGATTTCGTGCACCCTCTTTTGAATACTCATCACGATTACAATAACCGAAATAAAATCAAAACATGTTTTACCTTAATCGTCAATATGTTCCACCGTATCGTCCAAATACGGGTTATTACGAAGAACCAAGTGGGTCGTCGTATCGGCCTAACATGGATTTCTTGCAATCTCCCCAACATTATCAAGATTATTCCCCGATTCGGGATGTTAATCTTGATATGAATTTTGATGATTTCATGGACAACCAAGAGACGCAACAATATCTGACTCAAGATGCGTCGATGGGTCAAGGTTCGGGTCACGGTTCTTACCATGATTCGTACCACGGTTCTTTCAACGTTGAGGACGATGACGATGTCGAAGAGACATCACCCGTCAAACCAAGAACCGCTTCCCGACGTGCTACAAAGGCGAAGGCGAAGGACAAAGGGAAGAAGGCCAAACCGTCCCAAAAATAGGCTAATTGGACAAAGGCAGAAGAGGTCGCTCTTTGTAAAACTTGGGTATTTGTCTCAGAAAATTCCGAACGAGGTAACGCTATCAACAGGAACCGCTTTTGGGAATTGATTATAGCGTATTTTAAGAAAGAAACCAGTTCAAAACGAAGCTACGACTCTATCGCAAGCAAATGGAAGAATCAGATTAGGAGTAGGGTTGGAAATTTTGCTGTTATCATGGATAATGTCAAGCTTAACCATGGTAGTGGTGAGAATGATGTTGATGATAGTGACAAAGCTTTGAGGTAATAACGTACGCTTTACGGTCATGATTTCAACTTGGTGGAATGTTGAAAAATCTTGAGGCATCATGATGCTTGGAAGACGGAGGGGGGAGCTATTCGAACGAATAGTAGGAAGAAAACAAAGGGCTCTACAACAACTTCGATGTCAACACAAGGTCCTTTGAATTTTCATGAAGTCGATGATGATGAAACTGAAGATGATACTAGAGAATCACGACCAGAAGGTCGTGACGCATCAAGGAGGAAATCATCGTCCTCCTCTCGTAAACCACCACAATCGTTTGTATCTTCGATAAGCAAGAACTTCTGGGGATCGAAGCCATCAAAAGAGGGAAAAAAAAGATCGGTGGAGATGAATATAGGAAGATGAAAGAAGCAGAGTTGGCCATCAAAAGAGAAAAAGTAGCACTTCAACGAGAACAGGTCGAACTCATGAAACAATCGACGAAGAACCAAGATTTTCTCTTATACTACACCAAAAGTATTTCAAAACAAGTAAAATGTGGGCAATGAACTAACCTTAGTAAAGCAATCTGGATATAGTACAGTCAAATGGTATAAGCGTGTGGCACCGACACGCGACCTATATTTGTATAGAAAGTCTTAGTTTATAGTTTCAAGTTTAAGACTCGATGAAGTTTAAAAGTTTAGAAGTGTTTGTGTCATTATTGTTTGTGTGGCAGCATTTAAATTTAAAACAGTTTTCTAAATGTTTGTAAGTAATGGTTCTTGAAAAAATGTATAAGTATATACATAAGTATGAAAATATACATGTTGAATAAGTCTTCGTTACAAAAGTATCCGAATGACGATGTACAAGTAAGTACCGTGAGTAATAGACGTTATCGGGAAATATAAAATGTTGTTAGGTAATAGTATATGTATATATATAGGTAATATTTCGTTTTTCGCCCTTTAGTCGGTTTTGATAGGAAACACGCTAAGTGTACATTTTTGACGAAAATCGGGTATGACACGTTTGTATATATTAGTTGTTTCCCAAAAAAAATCAAATGTTGCAAATTTTCACAGTTAGTAACTTCAGATGAATTCGAAAAGTTATATCAAGTCCTAACAAACTATATTATGCATTAAGCTCAAAAGTAAGGTGGCTTGTATAATTTATTAGTTTGATTTTTTTACATTAAAATTATACTTTTAAATAATGGGAAAACATTTAGTTTCGATTATAAGTTACGTTTTAGAACCCGTTTATAAAGTAAAATAAAAAGGACTTGGATAAGCAATTATTACAAAAAAATAAATAAATAAATAAAGTGAAGTAAAAGACAGTATACTGACGTGAGGAGATGAGTCAATGACAATCCGTACATCATGCACGTTAGGAGATTCGGTATTTTAAATTAAGTTTCAAAACAGCTCCTCATGGTTTCGGTAGTTGACGAGATTGGTCCTTCAAGGTTTGACCTTATGACTCTTATATCTTAACATATATTAATCAATGAATAGGTAAATAAAAAGAAAAATCAAAGCTGTCAAAGTGGTAGTACGTTGCATGTGTTGTCACTTTCGGAAATTCATAAGGAGATGTAAAAAGGTTGCGTGATATATTTTGGCAACTATTTATAAAGGTGAAAAGAAAATGTTCACTTGTTTTGAGTTAATATATTTTAAGCAAAAGCTAGCGAGGGTGGATTGGGAATTCATATTGATTAAACCATCAATACAACGAGTATGCAGTGGATAGATCTATATTTAATGTTATGAATTAAAACACATAATAAATACTAACCTCGAATCTATTGAAAAATAGATAACCACCAAGTCTTGATCTTGACCACGAACACTTCAATGGATCCCGTATTACCACGAAACCCTAATCAACTATAGTGAGTTGATCTTTATCGAAAACTCACACTACACATCTAACGAGAGCGTTAGGATGCTAGTACTTAACCCACGAGCTTACGAACTAAACACGAATGCTAGTCGTAAAGAAGAAACAAAGCCAACTCCCTTACTTGGGGTGTTGGACGATTTGTAGAGAGCAAGAGATGAAATCCAAGAATGCTTTGATTTGAAGGTGTGAATAAATGAAGACCTAGAGGCCTCCTTTTATACTAATAGGGTAGCTTAGGGAAAAAGCTACTCCCCTTCTTGCCCTAGCCCATATGGCCGGCCACCATAGGGTGTCCATGGGCCTCCATGTTGCCTTTTGGTCCTTGTGAAATAAACTATGTATAATACAAGCTAATTTTGGACTTAACGACCGTTAACCGTTACACTAACGGACTAACGACCGTTATGTATAATTCGTGGATTATATTAATTATAATTAATAGTATACATTAAACATATTAATTATATTTAATAAGCGCTCTCTAAATGTAAACGTGTGTGCCCCGATAGGCTCACGTAATTTCTAGCTGTATAATTATTGATTTACGAGCGCATAACCAACAGCTCCCACTTGCGATCGTAACAATCAATAATGTATACTAATAATGCTAAATGTCTAGCAACACCGCATTGCTCCCACAAATACCTGTGTGTGGTTTCATAAAACAACTAGGTAAATGGTTTACAGTTTTTTTAACTTATCCTTTTTGTTTGAGATACTTGTTGAACTATGGATATGGATCAAAGTCATTACATATTGTTCAACTATTATGTTTCTCGTTTTAGAAATTAATCAAGATTACCAAACGTAAAACAAGTATTATCTTGATTTACACTTTGGGCACGACCATGCAAACATCTGATTAATTCAGCGAGGGGCCCAGTAGTATCATACTCCAGAAGACAAGTGGAGGAACAAATTCTATTTTGACTACACGTGTCATTCATGTGCTTCAACCAACTTCTGAGAATAGCCTTTATAACCACCTTGTTCAGGATAGCGTTCGACTATAGTCAAGAAGAAAGATCCACACATGCAAGACCTGCTTGTATCTCAAGTCAGAGGACAAATAAAATGACCATTTGCGAGATATCACTTAATGACGCCGATCCATAAAGTGATGACTCGTAAGTTTGGGGAAGTCCAATATCCATAGCACGTGGATAACATGTGAGTTTGGCGGACACATCCTTAGTATTCAAAGAATATAACCAATCTCTCACATTTGCCTTAATTCAACAATACTCCCATATCATTGATCGACAACGGACAATTTAAAGTAATAAATTACTTATGGATTAAACATGCAAATATATGACACAATTAATATATGAATGAATAACTCAAGTACCACGTATATTAATCATCAAAATAATAAATGTTTTACATATCCCATTATCCAAATACTAAAATCAAAACAGATTTACATGAAACTACTAACTGAATGAAGTCCAATACCACTAGTATGCTGATGCGTGGTTTTGCAACCTTACAACAGGTTTTACCTCTCGAGGGATCTCAAGAGGCTTACAACCCCACCAGGCAGTGTACCTGACCGATGTAGTATAGTGTAGTGGTAAGTACGGGGGATTGATCGTTCTCCACAGGGAATAGTGTTCGTTAGGTATGAAAAACTACTTTAATAGGTCTAATGGTGAGAGAAGATTCTTTTTATGTTTTTATATTTTTTGGAAAGCAAGTAAAATCTCGGGTTTGAAAGAGTGGGCGGAATTAGTTGCTAGTCAACTAACCCAAATTACTACGAATGCAAATAAAATAAAATAACAAAAATGAAAATGTTGGTGAAAACTTATGTGGAGGGAAATGTGTTTACTTAGATTTCCTTACTCCCTAACTATCTTTTACCGGTTGATTAGTGTGTATTAGTTGCGTGGATGACGGGTGTATTCCTTAATACCATTCGGGGGTGGCGTACGTACTTCCCCAACTCTACAAGCTCCTACTTCACTCCTATGTCGAGCCGGCTAGGAAGCTCCTAACATGGGATCACTAGAATTCGCTTGTGCATTAAATACAACCATAAAAACCTTTAGTACGCATTGGTTCATGTTTCTTAAGACGTTCAAGCAAGTTACCGAATAGGAAGTTAGCCAGTTTTCTTAAGCCTAACATAGATGAACAATCATCCAATACAACTAACAACACACTAATAACCAATAATCAATAGCTAGGTTTCATTAGATCTAAGCAAACACAAGATAAATCTAGCCTAACATGTTAAACAAAAGACAAGAATAAGATAGAATCAAACAACACATAGACATATTGAATGATTAATTGATAACTTATCTTCAATGTAATATGGAAGATCTCAAGGCAAAAAGCCTTGAAAGAGCTGCCAAATTCGTCCTAGGGTTTTCACACACAAAGTTCCCCAATAAGTTCCACACTAATGACAAAGAATTGCAAAACTATATATAGATTTTTAGATCTGACGGCGTCACGTTATGGAGTGTGACGCCGTCACCTTGCCACTTTTAGGGTTCTCGGATGACCATCTTGACGTCGTCCCTCTTTAGCTCTCCAAAATCCGTTCTGGCTTATCAAGGCTTGACGCCCTCAGACTATGAACGTGACGCCGTCCCTCTTTGAATTATAACGTGACGACCTTGATCAAATTAAAGGGTGACGCCGTCAGAATTTCCATGCAATTTCTCTGGCTTATCATGAGTAAATTTCACATCCACCACTTTTGCCAAGCCATGACGCCGTCCAGGGTTAATTATGACGCCGTCAAAGGTAACTTTCAGCCGATTTTTGAGACTTTGCCGTTTTCTTCACTTTTATGCTCCAAAAACGTCCAAAATGCCTCCTTTTCCAGATTTCTTCTCAAAAGTACCTAAAATGACAAAAGGAACGATTTAGGGCGATATTTGATCAAATAAATACGATTTAGGGCTTAAATGACCCCTTAAAAGCGGTACACTTTTCGCTTCATCAAATACCCTTACACTTGAGATTTGCTTGTCCTCAAGCAAATGCGCTTTTATTCTAATCAAAATACAAGTTAGGGGTCATTTAATGCTAACATAAAAGTAATTACAACAAATATTCGTTCCACTTTAATCATAATAAGCACGGAGATTACAAACTAGCACCTCACAAGTAGTGTTTAGATACTCACATCTCTCAAGTGTCATCAAAATAAATCTCATAAATGAAAACGGATAATATCTCTCACTACCTGTCATAGCAAATAGATTACCATAGGCTTGGGAAAGGATCGAAAACCTCCTCCACTAGGCGTAAGCACCTAAGATAAACTATCAAAGAGGGCTTTTAAATGGGTTATAATGTTAGGTGTAGGGAAAAGGAAAACACGGTTTTGTTGGATAAAAGATATTTTACTGGTGGCGAGTTAAAGATCTTGATCAATTACATGTACTATACAATGTTGCTAAGCCAAGACTCGACTCAATCTTAAGCTAATGAAAGAAAATAACAAAAACATAAAACAAACATAAAATAAAACGGGATGGTAGTCCGTATGTTTTTTTTTTCTACTTTTCTTTTTCTCATTTTTTTGTATTTTTCTTGATTTTTTTTTTTTTTTTTTTTTTTTTATACACTTTTGCCCTACCATCCAAAATAATACATCATAGGGGCATTGCATTCCCCTTACACTTGAACTTTTACATAACTTTACAAATTAATATTCTAATGACTCGAATTAAGATAATCAAAACACTTGGAGTACTTTTAAAATATTTAGCACATATGGGGGTAATAAATGATGTTCTTCCCCATTACTCCATTACACTAGTACTTTACCCATGAGTCCCAATCGTCCCAAAACAATATGTACAAGGATATGACTCGACTTAGCAACCATGTAATCAACTAGATAATTAACTTGGGTTTAAACAAATGTTGTAACAATAATGCACTAAAGGTGAGTGCATACAAGGTAGGCTAAGGCGATTTGGGTGTACATTTAAGTGGGGTGTAACAAATTCTTCCTTTAAGTAAAATGCTTAAAGGTTGAAACGAAAAGATAGGCTCTGAGGGGTGTACTAGGGGTATCGTGTACTAAAAATGAGTACAACGCAAAGGGTGTGGGAGAATTACTTGACCAATGTAGCCAATGTAATTATAACAAAAACACAGGTGTAAAACAATGGGTGAATCCTAATGCCTCTTATCATGTAGTAAATCTAACTACACGAATGTAGTCTCACTTGTGGCCTCGGAATGGTCCTAACGCAAGTTCTAGAATCTAAGTGCTACCGGTACACACATCATAGCATAAATGCTTTTCCTACCAATTCTAGGGGCGAACCTCACATATTTGGGGGTGGAAAATTTTTTAGTGGTACGGTTTTTGTGCTAGTCATATAACTCCTATCCGTGAGACGCTCATTAAGATCAAAGTTTCACTCCTATATGTTGTAAAAAATTTTAAATTTGGCACTAAAATTACCTTAACAAGTATTTCTCTCAGTTTTATTACACATCTACTATTAAACAAACAAAAATCAAGCGTAATTGTATTCTCTAATCGTATTTTTAAAGTAAAAGAATGAAATCAAATACTCCCCTGATTCGCTCGGTGGATAATGAAATTACACGGTTAAATCTTCCTCCAAAGAGAATGTTGAAGCTCCATGACTAATGCATCGCCATAAGCTTGATCCAAAAACATTTCCTTGTCCAAAATAACCTGTTAAACCTGAGAAAACAAACACGAAAACCTGCATAACATCGGCGGGATAAATCTATATATAAGGATATAATGCTTGTGGAATGATAATTTTGCAGATTCCTGGAGATTATAAGTTATAGATTTAATAAAAACTTTTTATGAAAACAAAACTTTCAAAAATTTTCAGAAAATTAAACCTGACGCCGTCAGGTTGTAACTCCTGACGCCGTCAGAAATGATCTGACAGAATTCTCATGATACGTTTCCGGAAAAATTTTGGAAAACCTATACCTTACTTCCTGGAATTCCTGCAAAACATCATTATGACTCGATACAAGCATTTGACTCAAACAAATACTAATATGTATGTTAATTTATTATTATTACGATTCATGTTCATTTGTGTTCTAATAAACCGATTTAGATTTCCCTTACACTTAACTTTTGCAAAATACCTTTATATGTAGTTAAGACGAAGTTAAAAACAAAATAAAGCATTTTCACAATTTAGTTTTGAACATGAATCAATAATAATAAAATTTAAACACACATACGGAGACAAATAAAATCAAACAAACAAATAAATAAACACACAAAGCAAATAAAGCTTGGGTTGCCTCCCAAGAAGCGCTTTTCTTTATTAACGAGTCTTGTAGCTAGACTCAAAGTCACTCTACCCTATGTAAGTAAGCTCGTCATCGAGGACGTCTTTAGGGTTAAGCTTGGATTGAAGTTTTCTATTGGTCCGCTTAGTATGATATATCTTTTCAAACTTCTCTCCATCCGGGTCATACAATGTCATCTTAATATGCCATGACCCATCTCCATCTTTGGGTGGTTTGTCCCAATCCCACTTATGATCATCGTTCTCACGAGTCCACTTATTCATTCCTAGGTTAATTGGTAAAACTCCTAGGAAATCGATCATCCTCCTAAAAACTAGAGGGTCTTCAAACGGATCCAATTCGGTGTCCCTAGCCAAGAGTTGCTCTACCGTATGTGTTTGGTTAACAAAGTCCTCTTCTAGGTAAAATGGGCGTTGGGGTCCTATGAAGTCTCTATCGATCCAAGGTCCATATCTAGATGGTCTCCTATTTAATTCTAACCAATGTGGTGTTGGTTCCTCACTAGTATCATAGGCGTGTTTCTTCACATCATAGACTGACCAAGTATCTCCTTCTCCTACCGCTATCTTGGATTCCTTACAATCAATCATAGCACTAGCGGTCGCCAAAAATCCTCTACCTATCAACAAGGGGCATGTAGGGTCGCTAACCATATCAAGGACGTGGAAATCGGCTAAAATGGTTAGTTTTCCAATGTGTACTAACACGTCCTTAACTACTCCAACCGGGTAAGCAACACTCCCATCCGCTAAACCTATTATCACCTCGGTTTCTTCAAGTTTTCCAAGTTTTAGAGAGGTGTAGAGAGGTAACGGAAGTAGGTTAAGGCTTGATCCAAGATCGGCTAATGTGTCATAGGCCTCCGAATTACCGATCTTGCAAGGTAGAACAAATAAGCCCGGATCATCTAATTTCTTAGGTAGCTTGTTTTGAACGAAGGCGGTCCCTTTTTCGCCTAACTTGAGCTTCTTCTCATCCAACACGTCAACAACCGGACTTTCACGGTGGAGCTCCTTGAATTCTTCATCACGGTTTTGAGTGGGAGGTGTTTCAACTATGTTGTTGACCAATTTGGATGTCATAACTTCTTGGTCATTTGGAACGACTTGGGTTTGTTTGAAACACGTGCTCATGGAATTGACCGAATAATATTGTGGACAAGAACTAGGAGACGAAACTGATGAAATGGCGTTGACGTTTAGTTTCGGGTTCTTGACCGTGTTACTAGGGAGTGCTCCCATTTCTCGGTCATTGAGGGCTTTCAACAAGGTGTCAATCTTATTGGTCATCTCGCTTTGTTTTTGTTTGAAATCGGCTTCAAACTTGGCTAAACGAGCTTCTTGAGATGCCATAAATTGGGACATCAATCCTTCAAAGTTATTGGTACTACCATTGCCGGAAGGATTGTTGTTGAAAGTACGGTTCGAGTTGGAACCGCTTGATTGGAAACGATTAGGTGGGTTGGAAGAATTGGTTTGTTGTGCGTTTTGGTTTTGTTTCCACCTAAGGTTCGGGTGATTTTTCCATGAGGGGTTGTATGTATCACCATAGGGGTTTGGCTCGGGTTTGAAAGTGTACCACTTGTCTCCCGCTCCGTCGGTACGCGAGGATGCGTAGTCCACAAAAGCTTGTTCGGGGAGTTCCATGCAATCACGAGTGTCGTGGGGACCACTACATAATTCACATGAAGAAGTGATTTTGTTCACTTGGCTTGAAGGTTTAGGAGCCTCGTAGGATTTCATGAGAAACTTGACTTGGTCTTCAAGTTCTATGATCCTACGGTCGGAAGTGCTTGAATTGTTCGAAGGCAAAGATATTGCCTTGACCGTTTTATTCAAATCACGGGGATCACTCCAACTTTCGTTGTCATAAAGAGCAAGATCCTCTAGGAGAGCCCATGATTGTTCCGCACTTAGATCACGTAGCTTACCACCGCCCGATTGGTCAATGGTTTGCCTCGTGGAGAGATTGATATGGTCATAGAAGATTTGGACTTGGAGCCAAAGTTCTATGCCATGATGAGGGACTTTTTGAAGTAAGTCCTTGAATCGAGTCCATGCCTCGTAGAGGGTTTCGCCTTGACGTTGTTGGAACAACAAGATATCATTCCTTAGCTTGGTAGTTCTTCCCGGTGGAAAAAACTGAGCAAGGAAACAAGTGGTGAGATCATCCCAAGAGGTGATGGATCCTGCGGGTTGACGCTCTAGCCATTGACTAGCTTGGTCCCGCAGAGAGAATTGAAAGAGACGCAGTCGGGTCGTCTCACGAGTGGCAACATCAAGGTCTATAGAATCAACGATTTTTAGAAAGTCCTTGAGATGTTGATTAGGATCTTCAGAACGAAGTCCATGGAATCCGCATCCACTTTGCACCAACCGGATGGTGTCGGATCGCAAGGGAGTGACATTGGCTTCTTGAGTGAGCTCAATGGTGTTTCGATAGCCATGGTGGCTAGGACGGGAATACTCTCCTAAAGTACGGGCTCTAGGAGGTAGTGGTTGTTGTGGTGGTGGGTTGTTGGGATTAAGGATATTACCATCTTCCATGATGTCGAATGGTAATGGTTACGAACAAAGAAACGAAGAAAATAGATAGACTAAAGAAAACCTAAAAAAATAAAATAAAAATCTCACTAGAAAGGAATCTAGTGAGTAGACCTATAAAATAAAAATTCAACCTAAACAATAACTATTCCCCGGCAACGGCGCCAAAAACTTGATGCGTGGTTTTGCAACCTTACAACAGGTTTTACCTCTCGAGGGATCTCAAGAGGCTTACAACCCCACCAGGCAGTGTACCTGACCGATGTAGTATAGTGTAGTGGTAAGTACGGGGGATTGATCGTTCTCCACAGGGAATAGTGTTCGTTAGGTATGAAAAACTACTTTAATAGGTCTAAGGGTGAGAGAAGATTCTTTTTATGTTTTTATATTTTTTTGGAAAGCAAGTAAAATCTCGGGTTTAAAAGAGTGGGCGAAATTAGTTGCTAGTCAACTAACCCAAATTACTACGAATGCAAATAAAATAAAATAACAAAAATGAAAATGTTGGTGAGAACTTATGTGGAGGGAAATGTGTTTACTTAGATTTCCTTACTCCCTAACTATCTTTTACCGGTTGATTAGTGTGTATTAGTTGCGTGGATGACGGGTGTATTCCTTAATACCATTCGTGGGGTGGCGTACGTACTTCCCCAACTCTACAAGCTCCTACTTCACTCCTATGTCGAGCCGGCTAGGAAACTCCTAACATGGGATCGCTAGAATTCGCTTGTGCATTAAATACAACCATAAAAACCTTTAGTACGCATTGGTTCATGTTTCTTAAGACGTTCAAGCAAGTTACCGAATAGGAAGTTAGCCAGTTTTCTTAAGCCTAACATAGATGAACAATCATCCAATACAACTAACAACACACTAATAACCAATAATCAATAGCTAGGTTTCATTAGATCTAAGCAAACACAAGATAAATCTAGCCTAACATGTTAAACAAAAGACAAGAATAAGATAGAATCAAACAACACATAGACATATTGAATGATTAATTGATAACTTATCTTCAATGTAACATGGAAGATCTTAAGGCAAAAAGCCTTGAAAGAGCTGCCAAATTCGTCCTAGGGTTTTCACACACAAAGTTCCCCAATAAGTTCCACACTAATGACAAAGAATTGCAAAACTATATATAGATTTTTAGATCTGACGGCGTCACGTTATGGAGTGTGACGCCGTCACCTCGCCGCTTTTAGGGTTCTCGGATGACCATCTTGACGCCGTCCCTCTTTAGCTCTCCAAAATCCGTTCTGGCTTATCAAGGCTTGACGCCCTCAGACTATGAACGTGACGCCGTCCCTCTTTGAATTATAACGTGACGACCTTGATCAAATTAAAGGGTGACGCCGTCAGAATTTCCATGCAATTTCTCTGGCTTATCATGAGTAAATTTCACATCCACCACTTTTGCCAAGCCATGACGCCGTCCAGGGTTAATTATGACGCCGTCAAAGGTAACTTTCAGCCGATTTTTGAGACTTTGCCGTTTTCTTCACTTTTATGCTCCAAAAACGTCCAAAATGCCTCCTTTTCCAGATTTCTTCTCAAAAGTACCTAAAATGACAAAAGGAACGATTTAGGGCGATATTTGATCAAATAAATACGATTTAGGGCTTAAATGACCCCTTAAAAGCGGTACACTTTTCGCTTCATCACATGCTCAATATGCTTGTTCAAAGGCAACGCCTTAGTAAACGGATCAGCTAAGTTGTCATCTGTGTGAACTTTGTTAAGTACTACTTCATTATCTGCGACAACCTCACGGAGATAGTGAACCTTCCTTTTGTAATGCTTGGCGCCTTTATGAGCTCCAGGCTCGTTGGCGATAGTTAATGATCCAGTGTTGTCACATAGCATTTCCATAGGTTCTTTATTGGTGGGGACTACTCAAAGCTCATCAGTAAACTTCCTTATCCAAATAGCTTCCATTGCAGCTTCTAAAGCAGCAGTGTATTCAGCTTCTGTAGAAGACATCGCTGTAATGCTTTGCTGGCACTTTTCCAGACTACATCGCCTCCGTTTAGAACGAAAACGTATCCGGTTTGCGACTTGGTGTCATCCTTGTCGGTCTGCCACCCAACATCAGTATAACAAGTAACTCTGAGCTCTCTGATTGGGTCTCCACCGTAAACAAGAAACATATCTTTAGTATATCTGAGATACTTCAGTATGTTCTTCATAACAGACCAGTTATTCTCACCTGGATCTACTTGAAATCGACTTGTTAAGTTCTGAGCGAACGTAACATCAGGTCTAGTGCACCTCACCGCATACATGATGGATCCTACAGCCGAGGTATAAGGAATCCTCTTCATGCATTCCACCTCTGCAGGTGTTGAGGGTCCTTGAGATTTTCTCAGCTCAAGTTTTACTTGCATTGGGGTAGTTCCACGCTTAGAATTCGCCATATTAATTCTTTTCAAGATTTTTTCAATGTATGCACTTTGACAAAGTCCAATCAACCGTTTAGATCTATCTCTGTAGATCTTGATTCCTAGAATATATGCAGCTTCACCTAAATCCTTCAAAGAAAAACAATTTCCAAGATAGGCTTTAATAGCTTGTAACATTGGAATATTGTTTCCCATGATCAATATGTCATCAACATATAAGATTAGGAATGCTACATTACTCCCACTAACCTTGCGATATACACATGGCTCATCAAGGTTTTGAGTGAAACCATACTTCTTGATTTCCTCATCAAACCTTTTATTCCATTGCCTGGATTCTTGCTTTAATCCATAAATGGATCGTTGTAGCTTGCATACATGGTTAGGATATTGTGGATTGACAAATCCTTCAGGTTGGTCCATGTAAACCTCTTCGGTTAAGTGACCATTCAAGAAGGCAGTTTTAACACCCATCTGCCAAATCTCATAGTCATAGTACACTGCTATGGCTAAAAGAATCCTAATAGCTTTTATGTCTGCGACAGGCGAGAAGGTTTCCTCATAATCTACACCGTAGGTTTGAGTATAACCTTTTGCCACAAGACGAGCTTTATAGGTGTGTACCTTTCCATCCATGTCAGTCTTCTTCTTGAAGAACCACTTGCTACCAATGGTTTTAGCGTTAGGAGGGAGGTCAACTTCAATCCAGACTTCATTGTCTTTCATGGATTTCATTTCCTTGTTCATAGCATTAAGCCATTTTTCAGATTCAGAATCTGCTAATGCAACTTTATAGTTAGCGGGCTCATTGAGATCCCCTAACTCATGCTCCTCTGAATCAATGTACAAACACATACGTTCAGGTGAACGTATTATCCTTGAGGACCTACGAAAAAGAATAACTTCACTTTCTGGTTCAACACTTTCATGTTCAACCATCTCAGGAAGTTGGCTAGTATTTTCAGAAGGGTGAGTATCTTCTTGAATTTCATCAAGTTCTACGATCCTCCCACTTGCTTCTTGTGAGATGAGACGATTCTCAAAAAAGTCGGCAAAACGAGCAACAAATACTTTGTGCTTAGGTGGGTAGTAGAAGTAGTAACCCATTGTTTTCTTTGGGTATCCTACAAAGATACACTTAATAGATCTTGGCTCAAGTTTGTCAGGCGTATCATGTTTCACGAATGCCTCACAAACCCAGACCTTTAAGTAAGACAGATTAGGGACTTTCGCATGCCATAGTTCATATGAAGTCTTTTCAACCTTCTTTGATGGAACCATATTGAGAATGCGTGCAGCAGACTCAAAAGCATAATCCCAAAAGGACATTGGTAGAGATGTTTGTTTCATCATAGATCTTACCATGTCAAGCAGGGTTCAATTTCTTCTCTCAGATACACCATTATGTTGTGGTGTACATTTAGAAGAGAGCTATGAGACAATCCCACACTTCTTAAGATGATCTATAAACTCTTGACTCATATATTCGCCTCCACGGTCAGATCGTAAAGCCTTTATGGTCTTACCAAGTTGATTCTCAACTTCACTTTGAAATACTTTGAAAGTTTCAAAGACTTCATGTTTATGTTTAAGCATGTAAACATGACCATATGGACTAAAGTCGTTAGTGAAAGTTAAGAAATAGTTGTATCCTTGTTTTGACACAGTTCTAAAAGGGCCACATACATCAGAATGTATGAGTCCAAGCAGATCTGTAGCTTTCTCCGTTTTATGCGGAAAAGGCTTTCTTGCCATCTTCCCAGACACACAAGATTCACACTTATCAAAAGACTCAAGGTCAGTGTTTTTAAGAAGCCCATCACATTGCAGCTTCTCAATGTGTTTCTTGTTAATGTGCCCTGGTCGGCAATGCCACAAGAATGTAAGGTCCAAGTTACGCTTGGCTCTTTTACTATTAACAGAATACATAGAACAATCATTCGAAACAGAATCATGCATATCAATTTCAAAAATACCATTCCTAGAAACAACATTAAAATAAAACACATTATTCATTGAAACTGAAATACCAATATCTGTAAAACAATGAGTAAAACCCTTGTCTTTCAAAAGTGAAACTGAAACAATACCCCTAGTAATACTAGGAGCATAATGACAATTGTCCAATACAATTATTAAACCACTAGGAAGGTATAAATCAAAACTTCCGATAGCTTCAACGGCTGCATGGTTTCCATTTCTCACGTACAGGCTTAAAGCTCCTGGCTTCAGTCTCTAACTTCCCCTGAGATCCTAAGTAGTATTACAGATGTGAGTACCACAACCAGTGTCATATACCCAAGATTTATGAGGAAAAGTATAAAGTTCTATGACGAAGATACCTGATGTGCTAGAATTGCTACCCACATCGCACTTCTTCTGTATCAACTCGGCTAAATAAGCAGGACAGTTCCTTCTCCAGTGTCCCGTCTGATGACAATGATGACACTAAGTGTCCTTAGCAGGATGCTCCTTTTTAGGTGTAGGGGGAATCTTGGCCGTGGGGGCATAAGCAAGCTTAGCCTTGCCTTTACCATGATTCTTACCCTTAGCACCATTTAGCGGCTTCTTGTTCTTATTATTCTTCTGGATCCTCCTGCTCCTATAGTAAGTAGAGCAGGGGTAGCATCTTTCTTAGGAAGCCCTTGTTTGTGCAGCTTAAGCATTGCATGCACTTCATTCACTGTTTTCCCCATGCATTGCATATTATAATTCTGTCTGAATCCAACAAAGTCCTTGTTCAGAGAGGTAAGAATCAGGCTCACTGCAAGGCCAGATGACATGGGGTAACCAAGGCGTTCCAGTCTATCTAGATAGCCCTTCATTTTCAGAACATAGGTGCTAACAGATTGACCCTCCTCATGCTTACATGCATGAAAGGCCTGCACAGTCTCAAGGAGTTCCTGTTATGCTTGCTAAGCAAACATGGTCTTCAATTCCTTAAGCATGTTATATGCATTAAAGTGCTCCAGGTTCTTTTGAAGTTCGGGAGTCATGCTTATGAGCATAAGAAAGCCTATGTCCTTGGATGCTTTAACCCATTGAGCGTGAGCAGCAAGGACATCAGCAGGAACCTGCTGATCAGGAGTTGGAGGAACAGGAGTAGCAGGTATGGGATGCTCCACATAGGTTAACTTATCCTCGGCTGTGAGGACGATCCTCAGATTCCAATGCCAGTCGAGGAAGTTTGATCTAGTAAGTTTTTCCTTTTCGAGGAAAGACCTGAAGATCGAATTGTTGACGGATTGATTTGCTGCCATCTACAATAAAACAAAGTTAAAAATTTTAGTATATTCGATAATTAATCCTTTTACAAATTAATTACCCATGTTTTAATAAATAAAACAATTAATTTACTAAAAGACTAAGACCCTCTTGAACTCCCACTCATCACGGTAGTGCTTACTACTCTGGTAAGTCTTGTGGGTACAAGCGGTAGGCGGCGTGCGACAATTGCATTACAAGTGCAACTATTAAATTTATGAGACTTATGGCACTAGAGTACAAGCTACTAGTGTGATGCATGTTTTGTCTGATCCTATGCCTCGGGCTCAAGGATCTCACCGCTTGACTCGATTAAGTCGTCCAATTAGAGAACATGTGTAAATAACTCTAGGTCTAACGCTAGAGAATAAACACCTTGGGTTGCAGTTCACTCACGTCCCACGAAGAGCAAAAGGCAAGTGCAAGTGTCCTCAAACTTGGATGGCATAGACTTAAATTTCAAATAGGGTATCACATAATTTTTTTTGACAAAAGCATGTATCAAAAATTGTGTACAAAGAGGCATTCATACATCTTTGTAACACAAGCTTGCAAAAAAACAATTTTTTTTAACTTATTAGGTGAACTATTATCACGGGCAAAGAATGGTCAAGAACCCTATATTGTACTCTGCATGAGTCAAAAGACCCAATTTCTTCCAATAATTCCCTCAGATGCCGAAACATGTAGTGGGGTGGGAAAAGTCCACACAAAACCCTAGATCTTGATATGATCAAAGATCATTAATAAAAGTACAAAACTTTAGGTATCTTATAATTAAAGTTTATTAAATCACACGATATCCAACAAGCTATATCCTGGTAGCTTCGAGAAATAATCCACACCCTCAATAGCTTGATGGAACCCGCGATTTAATTAAATCAGATTTCAATAGTTTATAGTCCGTTTAAGTGTAAAAAAAAGTTTTACACATAACACATAACTGGTCACAAGGAATTAAGTGTGTATATTAACAGACAATAATTAAATCTCACGATATCCAGCAAGCTATATCCTGGTAGCTTCGAGTAATGATCCACACCCTCAATAGCTTGATGGAACCCACGATTTAATTAAAAACAAGTTTCGATATAAGTAATTAGCATGTTTTATTTCCAAAATCAATAGTATATATGTAAAGCAAGTCACAAGGAATAAAACATGTAAGCAATTAAAACAGACAGAAGAAGGGGTAGAGGAGAAGACAGACTCTAATGAAAAGCAATAAAATAAGTAATGCTCCAAACCTCAACAATGAGTCTTCCCCAATTGGAGAATCCAAGGCTCCCACAAGGTTTTCGAGCTAGGTACCAAGTGGACCACAGACGTCATAATAATGACCGCGTAAGCCTTAAGATTGGAAAAAAGAAAAAGAAGAAGTACATGTTACAATAATCTTTTAATTTTCCTAACCCCTTTTAAGTCTTATTAACCATTAATAATTAAACAAGATCAATATTTAATTAAATGACAATAATGCATGTTATTGTCATAACAATTAATATATGTGTTTAATTAGTGTAGCAAGCGACTCAATGTGTAACCCATAACACCAAACGAGATGGCTCTGATACCACTGTTGGGAATTCATATTGATTAAACCATCAATACCACGAGTACGCAGCGGATGGATCTATATTTAATGTTATGAATTAAAACACATAATAAATACTAACCTCGAATCTATTGAAAAATAGATAACAACCAAGTCTTGATCTTGACCACGAACACTTCAATGGATCCCGTATTACCACGAAACCCTAATCAACTATAGTGAGTTGATCTCTATCGAAAACTCACACTACACGTCTAACGAGAGCTTTAGGATGCTAGTGCTTAACCCACGAGCTTACCAACTAAACACGAATGCTAGTCGTAGAGAAGAAACAAAGCCAACTCCCTTACTTGGGGTGTTGGATGATTTGTAGAGAGCAAGAGAGGAAATAAAAGAATGCTTTGATTTGAAGGTGTGAATAAATGAAGACCTAGAGGCCTCCTTTTACACTAATAGGGTAGCATAGGGAAAAAGCTTGTAACACCCCAACCCGATAAGGGTAAAGATGTCATAATAATGGTTTCATATCAGATCAAAACAAAGTGTGCATCAACAGTAATACAAGGGTTCTCAAAGGTTACAAATGAAATACTGAATATACAAGGCTACAAAGGAAACAAAAACTAAATACTAGTCTGCAAATGCAAATCCTTCTAATAGTCTCTACTTCAGAATAACTATCAAGGTCTTCTAAGTCCAAAAGTCATCTTCACTCATACCCAGCTTCCAACTAAAAACCTGCCGCAGGGAAAGAAATGCGGCTGAGCTTAAAAAGCTCAGTGAACAGATATATATAAACGGAAACGAAAACAAAAGGAAACGAACATATATGGTATAGTGCAATGGAATAACATAAGGTATAGACAAAGGTACAAAGTAAGAAAGGGAAAAGGGAAGGTCAGTAATCCACCACGAGCCCGAACACAAATCAAATATAGTAACCATGTCTTCATAATCATATAGAGGGGAGACCTCTCAGATAATCAGATAATATGAGGGGTGTCCTCATTCTTCAAATGGAGTAGCTAACTCCCGAACTTGTGAAAGACGTGGATTGCACCCAGCATCAGTCACCGAACAATATATAATATCAAATCATGTTAAGTCCACGAACACGGACACGAACCTAGGATGCATCCATACGCCCCCCGAACAATAATATAGGCCATAATAAATATAATGTGCATGCAACGAACAATATGGGGACGGTGTGTAACATCACTCGAACACACTGGAGTCATGCCATTGGTGCATCAATGACACGGCCATGTTACCTTCATGGCTAGGAAACGAACTTGGCTCGGGTATCAAACTGAAGGGTCAAAGGTCAAAGGTCCAAATCTTAGCAAAGGTCCAAATAGTCTAAGTCATCGAATCATGGTCAAAGTCCAAATATCAAAGGTTCATGGCAAAGGGTTCATATCCAATATCAAAGTCAAACGAATCCAAACGAACCGATCAAAGGTTCATAATCAAATGGTTCATTTAAAGAAATCTTTATCAAATGGTTTTCATCAAAAATGATCTTTATTAACTATTTTCACAAAAGTAGTCTTTAAAAGTAATTTTCATAAAAGTTTAGTAAGATTCCAAATAAAAGTGGTATCGCATATTTCATAAACATCATTTTAAAATAAGTTTTCCTCAAAGCATTTCCATGATATAATTAAAAAGGTTTTCACATCTAGTTACCAAAATCAAATGAACCTTCGAAGCATCAAGTGATACGAATACTAATAAGGTAACGAACGAATATCAAACGGATCATTATAGAGGCTCAAAGCAAAAAGGGTCATATCGAACATCAAAGTCAAAATGAATCAAACAAACGAACCAAAGTGTAGGGGAACATAGCAATGGCTTAGGGAATCTTAAAACGAATCAAGATAAATGAGTCATGAGAGAGAAAACACCCTTACTGAAAAAGGGTAGAATATCTGTACCTTATACCGCAAGTGAAAATACATCTAGAAATACCAAGATCGGAAACAAACTCCATCTTCAGCGAATCTACACGAACACATGGTCGTCTTACAATTAATATCTTATTTAAATCAGATTTCTCGTTTTAGTCGGCTTTCTATTTTTAGCAGGTTTCCATTTATAGCAAGTTTCCTCAATTAGTAAGTTTTCATTTTTAGAAAGTTTCCTTATTTAGAATATTCAAGGTCATCATTTACTAAGGTTAAAGTATCAAATGTGGCAATATTAGTAGTTTAGGGTTCATAATGATATTTACACAAGTTTAGGGTTCATAATGTGGTTTTCATAATTTTAGGGTTCATTATGCAATTTGTTGGTTTTATGTATAAATATTAATATATGTATGTCCGGTTTCGAACCCGAGGCTCGGGATTGCACACAATAACGTGAGAGTTTCAATGATGAATAATTAAATATATTTCATATATTTATTTATTCATTTCACCAATAAAAACACTTAACGACAGTTAGTATTTAACGGAGTTAGAGATAACGACCGTTAAAGGACTAAATGTGTAAAAGGGAAGAGAAGGATCTAGAATCCCTTTCTTGGGATTAAAGTCGGCCAAGACTTTCCTTTTAGGGGGAGGGCCGGTTTTGGTTTGCTTGGGCACAAAGAAAAGAAACACTATAAATACAATTCATTGTGTTTTAGTTTTTCTCGAATCTTGAAACCCTAACTAAGCCAAACTTCTTCTTCTTCTCTTCCTCTTGCTTACACTTGTTCGACCCTCTTTTAAATCCACTAGGATTTGGCGAATCAAGTATAGCAATAAAGTGTTTGGTTTATTGGTGATCAAGAACCTAGCTTTTCTCATTGAAACGCTATCATTACGTGTGTACAGGAACGAGTGACAAGCTTACTTTAGCTTGTGATCTTGGAGATTAATTCGATCCACATATAATCCCTATTAGGGTTTATATAACTTGTTCTTGTTCAAGAGATTCCTTGTTCTTGCTAGGAATCACTAAGGTACGTATCTGTTTATGTTTAATTAATTACATGTTCTTGTAGATCTATTCCGCTGCGTGCTTTTGATGATAGTATGTGTTTATGATTTATTTATAGTTCACATATTCCAACAGTGGCATCATGAGCCTCGTTTAAGAACTTGTAATTAATTACTTAAACCTAAAAATTGAATCTTGGTATAGATACATGCAATTTAATTTTAGGGTTTTGACTTAAAAACCCTAATTGGTTTAAAGTGGGTCGACACCCACATAATTTTTAGGGTTTTATGGTTGAATAATTAATCTGATAGAAACCCTAGGATTGCATGAAATTTTTTAGGGATTAATTAGTGAATACCGTATGTGATGTCACTAATTAATATAGATACGTACAATGGATATTGACATAATAATATGTACTACATGATTATGTGATCAATATAGTATCCATGACAAAATCTTGCATATTTTGTCATGGTGTGATTTGTATGATTTTGTATTGAATTGTTTGCTACATGTTTTAAATAAATCTTAAATTGGGGAAGACCTCACTATATATTAATTAATAAGTTATGTGCAATGTGGTATCTAATTAACTAAAACTTACGCGGCCAAATTTTTTGGCGACTGTGGTCCATTGGGTACAATGAGCTCGAAAACCAATGGGAGTTTTGTTAATTACATACATTTAAATTACACATAGAATTATTAATAGGATTTATTGAAAAAGGTTTGCATGTGGCTATATGATATCGTGGATGATCATATATTTGTTATTACGTGTTTATTTATTTTTTGTAATTACTTGATCTTTTGTGTTTGATAATTATGATGGATTGTAACGACAAAAGAGGGTAATTTTCAAAATAAAAATAAATAAGACTAATAACTATGAAACCTTTGTAGTAATTTTAATTATTGCCAAGTCTTATGTGCCGATAGTGGTTCGCTTCGCACGGTAATTTGCTCCCAGGCGAGACTAGCAATAATAAATTTACTACATTAATTGTTTTAGCAAGAAAATCATATTTTTTTAGTTGATTGATTGCGACTGTACTAAGTGGTCGAAGCGGCGGACCTAAAATTGGCAAACTAAAAAGTGGGTTCTAGTTGGTTCGCATTAAATTGTGACCTTAGAGGGGCACGGTTTTAACCAGCTTCGGCGGCTGTCGTCCCTACGCCCGCCTGTGCGTCAATTTTAGACTTACCAAGTACACCACGATAAATACGAAGCATCTTAAGGCAATGTTGTAATTTGTTCAACGCCTCAATTAAAAGATTTAATGATTTGAGCTACGAATGAGTAAACGGTTTTGTTTTTGAAAGCACATATGATACAGAGATGAATGCATGACATCTTTGTACATATTTTTTGATAACATACATCAAAAAAAAAAAATTTATACCCTTAAAATTTAAGTGACATGCCAACCAATTAATACGGAAACACCTAAGACGACATTCTATCATTGCTAGCAGCCTCAGTTGATGTAATGATTCAAAGAACTAGTCGAAAGGGGTAAATTGAGCACTTTCATCACTAGCAGCCTCAGTTGAATGTGATGAAACGACGTCAATTTACACGTTTCTAAATTGGTTAACTTAATTGAGCACTTTCATCACTAGCAGCCTCAGCTGATGTGTTGGGACGGCGTCAAGGCATAAAGATTTGGGGATGAAACATGTTTACATTTTGAAACTGATGTTGGCAATATAATGTAAGTCCCATGATTCTAGGAATTGCAATTGGATATTGGCAATTGAGTGTAGCTCTACCTTATTGAGTACTTTCATTGCTAGCAGCCTCAGCTGATGTGATGAAACGACGTCAATTTGGATCCTAATTTTCAATGAAAAATAAATGGTGAAATTTTATTTACCGTGGGTGTTTAATTTTCTTGAAAAGTTATTATCGAAAATATTAAATTGAATTTTGAAAATTCTTTTAATGTATTTAATGCAACGTTAAAACCGTAAACAAAATATATTCTTTTAGTAGTAAATTGCTCTACACCCGTAGGGGTTTTGGATAGAGACAATTTTTGTTGAAAAGAATAAACCGAGTCCACTTTCCGTGTGAAGAGTGAGACTTAATCCTATTCCTTTTCATGAGTGATAAAGGTATAATAGGATAATTAGAATGGTCTAAATTCTAAGAAATAACTCATGGTGAATTTCTTAAAGAAATTGCAAGTTAGGAGTTATTAAATTAGAAGCTAGACTAATTACCGCATAATTGGTGAAAGGAAAACTAGAATATTTAATCTAGTTATTATGCTTTAACCATTTAAAGGTGCTACATACCATGATGGGGATGGTAGACCTAACTAAGGAAGAAATTGCATACCCAATTCTTTCAAGTTAATTGCAATGATGGATATTCCATCATTTACAAAGTAGAATACATTCCTTGAGTACCTTAGTAGTGTTACGTAAGGAATTCATCAAGGGTGTAGGAAAGTAAACAGCACGCTATTTGCTTTTACTGGTGATGCAACACTTACAATGTTGTTAAAGCCAGTGGGAGCATTGTGTTGTAATTACTGAATAATGAGTTCAAGTAGTGATCTTAAATTCAGTGGGAGCTACAAGTCTTGGTATCCTAATATCCTGACAGTAACTCAGATTATCTCTAGAATTTCTTGAGATGATACTTTCCAATTATAGACACTTGTGGTATTAAGGATAGTCGTGTACGTTTCCTTACTAGACGAGGTGATTCTATATCTACTTATATCTATGACACAATCATACTAATTACATAAGCAAACTACTGACGTGTTGTTTATCTGATACGTAATGTTGTTCCATGCACAAGTGGGAGAAATCTGTATTGTGTGCAAGCAACAACATAAAGGAATATGATTTAAAGGGTTCTCTTTACTGTAAGGTAAGAGATCAATGTTCTAATGTGTTTTATACACATTCTAATTTATGGAACACTTGAAGTTAATATCTACTTTCATTACTAGATATTAATGACAAGGTAAATTACATACTTTCATCATCTGCAGCCTCGGCTAAAATAATGAAACTATGTTAATTTACAAGTTTCTAAAAAAAAATTAGATAATTATTAGAACAAGTGTCAATATGGTATATAAGACTACTTCAAATGTAAATATTTATGTATTCTTGTAATGACATAAATAAATGAAGTAATCTTATACTACTTCATAATTTGAATGTTTATGTATTCTTGGAATGACATAAATATATGAAGTAAATAAATTAACTTGAAATAACTATTGAAACCAAGTTGTGGGTTTCATAATTACTTTAGTTATGCATATTTATATTTTTGTATAAAAATATAAATATGAAGTCTTTTATTATTATAAGACTTATAACAAAGTAAGACGTTATATTGTTATGTTTTTTAATTAAGACATATACGAGAAGTCATGGAGTTGATTAATGACTTATAACGTACATTGGGATTATAACAGTTTATGTCTTTTTGGTGAGACATAGAAATTAAGTGGCTTGGGCTAAAAGGCACTTATGTTATAAAGTATGCAATTGGCTTGGAAAATCTATTATACCATTAAAGTGATTTAGTTGGTAAATAGGTAAGCCAAAACAAATATATTTATCTCACATATTGTAAGATTGACTTACAATATCAATCCTGATGAAATACATAAGTTTATGGTATGTTCAATTAGGAGAATCAAACTCTTGATACATTGTTTGATTTGAGATAACTATATCTTCTATTCTTCCTCAAGATAGCAAGGTTAGAAAATTGAGTATGGATTGAAAATACTCAATAAGACTCCAACCTAGAAGATTAATAAGACAACTATTTATTATGGAATGTGATGAATCACATTAAGTCTTAAAATTGAAGTTCATAATTTGTTAAACTACTTGTTGGGTAGGTTATTAACAAATTAAGGTTAGGAACTGTCAATTTGTATCTGCAAAGTCCCAAAAGAGAATAAGTTTTGTGTTGCTCTATTTGCTAAGCATTTATAGGTAATCTATAAATTGCAAAAGGCGAGTGGGAGTTTTATCTTCATAAGATAAAATTACAAGATACGTGATCTTCTAAATACGCTAGCAAAATCATAATGAGGATTTAACATGTTAGTGTTAAATCTCAAGATGATGGAATTCTTATTCATAGATCCGTAAGGGTATCTCAAATATTTGTAGAATATGTTGAGGGTTTGAGTTACAGGATAGTGATATGCCTGTTAATAAATTGCAAATGTTATTTGGCAAATTACTCATACTATGAATAATTAGATGCAGTCCAAAAAGATAACTAGTTTGGAAACGTAGTTGATCTTAAACTCTATAGTAATACTATAGAATGAAAATGAATTTCTACAATGGAAATGAAAATCCTAGAGATTTAAATTTTTGTGTAGAAATCATAATGGACAAATTTGTATACATATTTAATATGTGAAAAGATTATCAATCACAATTAAGCAATTAAATGTGATTGAAATTCTTTCTAAACACATTAAATATATAAAGATTATGATTGTCATTATTAGTTTCATTTATATGAAGTTAATAATGGAATATCAAAACTCTTTCTTGGTAAATTACTTGTGCGAGGACGAAAAGTAATTGAAAGGAGTGTTTGAATTCGAAATAATCTTTAGTAGTATACAAAATGCAAATCATTTGAAAATGGATTAATGCATGCATCTAGAAGATATACTTATTTTAGTTATTAAATCTAGTTTTGATTTATAATAAAAATAAGATATTTCTTAATATTCCTGAAAGCTAGTGGGAGTAATGTATTTATTTTCTTATTTCATATATGTTGAATAACATATGGGAAGTAACATTCCATTGATGTTAACATTAAATGTTAAGTCTTAGTTTGGAATGAAACTTCATATAGAAAATAAAACCTTGAAGTATATGTTTATTTGATCATAAACATAAGCGGTAAATAATTGATTCTAAAAGAACATGATATTCTATTTAGAAGAACTAGATAGAAACATATCTTTGGAAAGATATGACATGAACAAATCTAAGTTTGAAACAAGGATTTTTCATGTACATCATGTTGCTTATTGTGTCATGCTTGGATGCAAGATGATTGACAACATTAGTATCTAATTGAAACTATTAGATAGCTAAGTGTAATGGATATGGTTTAGAATTTACATCCTCAGCCTGGACTTGCTCAAAAAAATTCTAAATGTGAACCATATGGCAAATTATTGCTTGATTGATATTATGGTCAAATCTTGAAGGATTTGAATATATCAAACATTACACGATAAATGTAAAAGTTTACGGAACTTTTAAACGAGCATATTGTTGTTTGATACAATGATGCTAGTAAGATTGAGATGACACTCAATACTAGTCATGGTGGGAGCTCATCCTTATTAGGAGACCATGTATACTAGTTATGCTCAACATGAGCATAGTTGCATTATACATAAAGAATTAGAATACTTTAACTACAAGGTTTGGTAGTTTAATTATCATAAATTCGTGCATGAGGATGTCACGCATTTTATGAAGTATGTGGCAATATCTAGATAGATGAATGCACACATACAAGAATTTCATTATATGAAATAAGTATTCTCAAAATTCTGATAGATCAACATTAGTTGATTTATGCCTTGTCAACAAGTATGGTGGAACATGACTTGTGGCATAATTCATTAATGAAAATTGTCATGCATTGATCTAGTTAGTATTTGAATAAGGGACGTGTAAACAATTATTATTTTAATGAAATAAAGTGCGGATAGCGTTTATTCTCATTATTAATATTTGTGTCCTATATTTGCATGTTTAAATCCATGAGTAAAATTATTATATTTTATTCTAAATTGTCCGTTGTCAATTAATAATATGGGAATATTATTGAACTAAGACAAATGTGAGGATTGGTAGAATGGACTGTAGGTTGAGACACCAATGTCACATGATATTCAATATTAGATAAATTGAATATAGGACTTATCCCAACCACATGATTATACTTTATGGATCGTCGTCATCAAGTATATCATGAATATTTATCCTCAGACTTGAGATGACAGATAATTGCCGAGGATGTAGCTTATTTTCTGTAAGGTGGTCTAACGCTAACTGTAAAAGGTAGTTATAAGGGCTATTTTCGGAAATGATGCGAAGTTCGAGGGTTATGCTCGCAGTCAATAAAGGATTTGTTCCTTCAACTTTGTGTTGAAGTTTAATACTGCTTGGCCACTCGTAGGATTGACAAGATGTTTGCGTGGCCGCGCCCAAAGTCTATCTGGAAGACGTTCAGATGTTTTGGTAATCTTGTTCAATTATGTATAAACGAGAAACTAATGTTAATTATGGAATGACCAAAATCCATATCCAAATTAACGCGGTATTAGCAACAAAAGGATAAGTATGATGATTAAATTTCATCACACGTGGTTTTTACCAGGAGAACCACAACTCGGATCGAGCTGGGGGCATTGGGAAGGTTAAGCTAGGCTGACCCATGTCATTACTATATTAATGTTTATCCAAGTGGGAGCTGTTGGTTTTATGTATAAATATTAATATATGTATGTCCGGTTTCGAACCCGAGGCTCGGGATTGCACACAATAACGTGAGAGTTTCAATGATGAATAATTAAATATATTTCATATATTTATTTATTCATTTCACCAATAAAAACACTTAACGACAGTTAGTATTTAACGGAGTTAGAGATAACGACCGTTAAAGGACTAAATGTGAAAAAGGGAAGAGAAGGATCTAGAATCCCTTTCTTGGGATTAAAGTCGGCCAAGACTTTCCTTTTAGGGGGAGGGCCGGTTTTGGTTTGCTTGGGCACAAAGAAAAGAAACACTATAAATACAATTCATTGTGTTTTAGTTTTTCTCGAATCTTGAAACCCTAACTAAGCCAAACTTCTTCTTCTTCTCTTCCTCTTGCTTACACTTGTTCGACCCTCTTTTAAATCCACTAGGATTTGGCGAATCAAGTATAGCAATAAAGTGTTTGGTTTATTGGTGATCAAGAACCTAGCTTTTCTCATTGAAACGCTATCATTACGTGTGTACAGGAACGAGTGACAAGCTTACTTTAGCTTGTGATCTTGGAGATTAATTCGATCCACATATAATCCCTATTAGGGTTTATATAACTTGTTCTTGTTCAAGAGATTCCTTGTTCTTGCTAGGAATCACTAAGGTACGTATCTGTTTATGTTTAATTAATTACATGTTCTTGTAGATCTATTCCGCTGCGTGCTTTTGATGATAGTATGTGTTTATGATTTATTTATAGTTCACATATTCCAACACAATTATCACAAGTTTAGGGGTTATAGTGTCATTAAGGTAAGATTAGGGTGTAAAATGTAAATATTACCAAGTTACATGTTTTTACAAGTTAAGTCCTTAAGTTTTAGAAAAAATGACCAATTAAACCCTTTAGTTTGAAAAATAAACACATCACACCCTTTAAATCCCTTTTAACCCTTAACAGTTTTTATCTATACGAATTTATCATGTTTTGTATAATTTATGAACCATATAAGATCTCAGAAATAAAATCCCCAAAAATTCCCAGAGATACCTCAATGTCTTAAGTATTTTATTTAATTTTTCCAGATTTTATTAACTAGTATAGGTACGAATGAAAAATCCATTTACCTAACATGTTCCAGAATCGTATCTGATGAAACACCCGAAAAGTAATTAATTCTCAGCCCTATCTATAAAATTTATAAAATTCTACAAAAATTCCAGTAACTAGTAGACATTTCAAATATTACCCAGTTTAAAGGAAACCTTCTAATTCGTTATGGTTTGCAAATGAAAAATAAAAAAACACGGACTATTTTTTTAGACATACGAATTCGATTTGACACTTAATTTTCTAAAAATCAAAAAGTGGTCTTCCAGGCCTCTAAAAATTACAAGGTTAATTTTTACAGAAATCTCTTTCATTGAATTTACTTATAGACT
Organism: Artemisia tridentata subsp. tridentata; assembly: GCA_021014915.2. Taxonomy (NCBI): domain Eukaryota; kingdom Viridiplantae; phylum Streptophyta; class Magnoliopsida; order Asterales; family Asteraceae; genus Artemisia; species Artemisia tridentata. The sequence continues at coordinate 442,068,771 of CP139505.1, read as the reverse complement.
CAAAAACCACCTAGAAACACGTTACCATTATTTTTATACAGTCGATTAAAGTTGGAAAGTTTTCCAGGACAGTAGCAGTTTCATGATTTTATGTAACTAATTAGGGTTTTGCTTCAAAATTCGAATGGATTAAATCATGATGTGTATTGATTACCTTATGTGTGATACTAATAGAGCAGGAACACAAGATCAAAGCCTCCTCTTCTGCCTTTCTAGATTGAACAGCAGCAACAAGAAAAAAAAACAGCAGCAGATCGGTTTGTGTTAAGAGAGTTTTTAGGGTTTTTCTCTTCCTTTTTTTTTGTACCGAATATGTGGTGGAGGGGGTTAGGGATTTTCGGTATATAGGTTTTTGGGAATACCGTGTGTTATGATTTGGAGTATTTAGGAAAGATTCAATCATCATAATGGGCTTGGATCAATCAAGGTTAAGGCATGATTATCTCCTCATAACTTGGGCCAAAATTTATTGTGTTGGACACATCTTATGGATCGACTAGCATATATAGTTGTAGGATTTTATTTTGTGATTTTCAAATTCATAATGTATGGAATATTTAGTAGCTTAAGTCATTAGATGATTTAGGACATAATTATCTTAGGTTAAATGTCAAATGATGTTACTTATACAAATTTTCATAAATTCTCAAAATTCAAATTTGAGGTTATTTTTGTCCTTTCATATTATATTCAGTTTTTGGGTTTTACAAAGCTACTCCCCTTCTTGCTCTAACCCATATGGCCGGCAACCATAGGGTGTCCATGGGCCTCCATGTTGCCTTTTGGTCCTTGTGAAATAAACTTTGTACCATACATTGGAAAGTCTTTTTATCTGTACACCCCTTGAGTGTTTTGAAGAATGGTAGAGACCGATCTGCCCCTTTCGACAAGAACCTGCTTAGTGCCGCAAGCTTCCCATTGAGGCTTTGAACTTCTTTTAGTGACTTCGGAGCTTGAAGGTCAGTGATGGATTTTACCTTCGAAGGGTTAGCTTTAATCCCTTGTTTAGTGATCAAATGCCCCAAGAATTGTCCTTCCTCCATGCCAAAGGAACACTTCTTAGGGTTAAGCTTCATGTTGATTGCCCGTAATTGATCGAAGGTCTCTTGGATGTCGGAGAGGAGGTCCTCTTCAGTTCTGCTTTTTATTACCATGTCATCAACGTAGGCTTCCAAGTTCCTCCCAATTTGCTTGTGGAAGGCTTTATCTACTAGCCGTTGGTAAGTTGCCCCTGCGTTCTTCAGACCGAAGGGCATTTTCTTGTAGCAATAGACACCCTTTCCTATGTAGAAGGCTGTCTTTTCTTCATCTTCCTCCGCCATTTGTATTTGGTGATACCCTTTGTAGGCATCCAGAAAACATTTCAGACGGAACCCCGAGAGAGATTCGACCTTCCAATCGATTTCTGGTAGAGGGTAGCAGTCCTTCGGGCAAGCTTTATTGATGTCGGTGAAGTCAACGCACATACGCCACCCTCCGTCACTTTTCTTTACCATGACTGGGTTAGCAACCCAAGTTTGGTATTTCACTTCCCTGAGAATTCCTGCTCGCACAAGCTCATCCACCTCTTTGCAAGCAGCTGCATTTCTTTCTGGTGCCAGGCTTCATCGCTTCTGCTTAATTGGTTCAATGTGCTTGAACTCGTTAAGCTTATGTTCTGTGCCGAAGGGCTTGCCATCGATCATAAGAGTCCTGGGAACTCCTGTCATGTCTGAATATGTTCATACGAACACATCTTTGTTGGCTTTGAGTAGCTTCTCCAGGTCTGCTTTGAAGTTAGCAGGGAGTTGCTTTCCGATTACCACCGTTTGCTCTGGATAGAGCTCATTTATCACAATACGCTCTTAGGCATCCGTACAACTTAGAATAGCCTTCGGAGGCTCCTCCGGACTTTCCCTAATCTTTTTGCCACCGTCTCCCATTTGTCCTTGACTGTAACTGGAGAACACGGTTCCTATCCCATAAGGCGTATGGAACTTTACCGCTGCATGTATAGTGGAGACTACGATACCCATTTTTTGCATGGCGGTCCTTCCTATCAGCAACTTGTAAGGAGAGTTGGACCTTACGATAGCGAACATGAGGGTTTCTGTCCTTGTGAGCTTGCCTTCTCCAATTTTTATTTCTAATGGAACTTCTCCCAAAGGCCACGAATGCTCACCAGAAAATCCTACCAAAGGTATCTTCGAATCAACCCGCTGCGACCTGATCGAAGGCTTGAGCTTAAGAAAACAATGCTCATAAATGATTTCGCAAGAGCTTCCACAGTCCATATAGGCTCTATTCACTTCGCGGTTGGAAATGAGGACTTTGATGACTACTGGATCATTTGAAGGGACTTGGCCCGCAAGAGGAGGAAAAGTTACTTCCCCTATTGCATTACCCTCCTGCTCTGTTACCTTTCTTTTCAAGCTGGCTTCGCCCCAATGAACCATGAGTATTGGGGCTTCGAGAGGAGTAGTATCTTTAGCCAATTGAGTGTCGGTCATCTTTTCCTTTCCCTTCTTTATACCCTTTACCAAGTGTGCCAATTGCCCAGACTTCACAGCTTCTTCTATCTGTTTCTTTAACTCTCTACAACTGTTCGTATCATGACCATAATCTTCGTGAAAGTGACAATACTTGCTGGTATCCCTATTTTTGCCCTTACTTGTCATACGAGGGGGTGCTTCGAAGGCCTTAGCAGCCCTTTCCGTAGCAAGTATTTCCTTTGGAGACTTGGTTAGACTGTTTAACAAACCGTGGTTGGGGCCTTTGTTGTACGGAGAAAACCTGTCTCTGTTCTTGTTCTTGTTCTTTGACCCATCCCACGAAGAATGCTTTGAAAACTTGTTGTTGCTGTCTCTGTCTATCGGAGCCCCATTAGTGGATACCTCTTTCGCTTCGATCCAAGTATACGTCTTTTCCATTAACCCTTTGTAAGTTGTCGGAAGGTCAGTGGACAAGAATTCCACCAAACTCCGATTTCGAAGACCATGTACGAAACCTGAAATACACTGATCTTCATGAAGACCCAAAATCTGCATGGTCTCATCGGTGTACCTAGTAACGAAGGCCCTTGTGCTTTCGTTTTCCTTTTGTTTGATGTTGTGCACCGTTAAATGAGTCCTTGTGAACTTCTTTTGCTTACTGAAGTGTGACCGAAACTTAGCCTTAAGATCATCAAGATTGACGATGCTACCGGGCTTTTGCTCATTCCACCAAATACGAGCAAAATCCCGTAGGGTGTATGTAAACATATGACAGGCCACTGGCATAACCCATTTTTGCATTTTGATAGCCCCTTCGAACAAGTGTAAGAAATTGTCTGGATCCCCCTTCCCATCATAAGTCCTAATGTGCGAAGGCATTTTCCACCCATCAGGCAATGGGTAATCTTCTATCCACCTAACGAAGGGTGTAGCTGAACCCATAGGGTCTGAGTATAGACAATTGTAAGGTGGTGCATACATGGGAACAGTATTATAGGGTTTGTTGTTTGGGGGAATTCCCATAGGAGTTTGACTTGGGTAGGACTGATAAGGTGTATTCATGGCAAACGGATAACCGTTTCCCATGGCATACGAAGGGTACGCCATAGGATGCCCGAAGGGTATGCTCCCATAAGTTTGAGGGAGGCTTGGGTTATTAGGCTGTCCATTTACTGGAGGATATAAATTTTGAGGATAAGACTGAGTTTGGAACGAGGGGTACATACCATTGGGAGGAAGATTTCCTCCCATATTTATTGTAGGCGGATTGCCTTCTACGCCTGATGCGTGAGAAGGCTGCAACAGAACCCCAGCTTCAGTCCTTCCAAGATGAGTTGCTAGCAATGGAGGCAAAGTCACTCCCACTACTTCCCTTCGTTGGCTCCTACCGTTAGAGCCTTCGGTAACCGCCCCTTCTCTCCTTGTCGGAGCCCTCTCGGGGACTCCTTCGAAACCAACTGACCTTCTGCTTAGCCTTCGACTGACTGGAGACCCAATCCTTAAGGCCGATAGAGTTGATCCTTGGGTCGGAGGCCTAGGTTCCATCTCCATTTCTTCATCATACTCATCACTTGAGTATTCCAACTCCCTTCGCATCTCAGCATTCCTGACTTGCCTCTTACGAGCCGTTAGGAAGGATTCCAACACTTCGTGGTTGGCATCGATAAAGGCTGGGCTAATAATAGGCTCCGGATTGGCTGATGTCGAAGCATGAGGGTTGGGTATTGTTTCTGGGTGAGAACGTGTTGTGAACGTGGAGGCGGTTATTGGGGGAAGGTTGTTAGAGTCATTGACTGGTATTGGCGCCAAGGTCGAGAAACCCGGTGGGGGAGTATCTTCTCTCCCTTGATCCATGCCGGAATAATAGTGAAAGTAGTTGGTTGGTTATAAGCTTGGAAATAACGAGACCAATTGTAGCGGTCCCACGGATGGCGCCACTGATTGTACAAATAATTGCACGACCAGGCCTTCGATGATGATCAAAGGATTTATGGGGTGTTGGGATTGCGCCAAGCTTGTTCTTAACCTGAAATAAGAAATACCAAGACACTACGTTAAGTGATTGCGCAGGGGTTGGACCCTGCGAACCACCTCCGGCGTGCGAGTAAGTATGTGTGATATGATAAGTAGGTCGTAAATTGAGAGAGTGAAGTTAACTTACATCGTCTTGGCCCGACTAAGCTATTTATAGGGGAGAAAAGAAGAGGAGACGTGGGTATGACCAGGTCAAGAGGGTTCTCCGTTGTAGTCCCTTCGAGAGGGATACCCCGAAGGGCTTAGGGCTTCGATTGGCGGGTTCCCACATGGTAACCATTTCGTAGACGAATGGTTTTACGCCAATGAAACGTGTTAGGAGATTAACCTGGGCCTCCGAAGGGAGGGCTTCGCACAGGCTCGAAGGGGAGTCCTTCGACCCGTTCGGAGGGTACATCATCAGGTCCTTTTTAAGTTAAGATACATATCAGTCACTATTATTTGTTACTCGTATTATAAAGGTAGCCACGTGAAAATTGGATAATCATAGAGACGGAAACGCTATAAAAGAAAGGGAGACTTTTTTATTTTATTTTATTTTCATTTTATTTTTTATTTTATTTTATTTTTTGATTCCCCATTGTGTATACCGTGTCTCGTTTGAGTTTAAATATAGGCGTGGTGTTCCGGTTCGGTGTTTTTGAGCAAAAATGTAATACGTTTTTGTGAATATTTTTATAAAAATAAAATTAAATTATTATTATTAACTTAGAAATGCATTTATTTGACTGTAATCATAACTAATGTAGTGTCGGTATGTAGCAAACTGTAAATTTTCTCAGTAATTTGTAACAGTTAATCAAATATTAATCACCCTTACTGTTCTCTTAACCATTTTTATGGGAAAAATTTAAACTTTTGTTTATTACATTATAATAACACAAACACGTTAATACGTGATTCACCAAATATCGGAACGAGCTCACATGCGGACCACGAAAACCAAATATACTCAATATATACCCAAACAGATCCTTATTAAAATCTGAGCCCAATTAGGCCTGGTACTATTCATCCGACCCAACCCAATCTTATTAAGTTTATATATTTCATTTATAACACACGTTCGACTCACCCTAGCTTAGCCTTAATTTCTTTTGATTTCGACACACACCTTATGCATTATTTTGCATCACTCGACTCCTCACCCACCAAAGAATTAGTGTGTCGAATCTCATCTTTTATTTCCAATGTTTGATACACGAACAAGGACCAAAGCTTATCACCATTAACACAAGAACAAGTTCATTTCATTTTCACTAATATTAACCGATTCGACCCAAACTTTATTTTACCTAGTTCTATTATTTTTCTTGGATCATATATGAGTTCTCAAATGTATTCTTCACTATGTCCCTAGATATCACACGATGAGAAGTTATTTTGGACCCAAATAGGATATGTCGACATATGTTTATCTATGCAAATCAACACCAAATCAAATCCTACACTCACAAACCTTCTAATACTCATTGCAAATCTTCTTAAAGTCCATATTCTTGACAATGCTACTGTTCGAAGCAAGTTGAGATCATAAAAATAACATACATACACTTATACGTGTATATATGTACATATGTTTCAACCCCCTTAACTCCCATTCACACTAGTAGCATTATTTCACATTTCTCCTTAGTATTATACATCAATCGAGCACCACAGAAGACAGGAGCTATTTCCATTTCCATTTGAGCACATTCCAAGTCGAAGGTTCCATATTCGAAGCATTTGGTTATAGTTATTTCGGGTTATTCAAATTCTATCCAAGTTCTAGATCATTTTACACGTTAACTCTTCACCATTTTGGTATAGTAAGTCTCTCCAACTCGTTTTCAATTCGTTTCATCGTTTTATATATCACCATGCATCATATATGATTTGTTTCGAACGTATATATTTCTTTATGCATTTTTACGTATCTCGTATATTCATTTTAGCATAAACTTGGTTGCCTCCTATGATGGAAGGCTAAAGACCATGTTTACCCCAACGAATCGGTGAATGAGTTGTAGGAAAAGTTTTGAGATATGGTGCAATATTGTCCGGAATATCTTGATAACGAAAAGCTCAAGGTTGATAAGTTTCAAAGAATGCTCAAGGATGAAATTCGTACCATAGTATCGCCTTTCAAGTGCACCACTATGGAGGACCTTCTAAGAAGAGCTCATGCACGAGAGGCCGATTTAGATAGGATGAAAGGTAAGTAAAAGAAGGATTTAAAAAGAAAGCAAGAGCAACCAATGATGTTTGGAAAAAGGGACAGGTTCGATTTCACAAGGAAGGACAACACGGGAAAGTTACCACCTCAGTGTACTAAGTGTGGAAAAAGTCACCCGGGAGAATGTAGAGTTGGGAAAAAGGGATGTTATAGATGTGGGGATCCAAACCATATTAGTAAAGATTGCACCAAGCCCTTGGTGATATGTTATGGGTGCAATGAAGAGGGACACAAGATAAGTGAGTGTCCTAAGGCAAATCCAAAGCAAGCAAAGCCGTTTAATCCGGTCAAAGGAGAAAAGGTTGAGATTTCGAAGCCTAAAGCTCGTGTCTATCAGATGAGTGCTGAAGAAGCAAAGTCGAGTTCCGATGTTGTCACAGGTATTATTCTCGTCAATTCCAAACCCGCTCGTGTTTTATATGATTCTGGTGCAAGCGTGTCCTTTGTATCCTACAATTTTAGTAAAGAATTATCCACTCCATTAGATAAGCTTTCGATGCCCGTAGAAGTTGAAATTGCTGATAGTAAGGTTGTTGTGGTGTCTAGTGTGTATCGTAATGTAGAGATAGAGATTGATGAGAGTATTTTTAGGATTGATCTAATTCCTATAATGCTCAGAGAGTTTGATATTGTTATTGGTATGGATTGGCTTGGCAAACATCATGCAGCCATTTTATGTAGACAAAAGATCACCCAAGTTGTAAATCCTAGCGGTAGAGAAATGATGATTTATGGTGATAAAAGGGAAGGTGAGTTGAAATTATGTTCTGTAATGAAGGCCAGGAAATATCTATCACATGGATGTTTTGCTTTTGTGGCGCACGTGGTAGATTTGAGTTGTGAAAAGAAAAGTGTCAATGACGTTCCGATCGTAAATGAATTTTGTGATGTATTTTCGGAAGACTTGCCGGGTATTCCACCCGACAGGCAAGTTGAATTTTGTACTGATCTTGTTCCTGGTGCTACTCCTATTGCTAAAACTCCTTATCGCCTTACCCCATCCAAAATGAAGGATTTAATGAGCCAACTCCAAGAGTTACTTGACAAGGGTTTTATTCGCCCTAGTAGCTCACCATGGGGAGCTCCGATTCTGTTCGTTAAAAGGAAAGATGGTAGTATGCGGATGTGCATTGATTACCGTGAATTAAATAAAGTCACGGTGAAAAATGTATACCCGTTACCAAGGATTGACGATCTTTTTGACCAACTTCAAGGTGCAAGATGGTTTTCAAAGATTGATCTTCATTCGGGCTATCATCAGTTGAAAGTTCGAGAAGAAGACATTTCTAAGACGGCTTTTAGATCCCAATATGGACATTACCATGTGGAAAACTAGAAGGGGGGTTGAATAGTTTTACGTCTTTTTAAATTTTATTTTGAAAACTTTTGTTTACTTTTAAAAACTTCGATTCGATATTATGTGACTTCAATTCTTAAACAATATGAACAAGTATAGATAAATATAAGTAAGTAATGCAAGTAAAGTAAAGTAAATCAAATGAAAGATAGAGATGGAAAGATCTAACCGAGACACAAGAGATTTATAGTGGTTCGGCTACAAGGTCACCTTCCTTGCCCTACTCCACTCCCCGAGCACCTAACTCGAGAGTTTTCTTCACTATGTCAACAAGCTCCCTTATGGCGGAGAAAACCTTACACAACTTTAGCTTACACCGGCTTAACGACACAAAGCTAGATGTCGGGTTCTAATCGTAGCTAGAACCAATCTCACAACTTGTACACAACTTAATCACACCTTCTTCACAACTTCTTCTTCACGACTACTTCACGACTTCTTCTTCACGACTACTTCCTCACGATAACTTCTTCAAGACTACTTCACGACTTATTCACAACTTCTTCACAACTTATATACTACGGCTTCACACCTTCTTCACAACTTAGCACAACCTATGTACACTTCTACTTCTTCACACCTTCACTACTTACACACCTTAACTACACAACTTCACTACTTACACACTAACCTATCCCAAATAATTATACACACAACTATCTAACAAATATACAACTTATATACAAATGAATGATGACACACACAACTTAGATAGCTAAGTTGCAATACTTCTTCTCTAGATGTTGAAGGAGTATTCTTCTTTTGCACTTGAATGTAGGAAGCTTGGATCACTTAGAAACCAATGCTTAATAAGATATGATCAAAGGATTTTGAAATGTATATACAAGGATTTAAAACAGAAAGTTTTAGTGTGCAAAAGGTGAGTAAAAATCCAGGAGAAGGCTGGTATTTATAGGAGAAAAACTGGACAGCTGGAGACCTACTGGAGCGTGGCCGGCCCCCTTAAATAGGGGGCGGTCCCCTTAATTTTAAGGGGGCCGCCTAGTAAAATTAAGGGGGCCGCCCAAGGTGTCCGTTGCCCAGATTTGTCCTTTTGTGGGGAAGGTTTTTCTGGAACATTTTAACTGATTTTGGTTGAAAATTTGAATTCATATTTTTATAAAAGATTAAACATTTTTATTTAATACCAAAAATGTTTTTCAAAAATATATAAAATGTTTTTGATGTTTTATAAAAAAATCTAGTTATTAAGAAAATGTTCCTTTGATCATATAATGCATTAAGCATTAGTTCATTCATACCTTAAGTGATTTTAGTTGTAGAAGTGAATATTTACAACTAAGTACTTGTTTAATTTATAAGTTTATGTTTTAATGAGTTTACATTTTGTGATCATCAAAACATAGAGATATGAATAAATATTGATAATGTTTTTAGGCATTTATTTATGTCAACAATCTCCCCCTTTTTGATGATTACAAAACCTAAACTCATTAAACTAAAAAGTTTATTTTTGGACAAGTATTTAGTGAGTTTACATTCACTTCTCCCCCTTTTTGTAGAATCAAAAAGGTTAAGCCGACAAAATTCAAACGTGAAATTTGTCGGGACGAAAACTCCCCCTTAATGTGTACTCCCCCTCGTTTGGGGGCACCAAGGAAACGAGCTATGGAACGCTTGCAAGAAAAATATTAGAAGCACAAGTATATGCAACATAAGGCATGCAAACATTCAAACAAAACAACTAATGATACTACAAGTATATGTAACATAAGGCATGCAAACATTCAAACAATAAGCAAGCATATAGAATGAGATCATGCATTTAATAAAGTGTTGTGTATAAATACACAACCAAGTGAATTACAACATAAGGCATGCAAACATTCAAATAAAACAACTAATGATACTACATAATCATCCCAAAAGCACATGATTCCCATAAAGCTTGCAACCAAAAAGAAGAGGTGGTGGTGGTGATGGGTTGGTTAATATGTGCTCAATGTATGAGTAGTGATATATGGTGGGGATGTTGTTGGTGGTGGTGTTGTTTGTGGTGAATTAGGTGCATTTGGAGATGAGCATTTAGGTGGTGATAATGGAGTGGTGTTGTCTTCTTTACTGAGTTCAATGAGAAGGTGTTTGTTGAAGTGGTCATTTATGGGTGATATGATGACTATTTTGTGTTTCTTGGAGGAATTGGAAATGGAGGATTTTGGTGATAGCATGGTGTCTTGGGTTTTAAATTTGGAGGGAATTTTTGTTATGAAAGTGTGGTTGTTTTGGGTAAGGTTTTGAGGTTTAGTGATAATATTCCAAACTCAGATGGGTTTAATAAAGGTAAGTGTAGGGGTCAATTTTTAAGTTGTGTTTGCAGCAAGCTTTATTTGAATCATGTTCATTTGGAATGGTTTAATAGTAGCAATAACATGTTAAGAGGAACAATGTTTATATGTAGACTACTAAGATCATATTTTAAGCATGTCATAGGCATATATACATATATATATATATATATATATATCACAATGAAACAAAAAGATGAAACAACACATCTATAGCAAACTATGGAATATAAAGACAACAATCATGGCAAACACATAGCAAGACATATATATGCATAGCAGAAATATTTAAAACAAGCAAATAATCTATTCATGCATTCAAGATGATCATGTATAACACATGAATCATCATTATATCACACAAAATGCTTAAAACATAAGAATTACGACATAAGTAAAGATACTAATAGTCTTAATATTGCCAAAGACGGTGATTGGGCTTGCTTGCGACAAAAAAAAAATTTGTTTTGGGGCGGAACGCATGTGGATAGGGCTTAGTTATTTGATGGCGAGGGAAAGTTTGATGGTTGACCAAAATGATGAGGATTTTCAAAGGTTTCATGGGAGTTGGTTTGAGGTTGAGATGTGTTGATTGGAATGAAGGTGGAGGTTGAGGTTGTTATTTGGGATGGATGTTTGGTCATGCAACATAGGAGTAACATTTGAGTTGGTAGGAGGTAGTGGTGATACTCTTGGTGGTTTAGACATCTATGGTGTTGATGGGTGTGAAGGTATAGAGGATGAAGGTGTATTTTTGGGAGTAAAGGTGAATGGTTGGTTGTTATGATGAGGTTTGTGAAAGAGTTCATTGGAATGAGCTTGAGGATTAGGAGTATAGTTGGGAGCAAATATGGGTGGAGGTGTTGGTTTTTTAGCCACATCATTTGTTGTGATGGACTTGTTTTGGGGGTTTGGTTTTCTTCTCCAACTGAGTTTTATGGTCATCCTTGCTAGCTTTGAGGTTTTTGGTTTTGGTTTGATGGGAGAAGACATGATGGGGTGAGTTAAAAATGGTGATGAAAGGGATTATTTATAGTGGAGGTTTGAGGTTGTTTAAGGATGGATAAAGGTGTTTGGATGATAGGGACAAAGTGTGTTTGTGAATTTGGGGAAGTGCAGGATGAAATGGGCTAAAAAGCAGAAAAAAAATTTCTGTGAACCCGTCCAGCAGATGGCCGGTCCCCTTAATAATTAAGGGGGCCGCCTTATCAATTAAGGGGGCCACCCATCTGGTGTCTTTCTGAGTTCCAGAAATGAGTTTTTCTGCAGAGATGGGTAAGGAGGGCTATGTTTTGAGCTTTTGGTTTCAGGCAAGTCCCACTCTTTGAGGCAATAAAGTATGTATTATGCATGCAAGTTATATTAATTAAAGGGATTAAGCAAACAAGTAATTTCATATATCATGCAAACATACTCATCAAGCAAGTAATATCATCTATCATGTAATATCATCAAGCAAGTAATATCATCTAGCATGTAAACATACTCATCAAGCAAGTAATATATATGAACTAGGAAACAATAAACTACACCAAGTATTTTCTTAATTATATGTGCCTATGTGAGGGATCCTAATGAAACAATAAACTACACCAATTAATGAACTATTAGAGGGATCCTAAAGTGTGCCTATGTGCAATAAATGGGAACTTAAGATAGCATGGACTTCTAGATTTGTTACAAACAAAATCTTAATAGACAAACCATGGTCCGCTTGATTTGCCTTAGTTCACTTTTAAATGTCATGTATATAAATATAGATGACAAATTTGAGATCACCATGCATGATTTAAAAAAAAATGTTTTTAGCATTATTCAACAATGTTTGAAAGTGGGTTTTTATGTAGATGTTAAAGTTATTTGAATAAAATAGATTGGGTTTTATTTAAAAATGTGTTTATGAAGAATGAGTAAAAAGAAATTCCCAATCTTTGACTTTGATCAAAATAGGATTATGGAAAAAAAATGAGATAGTAAAACATGTTAATAGAAAGATGACATAATCTTTTGAAAAACCATTTTTCCAAAATGTGAAGTTTTTGCATATTTTGAAAACAAATAACATTAATGAAAAAATGGTTGTTAATGATCTCATGCTCAAGGGAATTGGTTAAGGCTATTGTCACATGCTACCCTTTTTTACATATCCTATGGTCATAAGGAAGTGACGACTAAATTCTATAGGTTTGATGTGAGAGTGTTGAATGGGGTATAACCTAACATCTATAGCTCCTTTGTTGTCGCACACTTATCTAACTTAATGCCATAATCTTCGAGAGCTTGTTTCATCCATAGTTTTCTAATCCTACTTCTATGTTAATGATTAATCCACTCAACTCATTTCACTTCATCACCATGAGTTTTCTAAAAGTGGACATAGAAGATTTCCATTTTAAAAGGTATTGCTAAAGAGGGCCAAAGGGAAAATAACTAGTGACTCTAGGTTATTCATATAAGCTATTATGTATATATATATATATATATATATATATATATATATATATATATATATATATATATATATATATATATATATATATATATATATATATATATAAAACTAGGCATTATGAGCTAAATAGGCATGAAATAACTAGTCATTAATCTAAGCACATATTATAACACCAAACTTAAAAAGAAAGCGTACCTTTTAGTCTTCAGTAGATTATTCTTCAAACGCTTCAAAGTGTTTAGGTTGACTTGTAGAAGTCAATCAAAGAGGAGATGCCGATTTCCCAATGAGTTAGCAATTTAGCCACTTGGTCCCCATTGTCTCATTGATCCAAAGTTGTTTGAACCAAACATGGGTTGCAATTGACTAGGATGCATATATGGTGGAAGTATTCCCCAAGGATTGAAGCTTGGTGGATTTGGATAATTCCACATTGGGTAATTATAATTATTATGAGGGTTTTGTCGATTTTTATTTCTTCTAGGTTGAGGAGATTTAGGTCGAGGGTGAGGATTATGTGGTCTTCTTAAGGGAGGTGTTTTTTATCTTAATTTCGGTTTAGAAAATCCGGTTTTGGCTTTTAATGATGGTTTATAAAAACTTTTTACTTCCTCATCACTCGAAATAGGTATTTTTCTATCTTTTATAAGTATATACTTAGGTTTTGACTCTAATGGTTTTTGTTCACTAGATTGACATTCAAACTTTACATTTTTATTTTCACTTGTTGAAACATTATTTGAATTAAATCCTAGTCCGGTTTTATCTCCCGATGCTCTTTGAATGCTTATTATTTCCCTAAGTGAATTACTACTATTTTCAAATTTTTTAAGTTTACAAATTTCTTCCTTAAGTATTTCGTTTTTATTTTTAGTTTCTTGACATGTTTTACATTCAAAAACTTCTTTACCTTTTTCTAAGTTATGTAGTTTAATTTTTAATTCTAGTATTTCTTTTTCTAATTTGTTATTTATGAGTTTTAGTGATTTATTTTTACTCATTACTTTTTGACCTAATATGCATAACCTATTATATTCGTTATCTAGGTCTTTTTCATCTAATGATAAATTTTCATCACTAAAGTATTCGGTTTTGGAACGTACCTCATTCGATGTCTTAGCCATAAGACATTTCTCCTCCTTTGTAGTCTCTTTTTCATCTTCATCACTATCACTCCATGCTCCTCCAACGAACCCCTTTTGATTTTGCTCCTTTGACATCATTGGACATCTTCCAATGAGATGATTTGGATCACCGCACTTAAAACACTTCCTCTCACTCTTGCTACCTTTGTCGTCTTTGTTTCTTTGGAATGTCTTTCTTTCGTCATATGGTTGTCTAACGAATCTTTCTCGTCTTTTGAAGAACTTCTTGAAGTCTCTTACGGCCATGGCATATTCTTCATCATCACTTTCGGAGGTTGAGCTATCCTCGTCACTTGATGCTTTCCTAGCTTTCAATGCGATTGACTTGCTTTGTTCTTTCTTTCCTTTGATCATCTCGGAGTCTTTCTTGATTATTGCTTCGTGGACCTTCAAGTTGCCATTCAACTCGTCAAGTTGAAGAGTTGACAAGTTCTTCGATTCTTCAATCGCCGTAACTTTAGCTCGCCATTTTGGATGAAGAGCCCTAAGAAATTTCCTGACAAAATTCTTACTAGAAAAACTCTCATCAAGTGCCTTTAAACTTGTGATGATTGTGTTAAACCTAGCAAACGCATTATCAATTGATTCCTCTTCTGGAATCGTGAATTGTTCATATTGTTGAACAAGAAGATCTATTTTATTATCTTTGACTTGACTATTACCTTGGTGAGTTATTAATAAAGAGTTCCAAATTTCTTTTGCGGTTTCGCACATAAAAATTCTGTTGGGTTTATTGATTTGATGATACAAAACAAGAAGAATGAAACTTGAAGGGCTTAAAGTGACAAGAAGGAAAACTACAAAAAGATGGAAGATTTATTTAGTTTCCTTATTGTATTATGTTTCCTAATTGTAAACCCTAATCCCTCTAGTATATAAAGAGGACATGGGTCATTAGTTTTAGTGTGCACATACTACAAGATGTAGTCGATTAGTAAAGGTGTGTGTGTGTAACCTAGACGTAAGTTATAAACGTCTAAGGTTAGAGTTTTAGTTATTAGTTAGTTAGTGCAGCCTCAAGGTCAACAAGTTCTACCTTGATCAAGTAGAATTGGGGCTGTTAATAATATTAGAGATTATGAATGTAAAACCTTGTTCATAATAATGTTGATTTTATGTTTGAATATTCCGCCTTCATTATTATGTGTTCCTAGATATAATATTAGACCTAGTCTAAGAGCTACAACGATCTACACAATTGGTATCAGAGCAAGGGGCTCGTGATATCTAGGGGATGTTACAAGGTTTTTATTGTCAAAGTGAAGAGCAGATTTGTCAAAGTCTTACTGCCTAGAAGAAGCAGATTCGATAAAGGTTTTATTTATCTGTGTTTGATGCTGCTGTGATAAATTGCCTGGCGACAAGAAGGTAATTACAAAGTTGTCGAAGCATTAATTGTGGATCGAATTAAGTGGGAAGGTGTTTATTTATCCTCGTACTGATTGATCGATTACTTTTGCTTATTATAATTGGACATGTGGGGCTGTTCGTATATCAAAGGTAATATTTGTGTTTATCGCTTGCGTATTATTGCTGAATTTATTATGTTTTATTGGTCAACAATTGAATGAGAGCTGCTATATTTTGCTGTTGATTCGATTAATTTATTCAAAGTGGGGCTGCTATATCACGTGGTGCTGTTTGTCCTGAAGTATATTAATGATACCTCGTACTTTGATTGAAATCATGGCTGTCATTAATCGAATTGTGGAGTTATTGCTAAATTGTCAGTGGTGAATGTGGGACAATTTATTAGTGAGATTAATTTGATTGATCTGATTGGACCAATCATGGAACGGTGATATGGTGACTAAGCTAATGTCGATCAGAGTCATTAACATGGGTTGTGAGATGATAACGTGGGACGGTGGCATACAAGATATTATATTGGTGAAGAATTGATTAAAGTTCGATCAAAGTTTTATGAATGCATCAAGTGAGGTATTGAGATTCGTTTATGCTACTGCTACTCTCAAAATACTGCTCTCTTCAATGTACTGCTCTCGGATCCAAAGTACTGTTGTTCGTCCAAAGTACTGCTGTTCGTCTAAAGTACTGCTGCTCGACTAAAGTACTGCTATGCTCCAAGGTACTGTTCATTCAAAGTACTGCTGCGATTAGATGATTTATGGAGACAAGTAAAGAGTTTTATGGTTCAATATATATGCATGATTTACGAGCAGTGAGGGGAAGTACATATGATTGAGATGGTTTTACACACACAGGTTATTAGTTAATTCACACACACAAGATGGTTAGTTGGTTTATGTTCTTAAAGGTTTTAAAAGGCTCGTATTTGTTCTTATTGGATTAATTGATTACGAAGAAGGTTGAATATCATTTATTTGATGTTGTAGTTGAGTTTCACAGGTGCGCGTTTTTATGTTTGTGTGTTATTGCGATGACAAAGACTTGATGAATCTAGCAAGGATGTGTGATCTATAAACTTAGGGTGCTGAATACACACATTTGCTATCACTTAAAGGAGTTACGTTGTAGTGCTCAGTGTCTCAGATAGTTGAGGATTTATCAAGAGGTCCTGGTAGCCTACTTCTAGGGATAAGTTTGGAGTCACGTGGATAGTGCAAGATATAAGATGCAAGTTTGGGAAATTCAACTTCTTCATCAAATTCGTTATACTCGGTTTTCTTCACAAGTGATCATTACAAAAGCTTACAGATTTGAAGATTCAAGAGATGGTAAACATATTAGTTTCAGGGGAAGTTTATTGATTAAATGTTTAATCATCTACATGCACCACTCAAGGGGAAGTTTTGTCTGCGTTCCCTATTTGTTGATAACAAAAAGGGAAGAGAGATGTTAGAAGAGATGCTGGAGTGGCATGGCATGGCTTAAGGGGAAGACAAAGATTGTTTCATTCATGGTGAGATTTAATTATCTCAATTTCTCTACTTCGTCTAGGGAAGTTCGTACAAGAATGTCTTTGTTTTGTCATCATCAAATAGGGGAAGATTGTTGGGTTTATTGATTTGATGATACAAAACAAGAAGAATGAAACATGAAGGGCTTAAAGTGACAAGAAGGAAAACTATAAAAAGATGGAAGATTTATTTAGTTTCCTTATTGTATTATGTTTCCTAATTGTAAACCCTAATCCCTCTAGTATTATTGTTATTTAAAAAAAATGTTACTAACCCTAGATGGGCTTGATCCTGATTCTACAAATTCTTTCGTATTCTTTACGTGGTAACGCATTATAAATAACCATTTTAGCCTCATTATTTTTAGAAAGTTTTCTTTTTAAATCATCATTTTGTTTCTCAAAGGATACTACTTCATCCTTTTTAGTTTCTAAATTATATTGAATAGGTAAAATATCACCATTAGTAATAACATGCCAAAGATCTAGATCTTTTGACTTCTCATAAGTTTCGAATCGATTTTTCTAATATAAAAATCCATCACTTTCAAATAGTGGTGGTCTTTGCATAGATTGCCCTTCTAAATATTTTTCAGATTCCATAGATCGTTTCAAGTTTTAAAATACAGTTTATTTTAAAAATCTTGTTTGACGTGGCTCTTGATGCCAATTGTGGAAAACTAGAAGGGGGGTTGAATAGTTTTACGTCTTTTTAAATTTTATTTTGAAAACTTTTGTTTACTTTTAAAAACTTCGATTTGATATTATGTGACTTCAATTCTTAAACAATATGAACAAGTATAGATAAATATAAGTAAGTAATGCAAGTAAAGTAAAGTAAATCAAATGAAAGATAGAGATGGAAAGATCTAACCGAGACACAAGAGATTTATAGTGGTTCGGCTACAAGGTCACCTTCCTTGCCCTACTCCACTCCCCGAGCACCTAACTCGAGAGTTTTCTTCACTATGTCAACAAGCTCCCTTATGGCGGAGAAAACCTTACACAACTTTAGCTTACACCGGCTTAACGACACAAAGCTAGATGTCGGGTTCTAATCGTAGCTAGAACCAATCTCACAACTTGTACACAACTTAATCACACCTTCTTCACAACTTCTTCTTCACGACTACTTCACGACTTCTTCTTCACGACTACTTCCTCATGACAACTTCTTCAAGACTACTTCACGACTTATTCACAACTTCTTCACAACTTATATACTACGGCTTCACACCTTCTTCACAACTTAGCACAACCTATGTACACTTCTACTTCTTCACACCTTCACTACTTACACACCTTAACTACACAACTTCACTACTTACACACTAACCTATCCCAAATAATTATACATACAACTATCTAACAAATATACAACTTATATACAAATGAATGATGACACACACAACTTAGATAGCTAAGTTGCAATACTTCTTCTCTAGATGTTGAAGGAGTATTCTTCTTTTTCACTTGAATGTAGGAAGCTTGGATCACTTAGAAACCAATGCTTAATAAGATATGATCAAAGGATTTTGAAATGTATATACAAGGATTTAAAACAGAAAGTTTTAGTGTGCAAAAGGTGAGTAAAAATCCAGGAGAAGGCTGGTATTTATAGGAGAAAAACTGGACAGCTGGAGACCTACTGGAGCGTGGCCGGCCCCCTTAAATAGGGGGGCGGTCCCCTTAATTTTAAGGGGGCCGCCTAGTAAAATTAAGGGGGCCGCCCAAGGTGTCCGTTGCCCAGATTTGTCCTTTTGTAGGGAAGGTTTTTCTGGAACATTTTAACTGATTTTGGTTAAAAATTTGAATTCATATTTTTATAAAAGATTAAACATTTTTATTTAATACCAAAAATGTTTTCCAAAAATATATAAAATGTTTTTGATGTTTTATAAAAAAATATAGTTATTAAGAAAATGTTCCTTTGATCATATAATGCATTAAACATTTGTTTATTCATACCTTAAGTGATTTTAGTTGTAGAAGTGAATATTTACAACTAAGTACTTGTTTAATTTATATGTTTATGTTTTAATGAGTTTACATTTTGTGATCATCAAAACATAGAGATATGAATAAATATTGATAATGTTTTTAGGCATTTATTTATGTCAACATACCAGTTTACGGTTACGCCCTTTGGTCTTACGAATGCGCCTGCGGTTTGAATCTTATGAACCGTGTATGTAGACCGATGTTGGATAAATTCGTCATAGTGTTCATCGACGATATTCTTATTTATTCTAAAAGCAAGGAAGAACATGAACTACATCTTCGGGAAATTCTTGAAACATTGAGAAAAGAAAGGTTGTATGCCAAATTCTCAAAATGTAAATTTTGGTTACAAGAAGTTCAATTCCTCGGTCACGTTGTTAGTCCCGATGATATTAAAGTTGACCCGTCAAAGGTGGAAGCTATGATGAATTGGCAAGCCCCGAAAAATGTTAGTGAGATTCGAAGTTTTCTTGGACTTGCGGGATATTATCGGCGATTCATTCAAGACTTCTCCAAAATTGCATCTTCGTTAACTGAACTCCCCAAGAAGAATGTTCCTTTTGTGTGGAGCGAGAAACAAGAAGAAGCTTTTTGTACCTTACGAAAGAAGTTATGTGAAGCACCGATTCTAGTTTTGCCAGAGGGAACTGAAGATATGGTGGTCTATAGTGATGCATCATATTCCGGTCTTGGATGTGTACTTATGCAAAGGGGTAAAGTGATTGCCTATGCTTCAAGACAATTAAAGAAGCATGAGGAAAAATACCCGACTCATGATCTTGAATTTGCGGCAGTAGTATTTGCTTTGAAGATTTGGAGGCATTATCTTTATGGTGTGAAGTTCGTGATTTACACCGATCATAGAAGCCTTCAGTATTTTTTTGAAAAGAAGGATCCGAATATGAGGCAACGTAGATGGTTGGACTTGCTAAAAGATTATGACTGCGAAATTCGCTACCACCCTGGTAAGGCGAATGTCGTGGCAGATGCTCTTAGCTGTAAGGACCGAAGTGACATTACACGGATTCATTCATTACGGATGATTGTTACATCCGATCTCTTTGATAGAATTAAGTTAGCTCAAGAGGAGGCGTTAAAAGAAGAGAATCGAGAAAAAGAATGTATTACTTCTTATATTCCTTACCTTGAGGAAGATAGTCGAGGGATCAAGACATGGCTTGGAAGAATTTATATTCCTTTTAGAAGCAACGTTAAAGAATTACTCTTGGAAGAAGCGCATAAATCAAAGTATTCTATTCATCCAGGAGCTACAAAGATGTACCTTGATTTGAAAAGAAACTATTAGTGGCCAGGTATGAAAAGAGACTGTGTGAAGTGTGTCGAGGGATGTTTAACTTGTTTCAAGGTTAAAGCCGAGCACCAAAAGTCGTATAGGAAAGTTCAGCCCTTGGACATTCCGGTTTGGAAGTGGGAAAAAGATCACGGTGGATTTTGTTACGAAAT
This sequence comes from Artemisia tridentata subsp. tridentata, assembly GCA_021014915.2. Lineage (NCBI taxonomy): Eukaryota > Viridiplantae > Streptophyta > Magnoliopsida > Asterales > Asteraceae > Artemisia > Artemisia tridentata. Next base: position 442,048,442 of record CP139505.1, on the reverse strand, counting down.
TACCCAGAACAAAAAAGAAGAATGATACAATATGGGTAGTGGTATATCGTCTGATGAAAAGTGCACACTTCATCCCGATCAGGGAGAATATGCCTGTTCATAAGTTAGCAAAGATTTATGTCAACGAGATAGTTGCGCGTCATGGAGTACCTATCTTTATAGTTTTTGACAGAGACGGGCGTTTCACTTCAAATTTTTGGCAGAGTTTTCAAGATGAACTGGGTACGAAGTTACATATGAGCACAGCTTTTCATCCTCAAACTGATGGGCAAAGCGAAAGAACGATTCAAACCCTAGAAGATATGCTACGGGCTTGTATGATTGACTTTGGTGGTAATTGGGATGATCACTTGCCTCTAGTGGAATTTGCCTACAATAATAGTTACCATGCTAGTATAGACATGCCACCTTATGAAATGCTCTATGGTAGAAAGTGTAGGACACCCGTATGTTGGGAAGAAGTTGGAAGGAGAGAATTGGCTAGCACCGATATAGTGTTAGCAACGACTGAAAAGATTGAAATGATTCGGGAAAGACTTAAGGCGGCACAAGATAGGTGGAAAAGTTATGCGGATAATCGGAGGAGACCAATTGAATTTGAAGTAGGTGACTTTGTTATGTTAAAAGTGTCTCTATGGAAAGGCGTTCTTAGGTTCAAGAACAAGGGAAAACTAAGTCCGCGGTTTATAGGACCATTTAAAATCTTGGAACGTGTAGGTGAAGTAGCATATGTGTTGGAATTACCCGAAGAAATGAAGGGTATTCATAATACCTTCCATGTGTCTTACTTGAGAAAATGTCTAGCGGATGAGACTAGTATAGTCACTTTGGATGATATTGAAATTGATCTGGAATTGATTTCACAAAAAGATGAGCTAGAGGAGATATTAGGAAGGAAAGTGAGACAACTTCGAAACAAAGAAATTCCGTTAGTAAAAGTTCAATGGAGACATCGTAAAGGCACGAGTATTAGATGGGAATTGTAAGAAAAGATGAAGAAAGAGTACCCTCATTTATTTCAAGCATAGATTTTGAGGACGAAATCTTATTTTAAGGAGGGGTGAATTGTTACACCCGTATCCCGACCAGGTACTAAATATGTAAATATATGTTATGTATATATAAGTTATGTGTTATAGTGTAAGTAGTAAGTAAATTATGTGATCAATATAGAAAGAATGGAACTTGAGGGACTACTATTGCTTAAGGACCAAAGATGTTTCCTTAAGTTGAAGTAAGCCTTAGAAAATCCTGGAAAATAGTTGTTATAGCTTCTAAGGTCGGTTCATACAGGAGAAAAGAGAGGGAAATATCACTGCTCCATCAATCAAGCTTATTCAAGCAATCTTCAAGTGTTCTAATCATTAAGAGCCCTTAATTTGGTTAATCCCACTATAAGTAAGTGCTTTTCCCTTAATTTTGAATTAGGGTTTAAGATGAGAATTAGTATAGAGGTTATGGATTGATGAATGATCATACTAGTGTTGTAATTGATCCCTAATTCATGGCAATTATGATATAGGAAGCAAGTAGGAAGTGGAAAGCTTTGGCTAGTCTGATTGATATAGAGAATTGAGGTAAGTATATGGTTTAACATGTTTTTATAGTTTTATCATATTTATTGTATGATAATTATGTATGTTTTATAGTTTTATCATGTATTATTACATGCTAATGGAAAGTGATAGGATATAGGGTGCGTTAGCTAGTTTTGGATCCACTACTAGATATAGTTAGTTAGTCGTTGGGCTAACTATGGTATGAGGTTCGACCTTATGGGTTGATCGTGTATAGGCCGACTATGTTGGCGTGAGGTATGTGCCCCTATATCGCTAGTTTAACTTATGGTTAGACTAGTTATGGTTATGGTATGATTTTATCATACATTGTATAGTTGTTATACCATGTACTTACTAAGCGTTTTGCTTATATGTATAGTTGTTTTGTTTTCTTGATAGGTACCGGTGAAGTTAGTAAAGGCAAAGAGAAGGCGTAGGATCGTTTGATGTTAGAAGAGTAGCTCGAATTTTGGTAAGTGGATTGTTTCGTATTTTGGATCAAGCTAGTTAAAAGTTGGAAGTCCCCAAGTGCCGTTTTCTTTAGGTATAACTCAATAGTCAAAATGGGTCGTTTTGTGTCTTAAAGTCCTTGTCAATTGTTGTGTCCAAGTTGTGTAATTAGTTTGATTATGGATGCTATGTTATAGTTTGTTTATATGTGTTAAAATGCTAGTAAAAAGGGTGTTTGGTACATATATATTTACACCCATTTTGAAAGGTAAACGGGTCATGTACTCGTGGAACATGTTTGATATGATAAGTAATTGTTTTGGTTTAAGTTTGGTGTGTTACGGATGTAGTATGAGTCAAATGTCGCGAAAATGGAACGAAACAAAAGTTAATTTGGAAATCTGCAGGTCTCAGCCACCGGTTGAGATCCAAACCGGACGGCTGAGACATTTTTGAAGAGGACCAACCGCCGGCTGGAAGTCCAGCCACGGCGGTTGAAACCTACTATTTGGACCAACCGCCGGCTGGGACTTACTGTTCTAGCCAACCGCCGGCTGGGACTCCAGCCGCAGCGGCTGGGACTCACTATTGAACCCAACCGCCGGTTGGAATCCCAACCGCGGCGGCTGGGACTTTCTGTGTTGATTTTTAGTTTTTAATAACTTTCGAAATATCGTATCTTTCAAACCGTAAGTCGTTACGGGTCCCGCCACCCATCGTTTTGAAGGTAATTGAATCTAGTTTCATTTAAAAATAGTTTCAAGGTCTGAATGTCTATATATTTTTATAAATGGTCAAAAGAGTAACAGAATGTTCATAAAGTCTAGCATTTTCGCATTAAAAGTTTCAAATTTTTTGTCAAATCGGGCACGGGGTGTTACACCTTGAGCAGAAAAGAAAGAATCAAACCTCTCAGAGTCCGATCTCTGGGAATAACCATTTGTTCACCACTTCCATCACAAATTCTCAAAGCCCAATCAGAAGCCCTCCAAGAAGGAAACCGACCACATGAGAAAATTTATGGCATGCCAGAAAATGAAAACGGTTTCGTAAAAAGATCTGACAGAATGCTGTGTTTTAAAGAAAGAAATTGGGTTCCTCTCTACGGAGGTATTCGAGATCTCATCATGCATGAATCCCACAAATCCAAATACTCCATTCACCCAGGTTTTGACAAGATGTATCAGGACCTCAAAAAGATCTACTGGTGGCCGAACATGAAAGCCGACATCGTTGAGTATGTTGGGAAATGTTTAACTTGTTCAAGGGTCAAGGCGGAAAGTCAAAAACCGTTGGGATTACTCGTATAACCTGAACTACCAGTCTGGAAATGGGAAAGAATCACCATGAATTTCATCACTACTACCAAAGACGTCAACTGGATTGGACACCATCTGGGTCATCATTGATCGTCTCACCAAATCGGCACATTTCCTACCAATCAAGGAAACTGACGAGATGGACAAACTCGCTCAGTTATATCTCAAGGAAATAGTAACTCGACATGGAGTTCCAATCTCCATCATCTCAGATAGAGATAGCCGATTTACCTTAAGATTTTGGCAAACTCTATAAAAAGCTCTCGGTACTCGTTTAGACATGAGCACCTGATATGGTTTAGATTACTCTTATTTTACAAGGCAATATTCCATGATTTAAGTGTATATTAGTTCTTGTTTGATGAAATATATGCTTAATTATGTTTAAAAGTTGTTTTGTAAGGTTAGCATGACGATTTGATGCGGATGAATTGGATTGGAGATAGATAGCATTGAAGATGTTCGAGATTGGATATGCTTAGAAGACTATAAGCCCTTGTATCCTAATTTGGAAGGCCTTATGCTACTTGAAGATTGAAGAACATATTTCCAGGTGGAAGACCATATGCCCTAGCAGAAGGCCTTATGCTCCACGTATGAAGAACATCTATTTTTCCCAGGCATACGCCCTTGTGCTCCTATTTCAGAAGGGCGTATGGTGCCTGCACTTCAGGTATAAAAACCCATTTTTAGGGTTTTTCACAGAATGCTCTTCACTTCCACTTCACCTCACACTCTCAAATCGACCTAGATTCGATTCTTGGCGACTTTGGAGCTTTTTGGAGTAAAGATAGGGGAGAATAACACCTTTTGATTTGTACAAACATTATTGTAATCCAACGGTTAATTCTTGACTTTTCATTTATGATTATGTCTTGTATCATTTTCTTTACTTGTTTGTTTGAATCACTCTTTATGAGTGAGTAGTCTTTTAAAGTTTGCTTAGATTAGATGTAGCTTGTGGTTGGATAATACAAACATGGTGTAATTGTGCAAAACCCATTTGGGGGTCTTTGATGAAATGAATGTTTTAGTGTTTTCTTTGTTGAAAGCTTGTGTTTATCAACTAACATGTCTATGAATGATTAGATTAAGCTTGTAGACCAACTTCTTTTGAAAGTCATTTGTATTTCACTAATTGTCTATGCTTAGTGGAAGCTTTAATCTAGACCAAGGATTATTGGGACTTGTTGAGGGGATAAATTATAGTTTTGAATATTGTTTAGTTACACATATGACCATTTGTGTAAGTGGAATCTAAATATCAAACATTTTTGTGGAATCAAAGATTGGTTTTAAAAGCATAATTTGAGGTGGTGTTTACAAAGACCCTTGTAGCACTTTCCAATAATTGTTAGGGGTAGACGATGAAGACCCTCAAAGTCTAGCCATATTTGTAACCCAAATCATACAATTGCACTATGTTGAGTATTATCCGACCCAAGTGAAGTCTATCTAAGCAAGCATTCTTCTTAGTATATTGTTTCTAAAATTTTAGTTAGTTAAGTGTTTTAAAGTCTTTTCTTAGTTTAAATTAATTTAGTTTAGTTCTAATAGTTTATAAAAACAAAACAAAAACCCATTTCATAACTAAATATAAAACGAACATTGATTATCTTGATTTGATTTTGGCTTCCTTGGGACGATAAAACCTGTCCTTACTTTACTATATTACATACGATTGGTGCGCTTGCCATTTGTGTGTAGTTTCTAGTTTGGTAATTTCCAAAGTTTATTTTTCAAGTATTAAAACACACATCAAGTTTTTGGCGCCGCTGCCGGGGAGCCATAAATCATCTTTTGAAAAAGATTATTAGTTTTGTAGTTTAGTTGATCCTTCTTGAAGAATTTATTCTTTAAGAAGTTACTTGCTTTTTATATATATTATCTTTTTTTGGTTTCGTTTGTTTCCTTTTGTTTTAGTTTTGTAGTGCATGACCCGAAACAATCCATCCGAAGATTTGCCAAGTCCTTTATCCGATCCGGAAAGAGTTCTTCATCAACGGTTGAGAGCGATTCGGAATTCACGTCAAATTGAACATTTGGGTACATCGGGTCAAAACAACCAAAACCCCCCACCACCACTAAACAATCAAAACATAGAAGACAACAATATGGGTGATCAATTGAGATCAATGGAAGAACTTCTTCAAGCACCAACCGAAGGTGTTGGAGATGCTATATTAGTACCCGCGGTTGTAGCTAATCAATTCGAGTTGAAAACCGGGTTACTAAACCTTATTAGCAATAACCCTTTTCATGGATTTGAGAATGACGACCCACATTCTCACATAAAAAGATTCACCAAATTGACCCAAACCGTCAAACTAAACCAAGTCCCCTAAGACTTTGTGAGGTTAATCTTGTTCCCTTTTTCACTAGAAGGAGCCGGCCGAAGATGGTTAGAGAAGGAACCTCCAAATTCAATCACAACTTGGGAAGATTGTGTATCTAAGTTTGTGAATCAATTCTACCCTCCTTCAATGTTAGGAATATAAATATTCAGATGAAGGCTCGGTCACCCCGAGCATCTATTTAGCATTCACATAGCTCGTAGGCTTATTTATATTAGTTTAGTATTATTGGTAATATTAGTATTATAGTTTTATTAGACTAGTCGTATTTATTATTGTGGAGTGGGTCGGGGCTTTCCCCACTGTCAGCTCACTCCACAGCCCACTAGGGGCACAAATATTAGTAACTATATAAGACCCTTCCCACACATGGGAAGGGTTGGAACTCTTGTCACTATTTTCACACACAAGCTAATAGACTTCAAGTTTCTCCCAACTGTTGGGAATAAAATGATCAAAGTCAAAGAGCCTGCCAAAGATGTTGAAGAGCCTGCTAGTTGATTTTGAAGTGTATAAAGATGTTCTACCAGTACCTTCTGGGTAGAAGGTACTGCTGGTTGATGAAGAGCCTGCCAAGCTTATGTCAAGTCGATTAGATATTTTGTAATAGATATTTAGTTGAATTATTAGTCTTTGTACATTGTTATACGTTATGTAGAAGTAGATTAGTCTTCTGTGGTGACAGAAGAATATTATCAGAGTTGTACATGGGTAGTTGTATTTAATTGTAGGCGCAAATATAGTCAAAGTATAGTATAATACTCTTCCACTTGACAACATGTAATAAGATATCCTTATCTTATACTCCCTCCGTCCCATATTAAGTGTCCATTTTCCAAATGCACAAAGTTTTAGGAAATTCCACTAACTACACTCTCCACCAATCAAATATCACTATTACCCACTAAAGTCTCTTCTCATTGGTTGAAATATTCCCTGGACACTTAATTTGGGACATCCCAAGATTCCATTATGGACACTTAATGTGGGACGGAGGGAGTAAAAGGATATCTTAGTCACTACTTCATGCATGCATCTTACACGAACCAATAACAATAATCAAACTATCTCTCAAGTAACTTAGTTACTTCAAATCACAAATCCTTTTTACAATCTTAGATTCAAGATTACTTTTTAATCCTGGTGATATTTAGATCATCCGTATTATTTCATCAATAATATTGAATCGTTTTGTGTTAACCAAAGTTGTGTTCTTTGTTCATTGCATTCTCACGTTTACTTAAACTCACCACCTTGTGTTCTTTTAAAGTGTGTTGTAGTAGATTCCGCATGCTAAACACATTCAATACATAAATATCTCAATCGAACATACAAAAACGTTCCACAAGTGGTATCAGAGCTAGGCTTGATATTTACTAATTTAAAAGAACAATGGATGTTGAACATATTCAAACAAATGTTGCAGCTAAACTTCCATTACTTAAGCAAAATGAGTTTGAAATGTGGCGACTAAGGGTTGAACAATACTTTCAAGTGCAGGACTATGCACTTTGGGAGATCATTGAACAAGGCAATTCATTTAAACCCCAAATCACCACTACAACAGTAAATGATGCTCTTGTAACAAGAATACAAGACCAACCATCAAATGCAGATGAAAAGTTCAGAAGAGAAATGATCTAAAGGCAAGGAGTATGTTACTGATGACTATTCCAAATGATCAACTTCTGATCTTTAACAAATACAAAGATGCCAAAACCCTTTTTGAAGCAATTGTGGCTAGGTTTGGTGGTAATGATGCTACCAAGAAAACACAGAAAACACTTCTCAAACAACAATTTGAGAATTTCACAGCCACAACCAATGAGTCTTTGGACAGTATGTTCAATAGACTTCAGAAGCTTGCAAGTCAGTTAGCCATCCATGAAGTGATGATAACTCAAGAAGACCTAAACTCTAAATTTCTTAGGAGTTTACCTTCAGAATGGTCTATGCATGTCATTGTATGGAAGAACAAGTCAGATATTGACCAGATGAGTCTCAATGATCTCTACAACAATTTCAAAATTGTAGAACATGAAGTAAAGAAGACTACTGGGTCAAGCTCAGGAAATATGGCTTTTGTTTCATCCCTAAGCATCTCAAAAGTTGATAATGAAGAACAAGGTGGCAGAGAAGAAGGTACTGCCAACACAACCTTTGGTACTGCTAGTACTTCTGGTAGTACCAAATCCATTTTAGATGAAACAATTGGGTGTGCTTTTCTCACATCTCAACACAATGGGTCCATACTATCATTTGAAGATATTCAAGAGATTCATCCTGATGATCTTGAAGAGATGGACATAAAGTGGCAACTTTCACTTTTGAGCATTAGAGCTAAGAAGTTGATGATGAGGACTGGCAAGAAGATAATGATAAATGGAAATGAGCCTGCTGGCTATGATAAGTCAAAGGTGGAGTGTTACAACTGCCACATAAAAGGTCACTACTCTAGAGAGTGTAGAAGACCTAAGAAGCAGGATGACAAGGGTAGAGGGTTTGACAACAGAAATAAAGAAAGCTTTGAGAAGAGAGGAAGCTTTGAAAGAAAGAGTAAGGTTGTTGAAGTTGCTGAGCCAAAAGCAATGGTTGCTATTGATGGCATGGGTTTTGATTGGAGTTTCATGGGTGAAGATGAGTCAACTTCTGATGAATTGGCTTTGATGGCATTCTCCACTCCTGAGGTACAAACTATCAAATGTTCTAGCAATTGTGAATTTCTTAAAGAATTAGAAGTTATAAGAAAATCTTATGATGAGCTAAAAATAGAAGAAAGAAAAACCAATCAAACCTTATTTAACCATCAGTGTGGTATGGCCAAACTAGAAAAACAACTCATTCACTATAGAGAAAATGAACTCACATTTTCTGATACTAAAGCTGCTCTTAATAGACAAATATTTTTGAAAGATTCAGAAATAGAAATGGTGAGGAATGAGTGTACTAAAGTGACTTTGGCTAGAGATAATATTCAACTGACTGTTACTAAATTAGAAATTGCTTCTGAGTGTACTAGGAGCATAGTAGAGAATCAGATGAATAAGAGAATAAAATCAGGGATAGGATACAATAAATGTCCACCTCCTTATAGAGGAATTCCTTGTCCACCAGGTAGTGATCTTGCTGCATCAGGTTTACATGAATTTGTTAACAAACCACTAGCTAAACCTGTAGTGATAAGTGAACCTTCTGAGAGTGCTAAGATTGTCTCACTCTCTAAGGTGCTCACTGATAAGAGACCAGATGTCCTAATTATTGAGGATTGGGTATCTGATGATGATGAAGATCAGACTATTCCTATCAAAGGAATAAAAGTAGGACCAATCAGTCCTAAGAAAGTAGAAGTTAAAGCTAAGGCTAAAGCTGTTTTAAAAACAGTTGAAAGTTGTAAAAAAATGTAATAACAAACATAGGGGAAGCCAAAGAAATTGGAACAACCTTAAGTCACAACAACTAGGTGATGACTTTGTTATGTTCAATAAGGCTTGTTATTATTGTGGTAACTTTAATCATCTTCATGCTTATTGTAATAAATGGGTTTCTGGGAGTAAATCAAAGTCTAAAACAAATGTTACTCACCCCAGAAAAAGTTTTGTTAAGTCTAACACCACAAATGTTAAACATACTGTTAGACAACATAAGCCTGTTATTACAAAACCAACTGATAAGGGTACAAGAAACACTTTTAAAAATGTACCAAAAGTTGAGAAGAGTCCTATTCAAAAGATAAATGTGGTTAAAACAAAAATTTGGACACCAAAAACCAAAGGTCCTGCTAGACCAAATGGTACTGCCAAATTTGGTATTGCCAAAAATGGTACTGATAGACCAAAGACCACACAATGGATTAGAAGGGAAAGTGCTGTTAAGTCCTCAGCATGTTGGATTTGGAAACCAATTCAATCAAAAGGTGCATCAACAATCCTGAAAAGGTTTGACTTCATTGATGCAAGAGGCAAACCCAAGTCTGTCATGGCTTGGGTACCCCAAGGAAACTAATATGTTTATTCATGTGCAGGAACATTCATCTGATATTGGAGATCAAGGATATGTTGATAGTGGATGTTCAAGGCACATGACGGGCAACATGTCATTCCTCTCAGACTTCAAAACATTTGATGGAGGATATGTTACCTTTGGGGGAGGAATAAAAGGAAAGATCACTGGTAAAGGTACTATCAAAACCAGTAAACTAGATTTTGAAAATGTGTATTTTGTGAAAGAACTACAGTTTAATCTTCTTACTGTCTCACAAATGTGTGACAAAAAGAACAATGTTCTATTTACTGACAATGAATGTATGGTTCTTTCTTCTGATTTTAAGATGCCTGATGAGAGTCAGATCCTTCTTAAAATTCCAAAAAGGAACAATATGTATAGTGTCAATTTAAAGAACATTGATCCCAAGGAAGGTTTAACTTGTTTGGTAGCAAAAGCCTCATTGGATGAATCTATGCTATGGCATAGAAGGCTTGGTCATGTAAACTTTAAAACAATCAACACTATTGCAAAATATGATTTAGTAAGAGGTTTACCCAAAAAGATTTTCCAAAACGACCAATCCTGTGTTGATTGTCTAAAAGGCAAACAACATAGAGCTTCTTGTAAGCCTAAGACCCAAAACTCTACTTCTCAGGCTTTACATATGCTTCATATGGATCTCTTTGGTCCTACTAATGTGTGCAGCTTGAATGGAAAAAGATATTGTCTGGTTGTTACTGATGATTATAGCAGATTTTCATGGGTTTTCTTTTTAAGATCTAAACATGAAACTAGTGACATACTTAAAACCTATATCACTGAGGTAGAAAACCAATCTGATAAGAAGGTCAAGGTCATCAGATGTGACAATGGGACAGAGTTCAAGAATATAGTTATTGATGACTTTTGCAAGGAAAAAGGCATAAAAAGAGAGTTTAGTGTAGCTAGAACACCTCAGCAAAATGGAGTAGCAGAAAGAAAGAATAGAACACTTATAGAGGCTGCTAGAACTATGTTAGTAGACTCTAAGTTACCTATTTCATTTTGGGCTGAAGCAGTTGGTACTGCTTGTTATGTACAAAACAGGGTTCTTGTGACAAAACCACATAGAAAAACACCTTATGAACTTTTCTTTGGTAGAAAACCATCTTTAAGTTTTATGAGACCTTTTGGTTGTCATGTCACTATTCTCAATACCAAAGATCATTTAGGCAAACTTGATGGAAAAGCAGATGTTGGCTATTTGATAGGGTATTCCTTGCAGAGTAAGGCCTATAGAGTGTTTAACACTTGCACTAGGCTAGTAGAAGAGAATCTTCACATAGAGTTTCAAGAGAAACTAACAAATGTGAAAGGAGTTGGACCAGATTGGATGTTTGATGTTGATAGGCTTTCAGAATCTATGAATTATGTGCCTGTTTCAGGTACAAATACTAATGATGATGCAGATTTTGAAGAAAATGTTGAAACTCCTAAAGATCAAGATTACATCTGGATGCCAATTTAGAAAAGTATGGATCTATCTTCAAGACAAGAAGGACCTTCAAACACAACAAATGAAGGCAATGAAGAAGATCAAGGAACTCAGAATCAAGAGAATCAAGAAAGTGGTGCTAATGACAATGGTACTGCCAGTTCTTCAGATGGTCCTGCTAGTTCAAGTATTGGTACTACTGAGCCATTGAATGTTCAAATAGATGATTCTTTTCAAGAAGAAGTTGGGATTAGCAATCTTCCAACTACATATGAAGTTCCTAAAACACCAAACACTAGAATTCTCAAAGATCACTCAACTGATGATGTGATTGGAAGCATAACTTCTGGTGTTAGAACAAGATCTCAAATTGGTTTATCTCAAGTCTTAGCTTCAGATGAAGAAGGGTTTATCTCCTCTATTTATGAAGAAAAGAATAATGATACTTCCAATATATGCCTGTTTTCATGTTTTCTATCTCAGGCTGAACCCAAAAACATAAACAAAGCTTTAGATGATGCAAGTTGGGTGGAAGCAATGCAAGAAGAGCTTCTCCAATTCAAGATTCAGAAGGTTTGGATATTGGTTGATTTGCCCAAAGGTCATAGGGCAATTGGAACCAAATGGGTGTTCAGAAACAAGAAAGATGAAAGGGGTATAGTGATCAGAAAACAAGGCTAGATTGGTAGCACAAGGATATACTCAAGAAGAAGGGGTAGATTATGAAGAAGTGTTTGCTCCAGTTGCAAGACTTGAAGCAATTAGGCTATTCTTGGCCTATGCTTCATTCATAGGCTTCACTGTCTATCAAATGGATGTTAAGAGTGCATTTTTATATGGTGAGATTGAAGAACCAGTATATGTATCTCAACCTCCAGGCTTCATTGATGCAGAGTATCCAGACAAAGTTTACAAGGTTACCAAGGCTTTGTATGGCCTACACCAAGCTCCTAGGGCATGGTATGAAACATTGGCTTGTTTTCTACTAGAAAGTGGATTCCAAAGAGGCAGGATTGATCCAACTTTGTTTATCAAAAGAACAAAGAAAGACATCTTGCTAGTGCAGATTTATGTTGATGACATAATCTTCGGATCAACAAACCAAGACTTGTGTGTAGAATTTGAAAAACTTATGCATAGTAAGTTTGAAATGAGTTCCATGGGGGAACTTACTTTCTTTTTGGGTCTCCAAGTAAAACAATCCAAAGAAGGCATATTTATCAGCCAAGATAAGTATGTAGCAGAGATCCTAAGGAAATTTAATTTTGCTGATTCTAAGGTTGCAAGTACACCAATGGATACAGACAAAGGGCTACTCAAGGATGCTGAAGGAGAAGATATGGATTTGTACAATTATAGATCTATGATTGGGTCCTTGATGTATCTTACATCATCAAGACCAGACATCATGTTCTCAGTATGTGTGTGTGCAAGGTTTCAAATACATCCCAAAATCTCTCATCTCACAGCAGTCAAAAGAATCTTTAGATATCTTAAGGGTCAACCTAGGTTGGGTCTTTGGTATCCAAGAGAATCATCTTTTGAATTGGTGGCTTATTCGGATAGTGACTATGCTGGTGCAACTCTAGATAGAAAATCCACAACTGGTGGATGTCAATTTCTTGGTTGCAGACTAATCTCTTGGCAATGCAAGAAACAAACAATGGTGGCCAATTCTACAACTGAAGCAGAATATGTTGCTGGTGCAAGTTGTTGTGGACAAGTTCTTTGGATCCAAAATCAAATGCTTGACTATGGGTACAATTTTCTTAACACCATTATTTATATTGACAATAGCAGTACTATTTGTATCATTAAAAACCCAGTTCAACACTCAAAAACAAAACATATTGAAATCAGACACCATTTCATAAGGGATTGCAATGAGAAAATGTTAATTCAAGTAGTTAAGATTGATTCTGAAAAGAATTATGCAGACCTTCTCACCAAAGCTTTTGATTTAGGTAGATTCAAATATCTTGTAGGAGGTATTGGAATGATAAATCTTTGAAAATCATATGTTTTTGTTCATAAAATTAACTGGTATTGGCTTTTAAACATGGTACTGCTAGTTAGTCAAAAGGTCCTGTTAGTTCATAATTGGTCCTGCTGATACAAAATTGCTATGTTTTGTTCATATAAAGGCTTGAATGTTTAAAATGCTATAGATCAAGTGCTTTGCATTTTGTTCTTTTGGTTTGCAACTCACACATTTCAGGTTGATAACAAAACAAGAGATCTTCCAAACAGAAAGGAGCAACAAAAGTTATATTCATTTTAGGAAAGATAACAATCTCAGGGGAGGAATTGATAGCCCAGAATGGAAGAAAAACCAATTAATGAAAGGAAAGACAAGAGCATACAAGATGATGCAGAGTTGAAAAAGAGAGAGTTAGATCACATATCTAGAAGGGATGAAGCATTTCTCAAGGTGAGAGTTCTATCTAGATCAAACTAAGGAAAGTTTCAACTCAAAGGCATGACATTAGATGATTTCACTTGTTGAACCAATCATCCAAGATACACAGCATCATTGCCTTTTTAAATTTCCTCCATACAAGGAAATTGCACCATCTTTAGGCCAATATGGCTTTTGGTATTCAGCTCACCAAGTTTTTACAAACTTAAGAGTTGGCTAGTCCATAAGCAAACGGCTTTTGGTAAAGACAAATCAAATCCGTTGATGGTTGATAGTTTACCAAAAACTATATGGTTGTTAACTAACCATACTTAATTGTAAATAGTTAGCTAGTCCTTAAGCAAACGGCTTTTGGTAAAGACAACTCAAATCCGTTGATAGCTGGTAGTTTGCTAAAAACTATAAGGGATTTTTATAAAACTTTCAAAGGTACTGGTAGTTCAAAATTGGTACTGCTAGTATAAAAAGGTACTGCTATATAGCCGTTGAGCCTGTCAGAAAAAGTTTTAGCCATTAGGCCTGGTAGTTAAAATTAGCCGTTGGGGTAGTTATGTAATTTACTGATGATTATATTATATTATATTTCATATAAAAGATCTTTTTAACCGCCTTTTCATTTACTTATTATAATCTTTCTTATTGTCGGTTAAAAGTAATTCTCTCATATCTTCTTTCATCAGTCATTATCATAATTCACATACATCTTTCATCTTCTACCAGTACTACCAACAAATCCCACCATCATATTCAAAATTTTCATTATGGCTTCCACTGTTGTTCTAGATTTTGTCCAACGTCACAATCAGTTAGCATTTTTGGAGAAGTCAGAGGATAATGCCTCATTTCATCAAGTAGTGGACTTTTTAAACAACTCCTACATCAGGTTTGCTTTGCTAGTCAATCCCACTATTTATGAAAATCAAATTTTACAATTTTGGCAATCTGCTAAAATTAAAACTTCTGAAAATGGGGAACAAAGAATTAAGGCCAAAGTGGATGGTAAACATTTGACTCTTACTGAGTCATCCATAAGAAGACATCTTCATTTGGATGATTCTGATGGTATTAGTCAGTTACCAGATACTGAAATTTTTGAAAATTTACAAAGAATGGGGTATCATGCTGAGTCTAACAAACTCACTTTTCTGAAAAAGCATCTTACTCCACAATGGAGATTTTTGAATCACACAATCCTTCACTGTTTGAGCCAGAAGAAAACCTCTTGGGAGCAATTTAGTGGAAACATGGCTTCTGCTCTTATTTGCTTAGCTACAAACAGAAAATACAATTTTTCAAAACATATTTTTGAAGGATTGATTAAAAATGTGAAAAGTGAAACAAAGTTTTTGATGTATCCAAGATTTATTGGATGTATCATTGCAAAATTGAAACATTTGTTACTTCCCACAGACTCAATTTATGACACACCAAAACTTTCTCACAAAGTATTTTCAAATATGAGAATTGGTTTTAGAGGGGAAGAAATACCACTTTTTGATGAAATGTTACCACAACATCCAGAAGAACCAACACCATCAGCTGAAACACAATCATCTAGTTCTTCACATGGTTACATTTCACCAACACATCAAACATCACCAATACCATCTCCAGTACCATCAGCAACACCACCAACATCATCACATCATGTATCACAAACCCAATCACCTCAGACAATGCAAGAACTGAAAGATAAGGTGAAGTTCTTAGAGAATGCTCTTAAGAGTCAAAGCACAAAGTTTTCTGAGATCAACATCAAATTGGTCAAGAGGGTCAAGAAATTGGAGGGTGAAGTGAAGAAGTTAAAGGGTAAAAGATCTGCAAGGGTTGTTTTATCTAGTTCTTCAAAGACAGATGATGATAGGATAGGTCACTCTTCCAAAAAGGGGAGGATGGATAGTTCTGAAGATGAGGAAGAGGCTCAATTTGAATTCCATGATGGAACTCAAGTTTATGATGAAGAGCCTGTTGGAGCAGGGCAAGAGCCTGCTAGGCCAGAAGAAGAGCCTGCTAGGAGAGAAAGGCTGTTGGCTATGGGGTATAAAGGGTCTGCTGAGAAAGTGTATAAGAGAAAGAGGGTTTTAGTTGCTGATGAGCAATCCTCTGCTCCATCACAAGATTCAACTTCAAAGGATAAGGGCAAAAGCATTATGTTTGAAGATGAGCCAAAGTCCAAGAAGTTGAAAAGAACTCAGCAAATTCAGATGGCTTTAGGAGAAGAAGAGGCCAAAAGGGTTCATGAAGAAGAGCTAAAAGCACTTGAAGCTTCAAGAATGCTTGAAGTAATGAAAGAGCAGAAAGATGCTGAAGATGCTGCTCAAGCTCTTCTTGATTCTCAAGCTGCACAAATATTTGATGCACAACTACAATGGATTATCTCTATTGATCCAATTGTAAGAGGTCAAGCTTCTGTGTATGTGGATGATAAGTCTCTCAGTTTAGAAGAGAAGACAGCCAAGCTTGAAGAATTCATCACCAAAAAGTATAGAGAAGAAGCCTTAAATGATGTATTTCAACAGATCATGCAGTATAAGGAGAAAGGGTTTAAACTGCCACATGATCAGAAAGAGCAGATGAAATTCTTCAGGTTATATCTGAAAAGGTCAGCAAATTGGAAGGATCATCAACTCAAAAGAAAATCATTTGATAAGTTACAGCATCTATACATTGAAGCCTACAAGAAGAACCACTGCACTCCTCCTGAACACACACAAGAAAGGTCTTCAAAGAAGAAGGAAGATGCTCAGAAGAAAGAAGTAGCAAAATTGGACACAGAGCAAGTAAGTAAAATGTTGATTACTTTGCCTACTATCATACATGCTGATCCAATTAGGTCTAGACACCCTATAATTGATTGGGAAATACACCATGATAGATTTGGTAAGTCATGGAAAATATCAAGGGTTGGGGGACAGTCTGCTATCTTTAAGAATTTTGAAAATCTAGTTAGAGCATCTGACAGAGCAGATTTAGAAGAATTGTGGAATCTAGTGCAGATTAGGCTAGCCACAAATTCTAGCAATGATGTTAAGGAACAGGAATTATGGGTTGAATTCAATAGGATGTATGATCCTGATCCCAAAGATGATTATTGGAAGTTTCCATATTATGATCCCACTACAACCTGGGAATTCCTAAGTCATTGCAGTATTCATCATTTGTACACATCAAGTGGGATTGAACTCTTCATGTTGGCTGAGAAAGAGTATCCACTTAGTTATGAAGTGCTCTCAACTATGATCTCTAAGAGATTAAGGTGTGACAAAGATGATGAGAACTCAGAAATTGTTCAAAGTTTGCTAAGGAGCATATTTGAACAATGTGAAAGAAAAAGGAAGGATAGAAAGTAAAGGTTTTTGGAAGAGTTCCCTCAAATCCTCAAGGTATGTATTTTATTCATCAGAAACTTGTGTATTTTAATGGAAATAACAAGTTTAGGGGAGGATTGTTGGGAATAAAATGATCAAAGTCAAAGAGCCTGCCAAAGATGTTGAAGAGCCTGCTAGTTGATTTTGAAGTGTATAAAGATGTTCTACCAGTACCTTCTGGGTAGAAGGTACTGCTGGTTGATGAAGAGCCTGCCAAGCTTATGTCAAGTTGATTAGATATTTTGTAATAGATATTTAGTTGAATTATTAGTCTTTGTACATTGTTATACGTTATGTAGAAGTAGATTAGTCTTCTGTGGTGACAGAAGAATATTATCAGAGTTGTACATGGGTAGTTGTATTTAATTGTAGGCGCAAATATAGTCAAAGTATAGTATAATACTCTTCCACTTGACAACATGTAATAAGATATCCTTATCTTATAAAAGGATATCTTAGTCACTACTTCATGCATGCATCTTACACGAACCAATAACAATAATCAAACTATCTCTCAAGTAACTTAGTTACTTCAAATCACAAATCCTTTTTACAATCTTAGATTCAAGATTACTTTTTAATCCTGGTGATATTTAGATCATCCGTATTATTTCATCAATAATATTGAATCGTTTTGTGTTAACCAAAGTTGTGTTCTTTGTTCATTGCATTCTCACGTTTACTTAAACTCGCCACCTTGTGTTCTTTTAAAGTGTGTTGTAGTAGATTCCGCATGCTAAACACATTCAATACATAAATATCTCAATCGAACATACAAAAACGTTCCACATCTCTCTCACTCTCTAGTTCTTCTCTCTAAAACTCTTACTATGGACTTGATCTTCCACAATCCAAGACCACCTAAATCCCACAATAATCAACATATCTCGATCCTACAATTGGTACCAGAGCCAAGGTTGGTAGTTGTGTTGATTTTTGTGGTTTGTCTCTCGGTTTTAAGCTATGTTTTTGAAACTGTTTCTGGTTGTTACACTTACTTGATTTTGTGGCTAGTGTGTTTAATTCTGCCATATTTAACAACCATAAAGTCCAAATCATACGTTTCTGGTCCGGGTCTATTTTACTTGGTATCTTTATGAGTGGTTGTGTCTAAGTGCTATTCATTTAACTTTCTGCTCCTGAAAATCATGCTCGCTAACTGGTCAGAATTGATAGTCGGAATCTGGTCGGAAAAGTCATATACTTCCATGACAAATCGGTGGTTGAGTGCTATATTGTTGAGTTATAAACTGACTCATACCATGATTTATATGGTTTAATCTTAATTTTTCTCAGTTTATTAACATGTAAGTTATGCATCTGTTCTTACTTGCGTTTTGAAGAAGAGAGAAAAAGCCAGATCCGGTTTTTTAGGGAAAGTACGAAAGTGACAGCTTTGACTGGTCAAAGTTGCGGTTTGTGTTGTGCGGTTTGTCTGTGCGGTTTGTCCATGCGGTTTGTGTGTTTTGCAAACATGCGGCTTGTGTGTTTTGCAAACATGCGGCTTGTGTCCAAATAATGGTTAGGACTTGTACATTGCAAAAAAAAAAAAAAATAGAAGGAGATGTAGCAGAAAACACACAACGACTCCAAACCAACTAGACCACAACCAACAACCAGACTCAATCCATAACTATCCTCAGTCATACAACCATAATCAAACCATAACAAACCCAATCTACATATCCTAAACCCATCTCTTACTTACAACGGTAACATCAACAACAAATCCATCTCCAGTTATTCCCATCCTCTTCAAAATTACAACTGCATCATCACAACAAGTTACAAGAGTCGACTTTAATGTAAAACAAATCAAGTAATCTCAGTCTCTTATTTCGTGTATTACATCTGTAAATCAAGACCAGAGGTCATTCAAACACGAAAGATTCATCATCGATCATTTGGTTTGAAGCAACACTTCATTAATGTCCGAACAATTAAAAGTAAAATCAAAACAATTAAATGTTTTAATCTTCCTTTTGATTCGGCTATGAAAACACTTGAACCAAAACTCAATTGCTAAAACAATAACCACTCTTTAAGACCTGTTTGAGAACCAAGCCTCATGATTAATATCCGAAACTCAATTAGGAAAGACGAATAACAAGGTTATTACCATCTTTCCCTTGTCTCGGTCAATGACACTCAAAACAACAGTTAAAAAGTATACCTACCTGAGTCGTTAATGCCAAGATCTTTATTCGATTCAAGTAGCAAGAGGAGGTAAAAGGTTATGGTTATTGTTTGTATGAGATACGGTTGAGTGGTGCCTGCATTTGTTTTTTTTAGATGCCTTTGGTGAAAGGAGAGAGGAGGGGGCGGACATTTTATCTGTTGTAATTAGGGTTGCAAATGACCTAATTTTTAGGATTATGGTGCTTATAAGGGTGTTGTTAGGTTTATATTGGGTAGTTTGTACACGGGCTTGATTCATCTTTGCACTATATTGGGCCGTAAGAAACTACTATCAAGTTTTTTTTGGGTTTGTGTTGGTTGGATTGTGTTTAGACACGATCAGGCTTTTATCCTTTAAGTGAACGAACTAATTTTGGTTACTTTAAGGTAAATGTGAAGTTATTATAAGATTATAGTTTGACTTAATTTTTCACAAATTATTGGACTATAAGGTGGATTTGGATCGGGTTGTGGTGACTTGTAATCCGGGGTTATTGTTTTTGGCAACTGTATGTTTTTGGATTTGGGTTTAAGAGTGAAAAGTGTTGTATGTTTGGATTCACAAAGCTTCACGAGGATACACACGTTACGGCTAGTATTTGGGTTTATGAATGTCAACGTGAGATCAGAGTTGTGGATTTGGCAGAGCTGCTCTATTGAGGTCTACGATTTGAGTGAGCCTGCAATTTGATCTTTGCGATATGAGTTATAGTTGACAAATTGCGATTTGATTAATTGCGATTTGACAAGTTGCTATTTGCCTTTTTACGACTTGACTGATTGCGACTTGACCTATTGAAATGTGATATTGCGATTTGGTTAATTGCGATTTGACTTGTTGCGATTTGACAAACTGCGACTTGACTTGTTGCGATTTGATCAAGTTGAGATTTAACTTCTTTGACTTGAATTTTGAAGATCAGTATTGCACTTCACTCTTGGTGGTTCTTGTTGATTTCACGGTTTCTCTTGGGGATTTTAGAAAATCCCGCGAAAGATTCGATTTCTCGGTTTGAATCTCAAGAGCTGTAAAATCCCGTGAAATTAATTTTGGACAAGTAGGCTGGACTTGGATTTAGACATAATAAAACTTACGGGGTGTGACCAATTTTTCGGGATAAGTTTGTGCTTCGAGATCGGCAGGAATTGGGAAATTATGGTGACTTGGTTGGTTTGTTAATTCACGGGTTGGTGTACTTAGTGTCACAAACATCTCGGGGTGGATGGATGCACGATGTTTGATGACCCTTGCTCGAGCGTATTTAAGGTGATTAGACCTGGATGTTCAAGAAGTGGATATATACAATAAAGGATGGAAGGTTGGGTATATATCACTACCTATATTTAAAGGAGTTACGTTGTTGTGCTCAATATAAGTTCTAAATCACAAACTTAGTGCAAGTATAAGTCGCGAACTTGTCCTTTATCAAGCTTCATCAAGTGATTGTTGTTTCTCAAGCTTCTAATGGGATTGTAGTACAAGATCTTCTCAAGAGGTGGTCAGACTTAATGACGGGAGGTGGTTTGTTCAGAGACGTGTCTTAACCTGTGACACTTTCTATAGCTAATCATATTTCATCAAGCGGTTTTGGCATATTATGAGCTTCAGGGAATTTTTAATCTGCTAAACCATTGATGAGGAGACAAACGAGGGGTTACTACAAGAGAGTCTTTATCACCATCTTCGTTGAAGTAGTTTTATTTGTCTTTTTCCATGTATTGTGCCTGACAAATTCACAAACATCACGGACTCTCAGCTTTGGCAAAAAGGTCATTGCATGCCCTTTTTGAGGGGGAGAATTAGCACAAGTTTCCTAGCGGTTCCGTCTCCAGCGATGTGAATCTTAGCGGTTCCGGTTACAGCGGGTCAGATCGTATCGGTTCAGTCTCCAGCGGTTTGTATCGTCTCAGTTCCGGTTACAGCGGGTCAGATCGTAGCGATTCAGGATTCAGTGGTTCAGTCTCCAGCAGTTTGAATATTAGCGGTTCCAGTTTCAGTGGTTTAGCTTTCAACGGGTTGGCTCTTAGCAATTTTCCTAAGATTTCAGCGGTTTGATACTTACTGTTGTGCAGTTTGTTCTTGAATTTATTTATCGGTTAAATCTCAAGAATTGTAAAATCCTGTACATAGTACGACAACTATTCCATGCTCTGCACCTGATAACATCCAAGTAGCTGGGTCAGACAGCTTTGTTTGATAGGACTGACTATGAGTCACGGGCACTGCTAAGAATAAGCGCATGTTTCTTCTCTTCTTGGCTAGTCAACAACACAAGATGATCACGAGGTTAATTTGGTATTCTATATTTGAGATTGAAGTTGAATTTCACGAAGGCGTCTACTTATATTATCTTGAAATTGGGGATGGTTGGATGCATGATTTCAATGATAACTTGCTCGTGCTTAAGATGTAAGTTGAAGACTTGGGTTATCTAGTTACCAGCAGTCGGGGTAACTATCACTTAAGAGTTATTGGAGTACTCAGTGTCACACGTCAATGACGATGTCGATAATCGCGAGAGGTGTTAATGTCTCATACTTTGGTTGGGTATTGAGCACTTAGAGATTTGCTTGGAGCATTAATTCTCTACACCGTTCTTCCAACATTAGTGCAAGTTTAAGTAACAAATTTCGGGACTTCTACTTCAGTTTTCAATATTGGTATATCGGGTTGTCTTCATCATGTGGTCACTAATCTGTGTACAAGGTTGGGTAGTTGGCCAAAGGTTTTAAAAGTTGTGATGTGATCTGTAATTCTCACGAGATATTCTTAACCCAAACTGATGTTCACCAAAACCAAATCAGTCATGCCACATTCAATCTGTTACTGTCTCACGGTTTCTTCTTGGTTTTGTAAAATCCCGCGAAAGAACTTATTTCTCGGTTTAAATCATAGATTTGTAAAATCCCGTGATGATGGGCTATGAGCTCTTGACCATGATCGGGTTAAAACCATTATCAAAGTTCAGCTATAACATCACAAATGGCTGGATCGAGGCATTTAATTGACAAAGATGTGACTACGGGGTTAGTTCAGTATTATTTATTTGAGGCTGAAGTGAAATTTCATGGGTGCGTGTACTTAGTATCTGAAGATATCGGGGAGGTTGGATGAAGATTCTTCGAGATCCTTGTTCGAACTTTCAACATTTACAATGACGAGGACTTGGATATCTAGTTATTTTTTTCTTTCTCTCTATTGCAAAATAACTATCACTTTAAGGAGTCACGTTGTAGTGCTCAGTGTCACACGAAGTTGTGGATATCCAAGAGGTGATGTACGTCTTATACTTGATGGTTGGTTGGTTGAAGAGTATAGAGTACTTAGGGATTCGATGTTGCACGAAGTCTCTACACCGCTCTTTGTCACGCATTAGTACAAGTTTAAGTCACAAGTTCGGGTTATATTACTTCAGTATCAAGTTCATCATATTGGGTTTTCTCCATCAGTGGTCACGACATCAAGCCGACAGAATGATAATGGGGTTGGTAACGAGTTAGATGAGAGAAGTAGTAAAGAGAGAGAAATGACGTCTGAATACCTCAGTTCAGGCCTCGTTCCTCAAAGAAAAGAAAGGTGTACGCTTCAGTGCGCTTTATCTTTAGAAGAAGAGGAATCTTCTTATTTATGGCCATTCTCATCAACAAGTTTCATGCTCTTTCCGTGCTTATTCAGTCTTCAAGTGGATCGGCGCATATTGGAGTATATTTTTATTCACGTATTCAACCAAAAATTGCAGTTGACAGGCATATGCAATTTTTGAGGGGGGGAAAGGGTGAATATTATTCTACATGTTGGTTGATGATTGAGAAATGGTCATACGACTCCTGAATACGTCAGTTCAGGAGTCGTGCAAACCATGTTTCTCCAACACTTCTTCCTCCGTCTATCAAGGTGTTGAAGAACATGGTCATGGAATGCTAATCGACATAGTCTCACGGGTTGGTACAATCAGCAACAATGGGTTTCTAGTCAATGCTTCATGTACACTTCATTAGGCTACATGTACACATCATGATGATGATTCCGATTAATCGTAACCATCATGGGGGAGAGAAATGTGTACACCAAGGACGCACAACAGGTTCACGTGATCGGGCTTAATCATTTATTCCGGTGTTGATAACCGCAGAGATGATCAGTGGTTCAACTTGTTACCTTGGTATTAACGTTTCACTGTTACGTCATGGGCTGATTAATCGTAACCATCAGGGGAGAGAGAATGTGTACATCAAGGACGTACAATAGGTTCACGTGATCAGGGCTTAATATCCAAGGATGGATACTGATGAACTCAAATAAGTACATTTTATTACTATCATTTATCCTATTAATTTGACTTGTTTTATTATATTATGTATGAGGATCAGGGCTTAAACGATTAGATTTGCTTTTATCAAATTATTTTATTTTACTTCTAATTCGTTAAGTGTTTGGTTGTGTGATTATGACAAAAATGAATACATGCTTAAATATAAAAATAAATCCTAATATCTTTTAGGATACATTTTCATAAGATTAATTCTAAGGTTTACTTGGGGACAAGTAAAGTTCAAGTGGGAGGATATTTGATGAACTCAAATAAGTACATTTTATTACTATCATTTATCCTATTAATTTGACTTGTTTTATTATATTATGTATGAGGATTGATACTTAATCGTTTACTTTTGTAATTCTCAGGTAAAAACAAGCATTTGGTGAAACTTGGCGATTTTGGACTAATTATGGAGCAAAACATTCAAGAAGTTAAGAGTCTACCAAAATGTACAAGATCAAGACAAATCTGCTCCAGATGCGCCGCATCTTGCTTATTACATACGGCGCATCACTATCAATATTTCACCAGATACGATCCAAGATACAAGAGGACATGCGCCGCATCTATTTATGGAGTTACGCCGCATCTTCTGGCGGTGTACGAATATTCCTGAATATATTAATCTTGGACCCCACGCGAAGTTAAGTCAATGCGCCGCATCTACTTACTAGATGCGCCGCATCTTACCCTCAGACAGAAACTATAAATACCCCAAAGACCAGACGAATTAAGAGTTCCGAAGTTTCGACAGAAGACCGAAGTACAAAAACCCTAGGACGAATTCAGACGAATAGGCAGCACAAGACACACCCAAACGAAGATACAAGAGCTGTAAGAAGGTGCTGCATGTGTTTAATTCATTAAGTAGTTTTGTTTTATTGTGTTAGTAAACTTTAATTCATCAAGATTGGTGGCTTGTGTAATGTGACAACGGAAAGATTGCACTCCCTTAAAACTGCTTTCTCATTAATTAAAGTTTATATGTTGATGTCTTTGGTGACTTTTATTAGTGCATTGATAACCTCTGTGTCTAGCTGAGCGTTGATCGGGTCGCCATGCCTCTGCCCTCGCCTATTTATTAGATCGCCTATGCATTCTATCGTCTGTAGAAAAGTAGGAAGAAAGATAAATAGGATAGTCATAAGTAATCATTAAGGGTTTACTCGCCGATAAGATTAGAACCAACGAGAAAGGACTTAATCTCGGTGCGTTGCATCGAACTATACACTTCATATAAAACAAGCAATAAAACAAGTGACAAACTACTTATCTATCAGGACAGATCTTCTTATTGTCTCGAGTATTTATCTGTGTACGTGTGTGCTATTCGCTGATTCGTGCCTATTGGTTTAGTTTATTATTTAATTGCAACCAAATCGTGCCAGTCTCTCAGGCTGAACCCCCTTGCGTTAGAATAGGTTGTATAGCTAACTTAATTTATTAAAATACTGATTAGAATAACTAGATAATACGTTCCACTCTTAGTGATCGACACTCTACTTACCATTATATTCATACTGACCGGGTACACTGCTCGTTAAGTGTGTGTGTTATTGATAAGTCGGCTAAATATAAATTTAAAACTTGAGTAGGCATTAATACTGCTAAACCGCAACGACACATCGCACGCATCAAGTTTTTGGCGCCGCTGCCGGGGAGTGAATTGTTATTATCTGTTAATTTGATTAGTATTTTAATTAGGTTTTTAATTTTTTTTATCTAACCGCTAATTTTGTTGTGCATTAGATTAATTTGCATTCATTGTATTATTTTGCATATTTTCTGTTTTTGTGTGTTATTTGTTTGCTTTTATTTGTGTTTATTTTCGTGTGTTTTTATTTGTTTTTAATTTTTCGTATTTTCTGCATACTGCTATCGTTGTACTGAGCTAAATCAAACGATACGGCGCATCTGATTTCTCAGATACGGCGTATTGCGTTTAATTTTTATAAAATACAACGCGTTTAATTAATTCGATACGACGCATCTTTTCCCCAAGATACGGCGTATCTGTTTTTGATAAAAAAAAAAATTTCTAAACGTTAACGCCATACGACGCATCTGCTTTAGCAGATACGGCGTATCTATTATTTTAATTAAAAACAGTTTTCGAATTATTAAACAGATACGGCGTATCGATTTTTATCGATACGGCGCATCTTCTGAATCAAAAATCTTATATTTTGAAACGTAACGAAAATACGGCGCATTAACTTTTGTTAATACGACGCATTTAATTTTAATAAATATCGATTTTTGATAATTAAAACAGATACGGCGCATTCTAATTCCTAAGCAGCGTATCTATTTTCTGAATAAAAGTCTGATTAAATTTTAACGATTATAAGATACGGCGTATCCTACTTTTTGGATATGGCGCATCGTCTGCAGATATAAGCAACTTTTATTTTTCTTATCTCCGAACGGAAAATACTCTGACCCTTATACCTGGAAACTTTTACTTTGAAATCTACCTCTCTTTAATTTTCAGGAACAATGTTCGATATTTTCCCCAACTTGTTCGGAAGACCCCAAAGAAATCTTACCATGGAAGAGTTTGCACTACAAATCGCTCAAGCCAATGAAAAAGAACATCATGAAGCAAGAAACTTTATTAATGAATTCAAAGGCAGTCATGAGCTTTTACTAAAGGAACAAAACAACATGATTTATGGATTGGCAATTGAAGTGCACCAATTGTCAACGGTGCTTAACAGGGTTCTTTTGGTAAAGCAAGACTTGAAAGGGATTACAACTAGAGGCGGAAAGTCCACCTTTCAAATCGGAGAGACACCCGAGGATGACGGTACAAACAAGATTTCCCCTGAATCTCTATCACCTGAGCAAGAGCAACCAAAAGAGACTAATCTGGAACCTGTAGTCAGAGAAGAACCTTCTGTTGAACCTAAACGATCAACACTACCTTTCCCACATAGGGTAAGGAAAGAGAAAGAAGATGCCTATCAAAAGAAATTCCTGGAGAATCTCAAGCAGCTGCAGCTAAGCATACCATTTATGGAAGCCCTGGTGCAAATGCCAAAATATGCTAAATATCTAAAGAGCTTGCTTACAAACAAGTCTAAACTTGAAGAGGCTTGCACCATAACTATGGGAAAAAGAAGCTCAGCAGCATTGCTCAACAAACTTCCGTCTAAAGAAAAAGATCCAGGGAGTTTCACTATTCCTTGTCAAATTAAAAATTTGCATTTTGAAAATGCTTTAGCCGACCTAAGAGCTAGTATAAGTCTTATGCCCTCTTCTATGTATGATAAATTAGGTCTTGGTGAACCAAAACCTACTAGGATGTGCTTAGAACTAGCTGATAGGTCCATACAATACCCATTAGGAATAGCTGAAAATATATTAATAAAAGTTGATAAATTTGAATTACCTATCGACTTTGTTATCCTCGATATGCCTGAAAATTCTAGAACTCCTATAATATTAGGACGACCGTTTTTAGCCACTGCTAGGGCCATAATTGATGTTTTTAATAAAAAGATAACTCTTACCATAGGAAAAGATGAGGTTGAGTTTAACATGGAACAATCTATGAGTAAAGATAAATCCGATGACGATGAATGCTATAATATCGATGTTTCTGATGACACGATTAATCAATTTACTCAGAAATTGTTAAAGAGTAATTTGCTTGATTCTTTTCTGCTTAAAAATTTAGAAAACACAATTGCTATAGAAGATCAAGTTGATGAGAATACTATTGATTATTATTTAGCTGCTGACTCTGCTGTATGTAACGCGATACGGCGCATCGAAAATATCGATGCGGCGCATCTATCAGATGACAGCAGCGATATAATTAAAGAACAAGTTTATTCCGCTAGTGCTACTGAAATTGATAGTGTTAAACCTGTGCTTAAGGATCTCCCTTCTACTTTGGAGTATGCCTATCTAAATGGGAACACTAATTCGCCCGTTATTATTGTATCTAACCTAACGCCAAAAGAAAAAGAATCACTTTTGCAGGTACTGTATAAACGAAGAGGAGCATTAGCGTGGAGTATGTCTGATATTAAGGGAATTAGCCCGTCATTTTGTACGCATAAAATCCTTATGGAGGATGAATTCAAACCAACTATCCAACCTCAAAGGCGTTTGAATCCAAAAGTCCAAGATGTGGTGAAAAATGAAATTGTGAAATTACATGACTCCGGACTTATCTACCCAATTTCCGACAGCTCGTGGGTCAGTCCTATCCACGTTGTACCAAAAAAAGGGGGAATGACGGTAGTACTCAATGACGATAATGAACTAATTCCTTCAAGAACTGTTACCGGATGGAGAGTTTGCATCGACTACCGCAAACTCAATGATGCTACGCGAAAAGATCACTTCCCTCTTCCATTTATTGATCAAATGTTAGAAAGACTATCAGGTCATGATTATTATTGTTTTTTAGATGGTTTTTCAGGTTTCTTCCAAATACCAATTGCCCCTGAGGATCAAGAGAAGACGACTTTCACCTGCCCTTATGGAACCTTCGCCTATAGGAGAATGCCGTTCGGACTATGCAACGCCCCTGCTACTTTCCAACGTTGTATGACGGCTATCTTCCATGATATGGTAGAAGACTTTATGGAAGTCTTCATGGACGACTTCTCGGTGTTCGGTAACTCATTTAGTGATTGTCTCTTTAAACTTGATAAAATGCTTGCTAGGTGTGAAGAAACTAACCTTGTTCTTAATTGGGAAAAATGTCACTTTATGGTTAGAGAGGGAATTGTGTTAGGACATAAGATTTCTGGGAAAGGTATAGAAGTCGATAAAGCTAAAATTGATGTAATTGCTAAACTACCTTACCCCACTAATGTAAAAGGTGTTAGAAGTTTTTTAGGGCATGCTGGATTTTATCGTAGGTTCATAAAGGATTTTTCAATGATATCTAGGCCTATGACCCAATTATTACTAAAAGATGCGAAGTTTGATTTTTCTGAAGATTGCAAAAAGGCATTTAATATACTTAAAGAAAAACTAACTTCCGCACCTATTATAATTTCGCCTGATTTGAATTTGCCTTTTGAACTAATGTGTGATGCTAGTGATTATGCTGTCGGAGCTGTACTTGGCCAAAAGATAGATAAGAAATTTAAGCCAATTTATTATGCTAGCAAAACATTGAATAATGCCCAGGAACACTACACCACCACGGAAAAAGAACTTTTAGCAGTAGTTTTTGCATTCGATAAATTTAGATCATATCTTATATTGTCAAAAACTGTGGTTTACACTGACCATTCTGCTTTGAAGTATTTGTTCAATAAACAGGATGCCAAGCCAAGGCTTATTAGGTGGGTTTTATTGCTCCAAGGATTCGATATTGAAATTAAAGATAAAAAGGGTGCCGAGAATCTAGCTGCTGACCACTTATCTAGACTTGAAAACCCTGATATGGAGGTGCTTGACGAAAGGGAAATAGCTGATGACTTTCCTGATGAACACCTTATGATGGTAGGAATTAAGAGCAATAATAATGGACCATGGTATGCCGACTATATAAACTTTATTGTTGCAAATGAAATTCCAAAAGGGCTAACATCCGACGAGAAAAGAAGGTTTCTAACTCGTGCTAGCGAGTATATTTGGGATGAACCTTATGCCTTTAAATTATGTCCTGACAATATTTTACGAAGATGCGTAGACGGTGATGACATCCCAGCAATATTGGCACATTGCCATTCAGGGCCAACGAGGGGACATCACGGTGCAGTCATCACAAGAAGAAAGATCCTTGATGCGGGATTTTATTGGCCCACTATGTTAGATGATGCAAAAGATTACATAAAAGGATGTGATGCGTGTCAACGATCCGGGTATATAACATCAAGAAACGAAATGCCGCAAAACTATATCCATGTATGTGAAGTTTTCGACATATGGGGATTGGACTTCATGGGACCGTTTCCTGAATCTAAAGGTAATAAATATATTTTGGTTGCTGTTGATTACGTATCAAAATGGGTCGAAGCGCAAGCATTACCAACAAACGATAGCAAGGTAGTACTTAAATTTTTGCAAGGTTTGTTCTCTAGGTTTGGAATTCCTAAAGCATTGATTAGTGATAGGGGGACACACTTTTGTAATCACCATCTGGGAAGAGCCTTGCAAAAATATGGAGTATATCATAGGGTTTCCACCGCATACCATCCTCAATCCAATGGGCAAACTGAAGTAACCAATAGGGCTATTAAGCGAATTCTTGAAAAAACGACTGGATATAATCCGAAAGGGTGGTCTGACAAGTTAAATGATGCTTTATGGGCATTCCGTACAGCCTATAAGACACCAACGGGATGCACTCCATTTCGTCTTGTATACGGAAAAGCATGCCACCTACCGGTCGAAATTGAACAAAGTGCATATTGGGCTTTGACGAATTGTAATATGGATATGGAAGCTGCAACGAAGAACCGTTTCATGGAACTTAATGAACTCTATGAACTAAGAGATGAGGCCTACAAAAATACTAAGATCTACAAAGAAAGAACTAAAAGATGGCATGACTCGAGGTTACGTGGGGATAAAACGTTTACTATTGGAGAGAAAGTGCTACTATTTAATTCCAGATTAAAGATGTATCCTGGTAAACTTAAATCAAGATGGACGGGTCCGTTCGTTGTCAAGAAAGTGTATCCTTATGGAACTATTGAAATATGCGATAAAAATGGTTATATATTCAAAGTAAACGGGCAACGTGTGAAGAAATACTTTGATAATAAAATAGAGGATAATGAGAACGAGGTGGTGGAGTTTGAACCTGAAGTAATGGAGTGAAGAGCTGAACGTGAGTCTAACTTGAAGACTCTGGAATAAAGACAAGTGCTGACCGGGAGACAACCCGGAGAAATTTTTATTATTCTGTTTTTGTGTCGAGTCAGTCAGGCCGCAGAGGATACGGCGCATCTCAATTCTGAGATGCGACGCATCTCCTGCAATGGTCATATCTTTATTTTTCTGCATTTTTTACTTTTCGACTTTAAAAACTTTTTATCAGTTTGTTTTAATGCGGCGCATCCCTGGTTAAAGATGCGACGCATCTTCTATTCTGATTCGTAATTATTCCAGGCTCGATACGGCGTATCTTCTTCCATAAGATACGGCGCATCGACTAACCTGATGATTTTCATTTTAATTTTTATGTTTTATTTTTCCTAACTACTAATGTGTTATGCAAGTTTGAACCTTTCTTAATATTAGGTGTGTTTTAAAGCCTTGGTGGTATTATAGATTCCTGCATTTCCTGTGGATACATCAATTATGAAGCTTAAACGTTCTAATCCACAAGAAGATGATTTTTGCTCTTATACTAATGGAGGATCATACCGAGCAAATCTCAAGGGAGTTTTTCTGTTCTAATTCTTTTATTTTCCAGTTTTTAACCTTTTATACAAACAACGAGGACGTTGTTTAACTTAAGTGGGGGGATTGGAGAATTAGAACACTTAACACTTACTTGTCCTAAACTTTTCAAAAATTATGCTTAAAATGTGCTTAATATATAAAAATTTTAAAATTTTTAGCATGTTTTTGTTTAAAGTCTAAGTTGCATAGCTGCACACATGACGTTATTTCAAAAATTGTGATTTTTCAAAATTCACAAATCTATGAGTGTGCCGGTGACTTGTAAACTTTAGAACTTGGCTTGTATACTATTCGAGACCACCATAATAAGTATTATTTATATAATTGGAATGACTTGTCTAAATTGGTAAAATTCTAGGATTACACCCAAATAGCCTTTATATGTTTTGTGTTATTAGCTAACTACACTGGTTAGTTAACCCCCGTATAAACCCTTTTGTTACTCTCATGTTTAGAGTAAGATACCCCTAGAAAAACACTCAGAGTCATTCCTTTCGTTTCTTACACCTTTGTTAAAATGTTTCGTTACACCCTTACACCTTAGCCTACCCTGTAGATTAAAATCCGTGGTTGGTTAATTGCTATAGGCAAAGTGTGTTTCCTTACATTATCTGTGTTCGCGTGCGTAATTCATTATCTATGGTTAGGTCGGGAAATTGCATAATGCAATGGAGTGAAAGTAAATATTGTATATCTTTGAGTTTATTTTTCGTGTGTTTACTACTTTCACTATTACCGTTATTTCTGAAGTTATGAAAAGTATGGAAAAATTATCCAGAATTATCATTATAGTGATGTGGTGAAATTTTACACATCTATGTTTATGTTAGTAGTTAAAAAAAAAAAAAAAAAAAAAAAAAAAAAAAAAAAAAAATCGAAAAAAAATGAGAAAAGAAAAAAAAAAAAAAAAAGAAAGAAGAGTTGGATGTTTGTTTTAACCAACTTATGTAAAGTTTTGTATTAAGTGGTCGATATCACCACTAGTTGTTATATATTATACTTATGGATTGAATGGGAGTTGGCAGTTATGGGAACGCCAACTAAGGTTTATTCTTTGATTAAGATCTTGTTGAGTATAATTCGTGTCTACCTAAAGCGTGTGTTTCAAGTGTTAAAGCGTGAGTTATTCAATGATATGAGTCTTATTCATGGGATGGTTGGGATAGTGATTAACCACACTTAAGATTTTAATTTATTTGTTTTGTTTATTTTTCATCTTTTTCACCAATTTATATCCCAAATATTATCCATACCCTGTATTATTCTTTATCCAACCAAACCTTTGATTTATTGAGATTAGGGATTTGAGCAATATTAAGTATCGTAGTCGTGGATTCGGCTATGTATTTATGATTTTGTCGCCCTTTTTGATATATTATTATTGGTGAAGTTTGGACCTATCTTTAGCCTATTCGAGTTAAGGATTTGAGCAATTGCAAGTATCGTGTTCGAGGATTCGATCATGTATTTGTGATTTTGTCGCCTTTTCTGGAATTTGAGATCGATAGAGATTAAGAATAATTAACCCTTAAGCCTAAAAACCATTTTTACCGCTTTAGACTTGTTATTCCTTGGCTTTAGTGGGGGAGATGTGTATACTTGCCAAGCTTATGATAGAATATTCGTCACGACTGGACAGTTAAACGATTAGATTTGCTTTTATCAAATTATTTTATTTTACTTCTAATTCGTTAAGTGTTTGGTTGTGTGATTATGACAAAAATGAATACATGCTTAAATATAAAAATAAATCCTAATATCTTTTAGGATACATTTTCATAAGATTAATTCTAAGGTTTACTTGGGGACAAGTAAAGTTCAAGTGGGGGGATATTTGATGAACTCAAATAAGTACATTTTATTACTATCATTTATCCTATTAATTTGACTTGTTTTATTATATTATGTATGAGGATTGATACTTAATCGTTTACTTTTGTAATTCTCAGGTAAAAACAAGCATTTGGTGAAACTTGGCGATTTTGGACTAATTATGGAGCAAAACATGCAAGAAGTTAAGAGTCTACCAAAATGTACAAGATCAAGACAAATCTGCTCCAGATGCGCCGCATCTTGCTTATTACATACGGCACATCACTATCAATATTTCACCAGATACGATCCAAGATACAAGAGGACATGCACCGCATCTATTTATGGAGTTACGCCGCATCTTCTGGCGGTGTATGAATATTCCTGAATATATTAATCTTGGACCCCACGCGAAGTTAAGTCAATGCGCCGCATCTACTTACTAGATGCGCCGCATCTTACCCTCAGACAGAAACTATAAATACCCCAAAGACCAGACGAATTAAGAGTTCCGAAGTTTCGACAGAAGACCGAAGTACAGAAACCCTAGGACTAATTCAGACGAATAGGCAGCACAAGACACACCCAAACGAAGATACAAGAGCTGTAAGAAGGTGCTGCATGTGTTTAATTCATTAAGTAGTTTTGTTTTATTGTGTTAGTAAACTTTAATTCATCAAGATTGGTGGCTTGTGTAATGTGACAACGGAAAGATTGCACTCCCTTAAAACTGCTTTCTCATTAATTAAAGTTTATATGTTGATGTCTTTGGTGACTTTTATTAGTGCATTGATAACCTCTGTGTCTAGCTGAGCGTTGATCGGGTCGCCATGCCTCTGCCCTCGCCTATTTATTAGATCGCCTATGCATTCTATCGTCTGTAGAAAAGTAGGAAGAAAGATAAATAGGATAGTCATAAGTAATCATTAAGGGTTTACTCGCCGATAAGATTAGAACCAACGAGAAAGGACTTAATCTCGGTGCGTTGCATCGAACTATACACTTCATATAAAACAAGCAATAAAACAAGTGACAAACTACTTATCTATCAGGACAGATCTTCTTATTGTCTCGAGTATTTATCTGTGTACGTGTGTGCTATTCGCTGATTCGTGCCTATTGGTTTAGTTTATTATTTAATTGCAACCAAATCGTGCCAGTCTCTCAGGCTGAACCCCTTGCGTTAGAATAGGTTGTATAGCTAACTTAATTTATTAAAATACTGATTAGAATAACTAGATAATACGTTCCACTCTTAGTGATCGACACTCTACTTACCATTATATTCATACTGACCGGGTACACTGCTCGTTAAGTGTGTGTGTTATTGATAAGTCGGCTAAATATAAATTTAAAACTTGAGTAGGCATTAATACTGCTAAACTGCAACGACACATCGCACGCATCAGATACATACTATAGATGATCAGTGGTTCAACTTGTTACTTTGGTGTTATACTAAAGACTGAAGAAGGTCGAGTCGTCAGTCTACTCTTCATTCTCTGTTGGGTGTTATCATCTCTTGTGTATGCTGCGGGCTGATGGGTTATATGTAAGGTTACTGGAAGGAATTTGGTGAGATGAAGATGATTGGTATTCTGTTCCTCCACATTGGGCAATCTTGAAGAAGGTCGAGTCTACAGTCTTCTCTACATTCAAAAATGTTGAGTTCTTTTCTTAAAACTTGATATTTAACTTAATCCCATGACAGTTCTTGTTTGATGAGTTGTGGAGTTAAGTTAGGTTCAAGTTGTTCTGTAGTTTAAGGTTAGGTCCAACTTGATTTTAACCTAATCTCATGACAGTTCTTGTTTGATGAGTTGTGAGGTTAAGCTGAAATCAAGTTGTTACTGGGCTTAAATTTGTGGTTTAGCTTAACCTCATGACAGTTCTTGTTTGATGAGTTGTGGGGTTAAGCTAGATTTCAGTTGAGGCTCAACTTAAACTATCGAAAAGATGCCTAAGGTTTTTGACGGCGTTACTCAAGGACGGGAGTGTTAGAAGACTAAAGACGGCATGCATTCGGTTATCTAAAGACTTCTTCATATTATGGGCGTTCATCCAAATTCTTTCTTCTATTATGGGTGTTCATCAGAAAGGTTGTCATATTGGGGGAGAGCACTAATTAGGGGAGAGTGAAAAGCCTGAATTAATCCCTAATTAAATGTGCTCACGTTACTCTTCAGCAAGTTAAATGATGGAAGCGGAAAAGATTCAGGATGCTGAGGAGTAATGGTTTTCGGTTCGTATCCTTGTATATATTTTGCTTCTTACATTCTTTTTCATATCTTATACCTTTTTGTAGATAGATACATAGAAATCATGCTAATTGTAAATAGAGAATCGTAAAATCAGAAAAACCATAAAAATTAAAAAATTAGAAAAGACCAAAAATAGTTTCACCTAGGCATGTCTTCTGTTTATCGATAACATTTACGGACTTAGAAATGTCATTCAATAATGGCACGGGTCTTTAAATGAAGCTCGAGCAGAAGTTAAAATGGATGGATAAAACATGTCTAAATGGCTTGCTATTACTTCAGATAGCAACCCGCGCTTCAAAATGGGGAAAGCACGTCGCCAAAAAGACGGTTGTTCCTCCAACTGGGTGATGTTCACCTGGGCATGGATTACTTTATATCCATGTTTCACCGACTTGATGTATGTTTCAGTGCGTCATTTCGTGTATAAGAAGAGAAGTCTTCTTTACATCAGACTCTTTATCTTGTTTGATTCTTCAAGAGAGTCTTGATGTTACACAAGGTGGTAAATTGAATTAAATTTTCACAAATACTCGTCGCTCAATTGAATGACTACAGCTCTTTAAATAGAAAACGGGTCATTAATTGAGGGGGAGAATATTTGTTCAAATTTCTGACACCTTGCCAAATTTGTGCAACATCAGCAGTGACACTCTCTCGTGGTTTAAGGGGGAGCATAGTATGCTCCTAAATCAGAATACATTTAAACCTGACCACATTTTCTCCCAAATTTTCTAAACTTATTTAAATCAATTGGGATCACAAATCTCAAATGGTTTGAAATTTTTGATCGGGGGAGAGAATGTGATTTAAATATGAAATTCTGATAAAATGTGATGTTTGGACGTTAATGTAATCTCTCCCATATGTGCTAAACTCTTTCATATATCGATGCACATATTAAGGGGGAGCAAATAGACAAAATGGATTTGGCCTCGCAAGCGATCGTGACTCAAACTTGACAAATGAATTGACGATAGCTAAAGTCAGTAGTCGAAAGGACATGTCCTGGACGGGTAATAATTTCAAGCCAGTTTATCTGGTGATGTAAGCGTGTCTCGCAAAGGACGTGTCTGAGTAGAATGTACCGATTTCGAGCGATTTTCCTTGAATGTGATCTGGACGGGTAATAATTTCAAGCTAGTTTACTAGTGATGTAAGCGTGTCTCGCGATGATCATGTTCTTGGAAAATCAATCAATTCAAAAGTGCGAGCTTCACCTGACATGTGCAAATTTATAAAACAATCATTTGAGCACATGTTGAGGGGGAGCATTTGAAAAATATAAAACTCTCAAGTGTTAGCAAAAATGTGTTTTCAGAATAATGAACACTTTGAGAGATTTTTCAAAGATTTGGTTTTATGGCAATCGTGGAAGAATACCAAAGACTGACCATTTTAATGAATGCATGGAGTTATAAGGATGGTTAGGTTTGGCTCAAGTTCCCACGATCCCGCCAGAGCCGGAGGGATCTACCCAGGGACAATCCACTAGTTAGTGTAGAAGTCCTTAGGTATGATTAAAAAAGGAGAAAAGTGAATAAGGGAAGAGGGCCGACTGAGATGGAGCTAGTACTGGAACAAACCCAACAAGGTACTAGTAAGGAAGTCTCGGTAAGCACTGAAGGGGTTGAAGAATGAAAAAGAAATGTAAAGGTAAAGGGTGAAAAGAAAGAAGCCCTCCTTACACTTTAGGCAGAAACCGGGTCAATACATATGCTGTCAGAATCACTTAGTTGATTGCTGACATTGAAAACAAAGTATCATGGACCCAGTGATACGCTGCACAACCCTCCCTAGCCACTCAAGGTCCCTCAAAGGATTCTTGTTTCAATTGTCACGGAGTTCAATACATTTCTATCGTCTCTCTCACTCCGAGTTAGATGATATTGAAAAGGTGGCAGTTCTCTCCAGCCTCCGCTCACTAAATCAAAACGCACTATCGAGTCTAGAGCCACGAGATGCATAATAAGATCTCATAGGAACACAAATTATTTCTACACTGGTTGTTCAACATTAAGGACACCAGGTGTAAACTCATGAGTCCTACGCAGATCTTAGCAGTCTGCCAGAACATTTATGAGAGAATTTACAAATGTAATTCTCAATGATTGAATGGAAATTCCTGCCAGGGTCAACATCAAGCAGCCCTGAAAGCAGGTCACTTCGGTAATTCCCTGGGGATTACGCTTAGTGATCACGGCGGTTTCAAACGGTCTACAGTCGTGGAGTGATCTCCAGCGACTCACCTAATCGTTGATATACTACGGTACGATCTTAAAAAGCCCTCTGTGGGCTTTCGATTAGGAACGGTCAGGGTAAGGATTAGAGAAAGTTTTCACACTATGCTGTTAACAATCTCGAAGTCCGAACCTGTAAGTACCGGATGTATTATTGCTAACTGTCGTATGCAGGAACTTCTGGCGGTTGTGGCTGTTGGATGCTGTAGCTGGTTGCAGTAAAGATGCCAATCCTCTACCACATGCTCACACTACATCATCATTGTAACTCAACAAAGTCATGATCAACCAAAAAGACCTTCAACACGGCTTCTGCAAACTCTGATGCTAAAGATCATGACACCAAATAGTGTGAGCATGTCGGCTCAAAGATTTACACATCGCATGAAAACATACTACTGAAAGATGGCTTGAAGATACATGTTGGATGATATTTTCGAAGAATACTCAGAGTCATCCAAGACAAAGGAAAAGTCATCAAAAGTTCACTGCTGAAAGCACAATGATCAAAGACGTTGAAGAATCAATGACTACGAGCTATGAAGACAAGTTCTGAAGACGGAATGCTAGAAGTCAAATTATTATTTCCGGGGTGACCTCCCTTAGGGGGAGATTGTTAGAAATATAAATATTCAGATGAAGGCTCGGTTACCCCGAGCATCTATTTAGCATTCACATAGCTCGTAGGCTTATTTATATTAGTTTAGTATTATTGGTAATATTAGTATTATAGTTTTATTAGACTAGTCGTATTTATTATTGTGGAGTGGGTCGGGGCTTTCCCCACTGTCAGCTCACTCCACAGCCCACTAGGGGCACAAATATTAGTAACTATATAAGACCCTTCCCACACATGGGAAGGGTTGGAACTCTTGTCACTATTTTCACACACAAGCTAATAGATTTCAAGTTTCTCCCAACTCTCTCTCTCTCTAGTTCTTCTCTCTAAAACTCTTACTATGGACTTGATCTTCCACAATCCAAGACCACCTGAATCCCACAATAATCAACATATCTCGATCCTACATTCAAGAACTACAAATCTTAGGAATGACATAACGCAATTTCAACAAGCTTTCAATGAGACTTTTAGTGAAGCATAGGAAAGGTTCAAGGGTTTGTTAAGGAAGTGTCCTCACCACGGTTTTTCGGATCTACATCAAATAGACACCTTCTACAATGGTTTGAATCAATTTGATCAAGACTCGCTCAATTCGGCGGCGGGAGGCAATTTGTTGTCATGGAATACTCAAGAAGCATTGGTTATTATTGAAAACAAGGCTAAAGTGAGAACCACAAGGAATAAATCTCAAGTTTCAAGTGGTGCTAGTAGTTCAAGTCAAAATGAGGCCATCAATGTTCTTACTCAACAAATTCAAACCCTTGGGAAGCAAATTGCAACCATGCAAAAGCCGGTGAATGTAGTTCAAGAAGTTTGTAACGAGTGTGGAGGAGCACATCCAACTAGGGAATGCCAAGGGCAAGGGTATTTGAATCAAGAGGAGGATGTTAATGCATTTTTGGGTGAATTTCAAGATATGGGCTAAGGGAGAGGGAAGTATCATTTCAAGCCCCAAGACAACCCCTATGGAAACACTTACAATGAAAATTGGAAGAAACACCCCAATTTCTCATATCGTTCAAACAACACTCAAAATCCTCCCGGTTTAAACCAAAGCTCAAGTTCAAACCAAAACCGTTCAAACTTCCAAAACCAACAACAAAACCTACCTTATCACAATCAATCCCAAAACCGACAATTTCAACCCCAACAACAACCTTTCAACCAAAACCAAAATCAAAACCGTAACCAATACCAATCCAACTACCAAAATAACCAATCTCAAAACTACCAAAACTACCAAGATCCTCAAAACTACCAACAACATCAACAACAAGTGCCTTATCCACAAAACTCACAATCACAACCAACCCCACCCAACGACCCTTTGATGGCGATGATGACCAAGTTTTGTAACAATCAAGAAGCTACAAACAACCAAGTTGATTCTACACTTCAAAATCAACAAGCCACTCTCAAGGACTTACAAAACCAAATGGGTCAAATTTCAAAAATGCTTCAAGAAAGGCCCCAAGGTGGTCTTCCTAGTAACACCGAGCAAAATCCCAAGGATTTGAAGGCGGTTTTCACTAGAAATCAAAGAGGACAAAGGAACATGGATTTGGGGGAGGAAAATAGAAGGGGAGTGATTGAGAAAGATGTTGAAGAGGGCGTAAAGGAGATGAGGTTGAAATAGAAGAGGAATTGGTTGTAAAGAAGCCTAAGGGCAAGAATGTGGTAGTAGAAGAAGAAGAGGTAGTGAAGGGGAGTGAAGGCTCGAGTGGAAATGATGTTCAAGTGGACAAGATGCAACCAAATTGCCAAGGAAGTACCGCATATGTTCCACCACCTCTTAAACCATATGTGCCCGCAATTCCTTATCCTCAAAGATTAAGGAATCAACAACAAAAGGTGCAATATGGTAAGTTTCTTGAAATGTTTAAACAACTTCATGTGAACATTCCTTTTGGTGAGGCTTTAGCTCAAATGCCTAAATATGCCAAGTTTCTTAAGGACTTGCTTTCTAACAAGAGTAAGCTTGAGAACTTGTCTAATGTAGAGCTAAATGCTAATTGTTTGGATATTGTGTTGAATAAAATACCCGAGAAGATGGGTGATTCGGGTCCTTTTACTTTGCCATGTGGTCTTGACAACAATACGGTTAAGCAAGCGTTGGTTGACTTGGGTGCTAGCATCAACATGATGCCTTACTCTTTATTTGAGAAGCTAGCCTCAAAGGAACTCACACCAACTAGGATGAGCATTAGGCTTGTGGATCATACATATAGGTATCCTAAGGGTATAGCCAAAGATATGTTGGTTAGGGTAGGGAAGTTCATTTTTCCCGCTGACTTTGTGATTTTGGATATGGATGAAGATGTGAAAGTTCCCATCATTCTTGGAAGACCATTTCTCATGAATTCAAAAGCTTTGATTGATGTGTTTGATAAGAAAGTCACACTTAGAGTTGGTGATAAGAAAGTCACACTTAGAGTTCGTGATAAGAAAGTCACACTTAGAGTTGGTGATGAATCAATGGTATTTGATCTTTCGAAATCAATGAAACGTCCAAAAGAAAGTGATGATGAACTTTACTATATTGAGGGTATTGAAACCATGACCGAAGAGGTGATTGATCAAAGTGTTGGTGCAGGGGCCATAAGGCCTTCTGTTAGTAGTGTATACAGCGGTATGGCAGAGAGCCCAATTTGGACAAAAACTGTTAGGAG
Source organism: Artemisia tridentata subsp. tridentata (assembly GCA_021014915.2). NCBI lineage: Eukaryota > Viridiplantae > Streptophyta > Magnoliopsida > Asterales > Asteraceae > Artemisia > Artemisia tridentata. The sequence goes on along the minus strand of CP139505.1, from coordinate 442,008,031 downwards.
TACCATACGCCCTTATGGGTTTTCACCAGAAGGTCGTATGCCCAATCCCACATTTGATCATACGCCCAACCACCAGATCATACGCCCTAACCAGAATTTCAGAAGGCCGTATGCACCTTCCACAGAATCTGCCAAGACTTCAACATTTAGCATAAGGCCTTCTGCCCTTCCACCATATGGGCGTATGCCTTACTTGATTGAAGAAAATGATATGGAGAGTATGGAACCTTTCTACTTTGATATGGGAGGTGATGATATGTTTGAATCATATCATTTTGAGTTGGGAAATGATGAATTGGAATTGATTGAAGACCTCCTAACCGTGGATGCGCCTTTAATCACCAAAATTGAGAAACTTCCACAAGATGATGCATTTAAATTGAAACCATCAATTGAAGATCCACCCTCACTAGAACTCAAAGATCTCCCAAGTCACTTGGAGTATGCTTTTCTTGCGGATGATTCCAAACTCCCGGTTATCATTGCTAAAGACTTGTCGGCAATTGAGAAGGAGAAGTTACTTGCGGTACTTAAAGAACACAAGAGGGCAATTGCATGGAAAATATCCGACATCAAAGGAATAAATCCATCATATTGTACTCATAAAATCTTAATGGAGGAGGATTACAAGCCCGTTGTTCAACATCAAAGGAGGGTTAATCCAAACATCAAAGAGGTAGTGAAGAAGGAAGTAGTGAAGTTACTTGATGCGGGTTTGATATATCCCATATCCGACTCACCATGGGTTAGCCCGGTTCAAGTAGTTCCTAAGAAGGGTGGGATGACTGTTGTGATGAATGAGAAGAATGAGCCGATGCCTACAAGAACCGTCACAGGATGGAGGGTGTGCATAGATTATAGAAAGTTGAATGATGCTACCCGAAAGGATCACTTTCCCCTACCTTTCATTGATCAAATGTTAGAGAGGTTGGCGGGAAATGAGTTCTATTGTTTCTTGGATAGATTTCCGGGCTACTTCCAAATTCCCATAGCACCCGAAGATCAAGAAAAGACCACTTTCACTTGTCCATATGGTACATTCGCTTATAGAAGGATGCCTTTTGGGCTTTGCAACGCCCCGGCTACATTTCAAAGGTGTATGATGGCCATATTTCATGACATGATCGAGTCTTCAATGGAGGTGTTTATGGATGACTTCTCCGTGTTTGGTAACACATTTGATTCTTGTTTAAACAACCTTAAAAATATGCTCTCTCGGTGTGAAGCCACTAACCTAGTTCTTAATTGGGAAAAGTGTCACTTCATGGTTCGAGAAGGCATTGTTTTGGGTCATAAAATTTCCAAAGTGGGAATGGAGGTCGATAAAGCCAAAATTGAAACGATTTCAAAACTTCCTCCTCCCACTTCGGTAAAGGCCATAAGAAGTTTTCTTGGTCATGCGGGTTTCTATAGAAGGTTTATAAAAGATTTTTCTAAAATTGCAAGACCAATGACACAACTTCTTGAAAAAGATGCGCCTTTTGTTTTTACAAATGAATGCCTTAATGCTTTTAATGTATTAAAACACGAACTCACACACGCACCAATCATGGTAGCCCCCACTTGGGAGCTACCATTTGAACTAATGTGTGATGCTAGTGATTATGCAGTTGGAGCCGGTTAGGACAAAGGCATGGGAATCATTTTCAACCAATCTATTATGCAAGCAAGACATTGACGGATGCTCAAGAAAACTACACCACCACGGAAAAAGAATTGTTAGCGGTAGTGTTTGCTTTTGATAAGTTTAGGTCCTACCTCGTGCTATCCAAAACCATCGTCTACATGGATCATTCGGCTTTGAAGTACTTATTTGCAAAACAAGACGCCAAACCTAGATTAACTAGGTGGATCTTATTACTTCAAGAGTTTGATATAGAGATAAGGGATAAGAGGGGAGCCGAAAACTTAGCCGCCGACCACTTGTCTAGGCTCGAAAATCCATTCTTAGAGAGGTTGGAAGAAAAGGAAATAAATGATCAATTCCCGGATGAGTATTTGTTAAGTATAGCAACAAATCAACCCTTAGGTTCATTTGCCCAAGATGGAACCCCATGGTTTGCGGATTATGCTAATTACTTAGTGGGTAGAATTTTAAAGGAGGATATGAGCTATCAAGACAAAAAGAAGTTCTTTAAGGATTTGAAAAATTACTTTTGGGAAGATCCATATTTGTTTAGGATAGGAGCCGACCAAGTAATTAGGAGATGTGTATTTGGGGAAGAGGCTAGGAAGATCTTAATGGAGTGTCACCAAGGTCCTACCAGTGGTCATCATGGTCCAAATTACCCGGCAAAGAAAGTATTTGATTCGGGATTCTTTTGGCCTTCTATCTACAAGGATGCTCATATTTTGGTAAAATCATGTGATGCTTGTCAAAGGCAAGGCACAATTTCTTTCAAAAATGAGATGCCCCAACAAATCATGCAAGTTTGTGAAATTTTTGATGTTTGGGGCATCGACTTTATGGGCCCTTTTCCACCATCAAAAGGCAACAAGTATATCTTGGTTGCCGTTGATTATGTTTCAAAATGGGCCGAAGCAAAAGCTCTTTCCACAAATGACGCTCGGGTTGTGGTGAAATTTTTAAAACAATTATTTTCAAGATTTGGAACTCCTAAAGCCTTAATAAGTGATAGGGGTACTCATTTTTGTAACAAAGTTTTAGAAAATTCTTTATTGAAATATGGGGTAACCCATAGATTTGCTACTCCTTACCATCCACAAACGAGTGGTCAAGTGGAAGTTACTAACCAAAAGATTAAGAGAATCTTGGAAAGAACCGTCGGTAAGAACCGAAAGGAATGGGCGGAAAAGTTAGATGATGCCTTATGGGCATTTCGTACCGCCTATAAAACTCCTATTGGCTCTACTCCATATCGGTTAGTGTATGGAAAGGCTTGCCACCTTCCCATTGAGCTTGAGCACAAAGCGTTTTGGGCTTTGCAAGAAGTTAACTTTGATCTTACCAAAGCCGATGATTTTCGAAAATTGCAACTAAATGAGTTGGAGGAATTAAGAGAGGTTGCTTATGATAACCAAAAGTTGTATAAGGAACGAACAAAGAAATTTCATGACAAAATGATCAAACCAAAAGATTTTAAAATCGGTGATCGAGTTCTTCTTTTTAATTCTCGTCTCAAACTTCACCCGGGTAAGCTAAGATCATGGTGGACCAGTCCATTCACAATTGCCCAAGTGTTTCCATATGGTACAATTGAATTGAATCATCCTAATGGCAATTTTAAAGTAAATGGACATCGTTTGAAACATTATTTTGATGGTCCCATTGAGTTTCAAGGCGAGGGAGACCTCGACCTTTACCCCAAGGACAATTGAATTCGGGGTCGAGTCATGTTCAAGACTCGTAAATAAAATGAGCAGTTTCAGGAATGTCTCGAAGGTTTAGTTAGTTTACTTTATTATTATTTTGCATAATTTTAGTAGTGTAGTTGTTAGATTGCATTTCGGAAGTATTTGATAAGTTTAAGAATTTCCTATGGCATAAGGTCTTCTTCTCAAAAACCATACAGCCTTATGGCTTCTCAAATGTTTCTGTCCATTTCTTTGCATACCATACGGCCTTCTGGGTTAAAACTATAAGGGCGTATGCTATTTTGGAAATTTTCTAAATGAAAATAGCATCGGGTCATACGGCCTCTAACCCAAAACCATAAGGGCGTATGCATTTCTTTTAAACTTTCATGAAAAATAGCACCAGTTGATACGCCCTCGACCCGAAACAATAAAGCAGTATGATTTTTTCTATTAAAAAAAAAATGTAGTTTTAAAATTTATTTTTAGTTAAGTCAAGACCGACCCATTTTTTTATTACCCGACCCACACCCTAACGTCAATAACAAAATGAAAACAAACTGATGTGCCTTCCATTCACAGTCAAACTCACAACTCAAACTCAATCTCACACACACTTATAGTCAAACTCAAATTTGTCCAGGCCATTTCGAATTCCTTGTAAACCAGCACACCCATCATATTATTTCGTCCATAAGTTGAATCTGTTGGAAAATTTAGTGCACTTGAGGGATTAATCCACACCTGGTAATGGGCTTGGAGGTACGGAGTGTACACCCATCAGGTCAATGTTTACCCTGACTCAATTTAAGTGGTTTATAGTGTAAATGATAATGCTGCTGATGCAGATCATTCCTGCTGCTAGCATTATCATTCCTGCTGCTAGCTTTAATGATACTGCTGCTAGTAGTATCATTTCTGCTGCTAGTGTTGATACTGCTGCTAGTATTATCAATACTGCTGCTAGCTTTATTGTTCCTGCTGCTAGTACATTGTTGCTGCTGCTAGTACAATGTTCCTGCTGCTGAACTGCTGAGCAATAGATTCTTCTGCTAGCACAATTTATTGTGCTGCTAGGCATGAGATTCTGCTGCTGGTTATAACCACCGACTGCTACAATTATGGAAAATATTATGTTATAATTAATGGGCCGTTAATTATACATAATTCCATAGGCTAGGGTTTGAGTAAACTCTATTATAAATAGAGGTCGTATCATAACTGCATGAATATACAGAACACAAACCCTAAACACTTGAATACGATTTGGTTCTTGATTTGTGCCTAAAACAAGAACATCACTTGGTCTTATCCCATAGAGATATTTGTGTAACCCAGGCATAGGGTCGAATAGTTTCTATTGGAAAGTGATTACACGATTTCAAGTGAATATCCGGTACCTTGTTTGATTATCTTAACCCTGTTCTGGGAACACCACGACACAATACCACCAACAATCAATAGAAACTATTCCTATGATAATCAATGGCTGCTGCAATGAGGCATATGGCGGCTAACTTTTCAAAGCTTGAAAAGTTTGAAGGTGTCAACTTCAGGAGATGGCAAAAGAAGATGCACTTCTTGTTATCTAGTATGCATGTGGTGTATGTTCTGACCACACCCATTCCTGAAGATCATGGGGATGATGCTACTATGGAACAGATGAGGAACAGAAGCAAATGGGAGAATGATGACTATGTTTGCAGAGGGTTAATCCTCAATGGTATGTCTGATTCTTTGTTTGATCTTTATCAAAATGTTGATTCTTCTCAAGAACTGTGGGATTCCTTGGAAGCCAAATACATGGCTGAGGATGCATCAAGTAAGAAGTTCCTTGTAAGTAATTTTAACAATTACAAAATGGTCAATTCTAGACCTGTCATGGAACAATACAATGAACTTCTTAGTATACTTGGTCGATTTACACAACACAAGATGAACACGGATGAGGCTATTTCAGTCTCTTGTATCATCGATAAACTACCTCCTTCTTGGAAAGATTTCAAGCATATGCTAAAGCATAAGAAGGAGGAATTAACTCTAGTTAAGTTGGGCAGTCATTTGCGCATTGAGGAATCACTCAAAGCACATGAAAGTGACAAGCCAAAGAGCAGCAATGCTGCTGGTCCATCAGTTGTCAATTTGGTAGAGCATAACAACTCCTCCAGGAACAATGACAACAAGGGCAAACATAAGCACCAGGATAACACCAAAACTGATCCTAACAAGAAGTCAAAAGCTACTTGTTGGAAGTGTGGTAAAACTGGACACTTCAGGAAGGATTGTAAGGGTGTTAAGATTGGCAATAAAACCAATGGATCAAGCACGAGTGGATCTGGGAATGGTAATACCAATTCCCTGCTAAAAGGTCAGAATATATTTAATAAGTCTTTTAAGATTTATTATGTTATATATATATCTGAAGTGTACTTTGTGCAGGATGATGATGTTGCGTGGTGGGTTGACTCGTTATAGATAGAGCAGTTTTAATATTTGTAATTTTTCCCGTTAGAACCAAGATTCACTTGAGGACAAATGATAAATTGATCTTCCGAGGTCGTTTTCCCAACGAGATTTGAATTGAGATTTACGTTTGTGTTTTTAGTTTTAATGCTTGATTGTCGGATATTTTTGGTTTGGATTTTTGAGATTTAAGATCTATTTTAACTAATCAAAATTTAAACTAATTAAATAGCAACTAATTGACAATAAAATTTAGCTAAGGATATGATATAAAAAGATATGCTTGTCAAGTGTGGTGAAAAGATCATTAAGTGTGAATTATCATTTTAAGCCCCTTTTTAATTAATACCCGTCAAATTAAATCATTTTCTCACAATGTTGGCTTATATTGAAAACAATCAATTTTTCTTGGTAGTAATTATTAGATCTAAATAATCAATTTTCCTAACGGCTTTTGCCCGTTAAAAACAACCAACTAAACAGATCCACAAATAATCCGAAAATTATTAATCAACAAGCTTCGAATACCCGTTTAAAAAAGAATGTTTTCTCACAACGTTGGTTTATTTTGAAAACACTTCTTTTTACCTAGGTAAAATCCATTTGGTTTAGATGATTAGTTACCTTTACGGCTTTTGCCCGTAAAAGTTACTAAAAACCAAAACAAGTAGACCAAAGGTTATCAACTAATAATTTCTAATGTTTCAAACTTAGTTACACAATTCACCAACACTTAACAAGCATATAACAAGATCTACTCACTACTCATATTAATTAAACTAGCAAAAACAAATAATTTCACAATAGTAAACATGATCTTAATCTAGATATTTAAACTAAAAATGATAAAAGGGTAAGAGATGAAGACCCGGTGATTTTTACGAGAGAATAACCACCCGATCTTATAAACTAAATAAATGATTAAAGTTTATTTCTTTGTTAACTTTAATTTTGCTATATAGTTAATGAAGTTTGAAGCTTTATTAACTAAATAACTTAATAAAAGTTAATAAAGTTGTAAGCTTTAATGATTTTAAAGGTTATAAGACCCGTAAGCTCCACGCCTAAGATGTAGGATGGCGAGAAACAAAGAAAGATCAAAACTTTATCAATGGTTAGTGAATAATAAGCAATAATAAGCACTACTACTATATGGAATAAGCTAAAAATAGTCTAAAAAGTAAAAAGATTAAAACTTTATGACTAAAAACTAATAGATCTAAGTCCACCCGAAGCTAAGTTGCCTACTACGAAGATGATGAACTCAAATAAGTATATTTTATTACTATCATTTATCCTATTAATTTGACTTGTTTTATTATATTATGTATGAGGATTGATACTTAATCGTTTACTTTTGTAATTCTCAGGTAAAAACAAGCATTTGGTGAAACTTGGCGATTTTGGACTAATTATGGAGAAAAACATGCAAGAAGTTAAGAGTCTACCGAAATGTACAAGATCAAGACAAATCTGCTCCAGATGCGCCGCATCTTGCTTATTACATACGGCGCATCACTATCAATATTTCACCAGATACGATCCAAGATACAAGAGGACATGCGCCGCATCTATTTATGGAGTTACGCCGCATCTTCTGGCGGTGTACGAATATTCTTGAATATTATAATCTTGGACCCTACGCGAAGTTAAGTCAATGCGCCGCATCTACTCATTAGATGCGCCGCATCTTACCCTCAGACAGAAACTATAAATACCCCAAGACCAGACGAATTCGGGAGGAGAACATTAGACAGAAGACCGAAGTACAGAAACCCTAGGACGAATTCAGTCGAATAGGCAGCACAAGACACACCCAAACGAAGATACAAGAGCTGTAAGAAGGTGTTGCATGTGTTTAATTCATTAAGTAGTTTTGTTTTATTGTGTTAGTAAACTTTAATTCATCAACATTGGTGGCTTGTGTAATGTGACAACGGAAAGATTGCACTCCCTTAAAACTGCTTTCTCATTAATTAAAGTTTATATGTTGATATCTTTGGTGACTTTTATTAGTGCATTGATAACCTCTGTGTCTAGCTGAGCGTTGATCGGGTCGCCATGCCTCTGCCCTCGCCTATTTATTAGATCGCCTATGCATTCTATGGTCTGCAGAAAAGTAGGAAGAAAGATAAATAGGATAGTCATAAGTAATCATTAAGGGTTTACTCGCCGATAAGATTAGAACCAACGAGAAAGGACTTAATCTCGGTGCGTTGCATCGAACTATACACTTCATATAAAACTAGCAATAAAACAAGTGACAAACTACTTATCTATCAGGACAGCCTTCTTATTGTCTCAAGTATTTATCTGTGTACGTGTGTGCTATTCGCTGGTTCGTGCCTATTGGTTTAGTTTATTATTTAATTGCAACCAAATCGTGCCAGTCTCTCAGGCTGAACCCCCCCTGCGTTAGAATAGGTTGTATAGCTAACTTAATTTATTAAAATACTGATTAGAATAACTAGATAATACGTTCCACTCTTAGTGATCGACACTCTACTTACCATTATATTCATACTGACCGGGTACACTGCTCGTTAAGTGTGTGTGTTATTGATAAGTCGGCTAAATATAAATTTAAAACTTGAGTAGGCATTAATACTGCTAAACCGCAACGACACATCGCACGCATCAAGTTTTTGGCGCCGCTGCCGGGGAGTGAATTGTTATTATCTGTTAATTTGATTAGTATTTTAATTAGTTTTTTTTTTTTTTTTTTTTTTTTTTTTTTTTTTTTTATCTAACCGCTAATTCTGTTGTGTATTAGATTAATTTGCATTCATTGTACTATTTTGCATATTTTCTGTTTTTGTGTGTTATTTGTTTGTTTTATTTGTGTTTATTTTCGTGTGTTTTATTTGTTTTTAATTTTTTGTATTTTTTGCATACTGCTATCGTTGTGCTGAGCTAAATCAAACGATACGGCGCATCTGATTTCTCAGATACGGCGTATTGCGTTTAATTTTTATAAAACACAACGCGTTTAATTAATTCGATACGACGCATCTTTTCCCCAAGATACGGCGTATCTGTTTTTGATAAAAAATATTTCTAAACGTTAACGCGATACGACGCATCTGCTTTAGCAGATACGGCGTATCTATTATTTTAATTAAAAACAGTTTTCGAATTATTAAACAGATACGGCGTATCGATTTCTATCGATACGGCGCATCTTCTGAATCAAAAATCTTATTTTTGAAACGTAACGAAAATACGGCGCATTAACTTTTGTTAATACGACGCATTTAATTTTAATAAGTATATCGATTTTTGATAATTAAAACTGATACGGCGCATTCTAATTTCTAAGCGGCGTATCTATACTTTTTGGATACGGCGCATCGTCTGCAGATATCAGTAACTTTAATTTTTCGTATTCCGTTTTCGTTGTTAATTTTCTGATATATTACTTTCTTGAGCATACCCTACTGATATTTTTGTGTTGATTTCAGGAAGTGCATGACCAGGAGTTCTACGAAGAACTTGATTCAACCTTTCGAAGATCCTGAACGAGTCTTTCATTCGCTTAAAAGGCTTTTCAACACAAAAAGCTTTGATACTTCAAGTTCATTCGAGCTTGATTATTTTTCTGAAGAGAAAGAGGAAGAAGAAACAGAAACAATGGGCGAAAACACAACTATGGAGGAATACATGAACAAAACCCGTGCTGATTACACTTCAGGAGTTGCTAGACCAAAGTTTGATGACAAGTCAAAGTTTGAATTGAAGGGTCAGTTTCTCAAGGAGCTAAGAGAGAATGCTTTCAGTGGATCGGAACATGAAGATGCTAATGAGCATGTTGAAAAGGTCCTCGAGATTGCGGATTTGTTTACTTCAGAAGGAGTCACTGACGATCAACTCATGCTAAGAATCTTTCCACTCTCGCTAAAAGGAGCTGCTAACAAGTGGCTAAGGAATGAACCTGCTAGTTCAATCACTACATGGGAAGATTTGAAGAGCAAATTCCTGAAGAGATATTGTCCACCTGCTAGGACTGCTAAAAAGATGGAGGCTATCAACAGTTTCAAGCAAGAGCCTGATGAAACTCTTTATCAAGCTTGGGAAAGATTTAAAGATTTACTGGTAAAATGTCCTCAACACTATCTAACCCCTATGCAGGAGATAATATTGTTTTATCAAGGATTGGACGTGCCTACTAGACAAATCTTGGACGCTAAGGGAGCTGTGCCCCAAATGAGTGCAACCAATGCTAGGAAAGCGATCCAAGAAGCTGCTGATCATTCTCAAAAAGATGTAATAAGCTAATAAGCTAATATAACTTATTTGATGAGAAAAAGAAAAAAAAATAAAGAAAGAGATGAGAAGAAGAGAAATAAGCACTAAGTAATAAACATCCTTTTCATTAATAAGCTAGAAAAGTTTTACAAAATAAGCACTAAAAATAAGCTCAAAGATATTAAATCTTAATAAGCTTAAAGAAAGAAACATAAAAAAAACGAACTGCTACTTCTATTAGGCTGGAGGGAGTGGCCTTCGGGTTGCTCTGCGGGTTGCTCGGGTTGGATGGGAACACCGCCGCCGCCTAGGCGGGCTGGCCAGGCGGGTTCCATCCGAGGGCTAGAAGCTCGCAACGGGTTGGCATCTATGTAACGTTCATATGACCGTTGGAACGTTGGGAAAGAAAAAAAAAAAAAAAAAAAACCCCGGATTGGCCCTTGTGGTGTTGCCTATTTAACCCAAGTCTCACACAAACATTACACAAACAAAACAAAAAAAAAACAAACTGCCAACAAAAAAAAATAATCAAAGTATGGATCAAAGAGGCAAAAAAGTAGTTGGTGCAACATCTTCGTCTAGGGGTCGGGGCAATCGAGCTAAATCCGGTCGAGCTATACCAACACAATCGGCTCCTCGACCCACACAACCATTTTCGGCTCCTCGTCAACAACCACAATCGATGTCGCAACAACACTATTATTATCCCCAACCACCGAGTCCTCCACGACAAACCGTCGACTACCCACCACTTAATCCAAGCGATTACCGCATACACGAAACGAGTAACTTTAACCCGTTCGATTACCGAGAACAACCGGAGGGGAGCGAAGACGAGTTTCTCGACGTACCCGAAACGCAATTCAATCTTGGTAAGTTTAATTTTTTTGTCGTTATATTTATTTATACGTTTTAATTTTTTTGTCGTTATATTTATTTATACGTTTTAATTTTTTAGACGTTATATTTATTTATCCGTTTGAATTTTTTAGACGATGACGATGATGTTCAAGAAATTGAAGAACAAGATGTTCAAAAGAAAAAATTCGCGAAAAGGGCCGAAAAAAAAGTTTGGACATCGGACGAGGAGGTGGCTTTGGCGAAGGCTTGGGTTCACATCTCAACATGTAGAAAGGTCGGGATGGAACAAGGAAAAGATTCGTTTTGGAAGCGAATTTTGGAGCATTTCGCCACGAATGTGAAAGACAATACTCGGACTCATCATTCGCTTAACACAAAGTGGAGGGAAATGAACACGCTAATAAGTGTGTTCAACGGTTTATACCACCAAGCGGTAAATTATATACGTTTTTTTTTTAATATATAGCTCGTTTTTTTTTTTTTTTTTTTATGTATGTATACGTTGTATTTTTTTCTTTTTATATATATACGGTTTAATTTTTTTTGTAGTGGCGTGTTTGGGATAGTGGTTGTGGCGAAGTTGATGTCCTCACGAATGCCTTGGAAAGTTTTAAGAAAAAACAAGGCAAATCATTTACTCATCTACGAGCTTGGGAAGTTGTCAAAGGCGAGGCCAAATGGTTGGAACAAAAGTGTGTCGAAGCGCAGCAAACCTCCCATTCCGATAAGCGAAGAAAGTCCTCGGAATCGGGTCACTATGAGTCGGGTAGTAACGATTTTGATACCGTTTTGCCGAATCTAAATGAAGACCCAGCGCCACCCCTAGCTAACCGTGCACGAAAAGGAAAATCAAAGGTTGCTAGTGAAGCCTCGTCGAAGGTTAGTGTTGCCGAGTTTGTCAAAGACTACACGTTGACGAAAAAAGATTTGTTAGAGGATAACGCAAAGAAACAACAAGTAATCTTGGACGCCACTATCGAAGAGCAGCAACAAAGGGCAAAATATATGGCGGAAAAGACCTTATATCAAGATCACAAGTTCTACAACAAATCGCACGACCACATCACCGATCTAGGAATGCTAAAGTGGACGCTTGATAATAAGCGTGAGATAGCGGCGAAATATAACTGGCCTTGGGCTTGGGGCGATTTGTAGTTTTTTATTCGTATGATTTGTACTTTTTTATTTTTAGGAATTGTAGTTTTTTATTTTTAGGAATTGTAATTTTTAATTTTTAGGATTTGTACTTTTTAATTTTTAGGAATTGTATTTTTATTTTTAATGAAGTGTTTGTTTTAATGAAGTGTTTTTTTTTTTTATATATATAATTGTTTAGTATTGGAAGGGTTAATTTTGCAAATTTATAATTTTGAAGGAAAAATTATGAATATTTAAAAAAAGATTTGGGAGGGTTGAAAGTGATGGGCGCCAGTAAAAAGGTTGGATTGAGGGTTGGAGGGTTGAAATGAGGTGGAGGGAGATGATTGATTAAAATTTGGGAGGATAAAAAGGGATGACTTCCTCCACCCTTACAAAAAAAAAGAAAGAGTGTGTGAAAATAAATGCGGAGAGTGAATTAATTCATATCCTCGGATCAGGCGCCTCATATTTATAGCCAATGATTTTCTAGACTCTTCCTTCAAATGACAGCCCATTTGCCACGTGGTGCATTATAGTTGGCTGGAGTATGTTGGCAGCTAGCGAGAGTGGGGAAAAAAATACATCATGCGCCATTGCTATTAAATTTGGGAGAGTGATATTCACGTGCCACCATTTAAATCTCTTTTTTTTTTTGCCTGCTAACTCTCCTTCACGTGGCATGCTACTTCTCCATTTATATATATTATGCTACTTCTCCTTTTTGTCGCTTCTCATTGCCACCATGCGGAGTAATTTTTTTCTTTTCATTTGTTTGTTGCATGTGGTATTGAGAAACTTGGGCTTCATTCATCATTGGGTTATTAAATTTGGGCTTCAATTAATCTTTAAATTTTTTGTCTCTTGTCTCGATGCTCCAAATAAAATTAACGTTGGTCTCGTAATTTTGTACTCTTTCCAATGGAGTGCTCGAGTAATTACCGTTTTCGCTTTGTTTTCAAACCCTTGTACCTGCAAGACATAATAACAAAAACAAAACATATTTGCAATATATTTTAATGTTTTACAAGGTTATTAGTCTATTTTAGTGTGTTTTTCCGGTTTAAAAATGATGTGTGTTTAGGCACACATCATGGGTTGACTTTGGAGCAACAGTCCATGTGTGTAAAGATAGAAGCTGGTTCAAGACCTACGAGTCAATGAATGATGGTTCTATTCTTCATATGGGAAATGAGTCAACAGCCCTGGTGCATGGAAGAGGATGTGTTGATTTGAAGTTTAGTTCTGGAAAGATTGTTTCTTTGTTTAATGTTTTACATGTTCTTGATATTAGGAAGAACTTGGTTTCTAGTAGTGTTTTGAATAATTATGGCTATAAACAAGTGATTGAATCTGATAAGTTTGTTTTGTCTAAACATGGTGTATTTATTGGTTTTGGTTATTTATGTAATAAGATGTTTAGGCTTAACATTGTTCATGATATGGTTAATTCTGCTTTTATGTCGACCTCAAAATTGAATGATTCAACCCTTTGGCATGCTAGACTTGGCCATGTACACTTTAAAAAGATGCAAGATATGTCTAAGGATGGGTTAATCCCAGCATTTGACATGGACACTGAAAAGTGTAAAACTTGTATGATGAAAAAAATAACTAAGAAACCATTTCAAAGTGTAAAACGTGAAACTAACGTGTTAGAACTGATTCATAGTGACTTATGTGATTTACATGCTACTCCCTCTTTGGGGAATAAGAAATACTTTGTGACTTTTATTGATGATGCTTCTAGGTATTGTTATGTTTATTTATTGCATACTAAGGATGAAGCATTAGATAAATTTAAAGTATTTAAAACTGAGGTTGAATTGCAACAAGAGTCTCTAATCAAAAGATTAAGGACTGATAGGGGAGGTGAGTACATGGATACTCTGTATTTCCAGTCAGTTGGTATAATCCATGAAACGACTGCCCCCTATACTCCTCAGCAAAATGGTATTTCTGAAAGGAAAAACTGAGTGCTAAAGGAGATGGTTAATTCCATGTTGTCCTATTCAGGACTGAGTCAAGGGTTCTGGGGTGAAGCTATGTTAACAGCTTGCTATTTATTAAATAGGGTTCCCAACAAAAGGAACAAGACAACCCCTTATGAACTCTGGACTAAAAAGAAACCCAACCTGAATTATCTCAGGGTTTGGGTGATGAGTGTGTAAATACTCATCATTTTACACCCATTAAAGACACAAAAAATGACCAAAAACACCCAATATATATTGCAGATATTCTTGGTTTGTGTTTTATGTGTTTCAGGTACTGAAGGATTGAAAACGGAACGAAAACGAATATTTTTGGATCGACTCGACAACAATTGTTCAAGTGAAGACAAAAGTCAAAGACAAAGTCAAAGTCAACCCCCAAAAATACCAAAATGACACAAATGGTCCTTAGAAATAAATTTCACTTCTGGCAGCCTTGGTCCTTGGATTTTCAAATTTTACAACTATGGTCCCTTAAAGTTAAACCTAGTCTAATTCTAAATCCTAATTCACAAAACCCATCTAACTAAACTAAACCCAGCCCAATCAAATTAAATAACCCAAGCCCAATCCACAAAAAACCCAACCCGGCCATTTCTTTTTGAGTTAGCCAAAACCAGGTTGACCTGGTCAAATCCTTCTTCCCAATACCATGCCCGCCAAAACCATACCACCCCACCCCCTATCTCTGACAAATCCACCACCACTCCAAGCTTCCTCAATACACTTCCTAACAAACCAAGATGCATTTAATGCTTCTTCCCCATCACACGCTATCAGTCAATTGGATTTTCCCATTATCACTGTTTTGGCGCCAAAATCCGTTTTGAAGGCTGAGATCAATTCAAGCTAATCCAAGGGTTCAGAAGTGGTCAGAGATGAAGAGAAGAGATATCCCACTTAGTTTTAGTATAAATAGGAGACAATGTAGCCTATAATGGAAAGTAGTTAATTTTCCTTTTTCGTATTGTATTTTAATTATTCAAGTTTTATCAAGTTTAATTTTCAGTTATTAATTCAAGTTACTTTCAGTCTGTTTATCATTTATCTTTGTTCAATTTCCAAGTATTAATTAAAATTCCAAGTTTTCAAATTTCTATTGTGACTGTTAAATCGAGTTAAGTTGATCAGTGGTTGTATAAGTTTGTTATCAGCTCATTTAAGCTTATATAAGCTTATTAAAGCTTTTTATAAGTTTAAAGTAATTTAAACTAGTCCAAATCAATAAATTCCAAAAAAGTCAAAATAAGCTACAAATAAGCTGTTTGGTCAAAAAGAAGTTGGAGCATTGTGAATCATGGATGGCAATGGTTTAGAGCTTCTTGGGAAGCTATAGGTTGATATGGTCCTAGTTATCAGTTCTTTGTTTGGAGCTTATGCAATTTGTAAGAAATTTCCAAATTCCATGTGATAACGCCTAAATCTAACATGTTTTTGATAGCGTTATTGGTAGTTTTATATATGTTTTGTGGTTATATTTATATGCTTTTGTTACTAAATCGTACCAAAGTGTGTTTGCAAAGCATTTGTAGCCAAAGACAGGAAAATGGATGGAAAAGATGCAAAAATGAAGAAAAAGGAAGTATTTGAGATTTCATGTGAATCTTGTGTCAAGTTCCGCTCCGTAAGGTACTTCAATGAGTTAAAGTCCAAGTAGTCAAGTTCATAAGCTTAAGGATAAAGAGAAAGACCAAAGAATCAAGAGCTACGACCGAGAAACAAGTCATTTGCAAAAGCTCAAGAAAAAGGTTCAGCAGCCATCGCCATCCGATCGGTCGCCGCCCGCAACCGATTCGGATGGAGTGAATGTGGATTTACCGAGAAGACCAACCGATCGGTAGACCATTCCATCCGATCGGTTGGAAGTCGCTGTTTTACCCAAGACTTCTTTATTAAGGATTGTGACTTTATAACTCCGGTTCTAGGCCCTTCTTGTCATTATTCTAACCATTCAATACTACTTGGAGAGCAAGAGAAGCATTTATGCACTTAGACCCTTGGTGAGAGCAATTTATGGAACCATTTGTTGAGTATTTATATACCAATCAATCTAGAGAGATACACAAGTGCTAGAAGAGAACCATTCACAGAAATATACTCAAAAATTCGTCCATAAGTCCAGGAGAAGGGAGAAAGTCAAATATACCATTTTCATTGCTTGTGGAATCATTGTCTTTCACTTGTAATCTTATTTCCAAATCATTGTAAGACTTTCAATCATGGTTTCTAATGTTCAAATTATTGAGTTTACATTTATGTTTGCTATGAGTGGCTAGTGCCTTTGTGCACTTGCTTAGATGATGTGTATTATTCATTGATTTGCATATGATTGTGATAACATGTTTTAATTCAATTTCAAGTCAATTCTAAGAACCAATTGTGATAAAGTTTCATAGTGACATTTGGGAAATCAAGTTTAACTAGTGCTAGTAATCTTAAGGGTTGAAAGAACTATTGTTATTCCACTAGTTATAATCATTTGTCTATGAATGATTGTTGTCTACCACTATTCTTGATTAACCAAAGGAACTTAATTGTGATTGTAATGAAAAAGCTTTTGTCTATCAAAACGGATTGATTGTAAACCACTTTAAAGGTCGAGAGATTAATAGTTTGCTTTCAATTGTGACCTTTTGTCTATAATTGGTTACCTTTTGTGTTGACCATTTCCTAAGCTTGTTTGATTAGACAAAAGATTGTTTTTGTGTTTGAGGAACACCAACTCATGAACCTTGAATTGATCTTGAATTGATTGGTTAAACGTAATGCTTGTTTTTATAAACCAAAATCTTGACGAAGGTTTAATTTGTAGGAACAATAGATTAGTGTCAACACTACTTATCACAACCAACATGTTATCCAAAGTTATCACAATCATATTAGTCAATTGTAGTACACTAGTCTAAGCAAGTGTAGTCTTTAATCATTTGAATTTTCATTATATCATTACTACTTATTTGAGATAGTTGCTTTTAACTTACAATTCGATTCACTACACAAATCCCTGCGAACGATCCCGACTTACCATCAAAATCTTGCTACAACGGACGAGTATACTTGCTCGTATGTGTTGTTATTAGATTCGGTAATTCACCCTTTATAAATTTAAAACTTGCACCGAACCGGGCACATCAAGTTTTTGGCGCCGTTGCCGGGGACATCAAGTTTTTGGCGCCGCTGCCGGGGATTTTGATCGTGTTTCTGTAAGTTTTAGTCCAATTCTCATATAGTTAGTTTTCGTAAAAAAAAAAAGTTTTACCGAGCTGCCCATCCGATCGGTTATTCATCCATCCGATCGGTTTTCCAAAATTTTCATTTACCGAGAGAACCATCCGATCGGCGGACACTTCCATCCGATCGGATCCTTCAAATCAAATTTACCGAGAGATCTATCCGATCGGTAGACTGTTCTATCCGATCGGTTAGACGATTCTGAACTTTTCAAATTGTTTTCATTCTTTGCTCGTTTGTTTAGACATTGCCTCGATTCGTTGGGGAATTGTATGAACACTCGATCAACTGGAGTAGAACCAATTCCACCATTTTCAGATCCCGAACGTTTAGTCCGAAGACAAAGAAGAAGAAGAACACCCTTTGTTCCACTAGCCAATCGTGTACCAAGAGTACCAAACCCAACTTTTGATAACCTTTTTGAAGCCAAAGTCGTTTATAACCCATTCACTGACCAACCTTTTCCCATGGCTGACGATAGACCCATGTGGGAAGCAAACCGAGCCGTAGCACCAACTCCTGGAGCTGCTATTGTTGCTGTCAACTTAGGTGACAATTTCACCGTGAAAGGTCACCATCTTTCTATGATCAAAGACCGTCAATTCAATGGCCGTTCGAGGGCCGATCCTCACAAACACGTTGCCGAATTCATTGAAATTTGTGGCATGTTCCGATATGGTGATACTGATGAAGCGAAAAGTGTACCGCTTTTAAGGGGTCATTTAAGCCCTAAATCGTATTTATTTGATCAAATATTACCCTAAATCGTTCCTTTTGTCATTTTAGGTACTTTTGAGGAGAAATCTGGAAAAGGAGGCATTTTGGACGTTTTTGGAGCATTAAAGTGAAGAAAACGACAAAGTCTCAAAAATCAGCTGAAAGTTACCTTTGACGGCGTCAACTTTTACTCTGGACGGCGTCATGCCTTGGCAAGAAAAGGTGGACGTGAAATTTACTCATGATAAGCCAGTGAAAATAGCATGTGAATTCTGACGGCGTCACGCTTTAACTTGATCGAGGGCGTCACGGCTTAAATCATAAGGGGACGGCGTCACATTCAAGGTTCGACGGCGTCAAGCCTTGATAAGCCAGAATGGATTTTTGAAGAGCTAAAGAGGGACGGCGTCAAGAAGGTCATCCGGGAACCCTAGAAGCGGCGAGGTGACGGCGTCACAATCCATAAGGTGACGCCGTCAGATGCAAAAGTCTATATATAGTTTTCTAATTTTTTGTCATTAAGGAGAGCTTAGTGTGTGGAATTTTGGGATAAAACCCTAAGACGAATTCAGCTTCTTTTTCAAGGCTTTTTGCCTTGAGATCTTCCATGTTACATTGAAGATAAGTTATCAATTAATCATTCAATATGTCTATGTGTTGTTTGATTTTATCTTATTCTTGTCTTTTGATTAACATGTTAGGCTAAATTTATCTTGTGTTTGCTTAGATCTAATGAAACCTAGCTATTGATTATTGGTTATTAGTGTGTTATTAGTTGTATTGGATGATTGTTTATCTATGTTAGGCTTAAGAAAACTGGCTAACTTCCTATTCGGTAACTTGCTTGAACGTCTTAAGAAACATGAACCAAATGCGTACTAAAGGTTTTTATGGTTGTATTTAATGCACAAGCGAATTCTAGTGATCCCATGTTAGGAGCTTCCTAGCCGGCTCGACATAGGAGTGAAGTAGGAGCTTGTAGAGTTGGGGAAGTAAGTACGCCACCCCACGAATGGTATTAAGGAATACACCCGTCATCCACGCGACTAATACACACTAATTAACCGGTAAAAGATAGTTAGGGAGTAAGGAAATCTAAGTAAACACATTTCTCTACACATAAGTTTCTCACCACATTTTCATTTTCGTTATTTTATTTTATTGCATCCGTAGTAAATTTGGGTTAGTTGACTAGCAACTAATTCCGCCCACTCTTTCAAACCCGAGATTTTACTTGCTTTCATAAAAATTATAAAAACATAAAAAGAATCTTCCTCAACCCTTAGACCTAATTAGAGTAGTCTTTCACACCTAACGAACACTATTCCCTGTGGAGAACGATCAATCCCCCGTACTTACCACTACACTATACTACATCGGTCAGGTACACTGCCTGGTGGGGTTGTAAGCCTCTTGAGATCCCTCGAGAGGTAAAACCTGTTGTAAGGTTACAAAACCACGCAATCAAGTTTTTGGCGCCGCTGCCGGGGAATAGTTATTGTTTAGGTTGAATTTTTATTTTATAGGTCTACTCACTAGATTCCTTTCTAGTGAGATTTTTATTTTATTTTTCTAGGTTTTCTTTAGTCTATCTTATTTCTTTGTGTGTTTGTTCGTAATTTCCATTGACTCTTTCGTTCACCATTATGGAGAACGCGAATCCACCATACTACCAACCACGTAATTCACCCACTCCATATGACATCTTGATGTTTAAACAACATGAAGATGAACCTCTCTATGATGCATGGACTCGTTTTAAATATTTACTCCAAAAAGTCCCTCATCATAACTTCGATTTTTGGTCCCTAACTCAAATCTTTTACAATCATGTCGACCGACATGCCCAAAGGGACATTTACCATATTGCCGGCAGGGATATTAGGGAATTAAGTGCTGAGAAAGCATGGGAAGCTATTGAAGAGTGTGCCCAATATTATTATATAGTAGACAACCCAACAAACGTTAGTACAAGTCAATTGACCACAAATTTCGAGGATCATGAAACAAGTTTGTTTGGGGATGAATATGTTAGTGTTGAGATACCTAAGTGGATGTCATGTAATGCCATATTACAAAACAAACACATAGGTGACCTTGATATGACGGAGGATTTAGCCGAACATGATCACATTGATCAAAAAGACCTAGGTTTTATGATTGATGACGTTGAATCTCAAGAAACACATGATGAGGATATAGGTGAGCTTGACGTAAGGAATGATGAGGTAAGTAACATAAGCCCACCAAGTGCCCCACAAGTCCTACCATCATTTGAGGCACACACACCGCCCGTGACTTACCCGGAAGAAGTTGAAGAGACTATAGGAACCCCAATAGAGGTAGAGCCCTTGGACCAAACACAACTAGAAGAAATAGGTTTGAATGCTTTTAGTGATCACAACCTTACTCTTAGTTCTAGGGGATTTCCTATTTTTGATGAACCGGAGCCTCAACCAAAACCGTTACCTAATCTTCCATCCTTAGATGTGAATTTAGGAATTGAAAAAGGTCCCGATCCACCCATCAAACCATGTAGTCCGGGTAATGTTAAGATTAAGGTAGTAGACTCTAGGCTATGTGGAGTGGAAGCTAATATAGGAGTGAACCATGACCTTACATGCTTACATCACCCATTCATGATTGATCATAAGAAACATTATGGGTTTAAACCGGGTTTATTAGGTCAAGATAGATTCCTAATTAGGAATCTCTCGAAATTGATAGAAGATGATCCCTTTCTAGGAGAAAACTTCAATTCACCCATTGACCCAATTGAATTAGGTAAGGTTATGATGATAGGATCCCGCATCTTTGAGCATATAATTCATCCACCACTCTTTCCTCACGTGGCATATTTCCACCCTAAGGGTGTGTATCGCTACTTTCACCCACACTTAATCCTAAGTGTAGGGAAAACCTCCCATATTTCCGTTAAATAAGGGTAGAGTCAGGCTCGTGACTCGAACAAAAACAAGCGCTCTTGGGAGGCAGCCCATGCTTTATTTGCTTTGTGTGTTTGTTTATTTGTTTGTTTGATTTTATTTTCCGTATGTGTGTTTAATTTTTATTATTATTGATTCATGTTCAAAACTAATTTGTGAAAATGCTTTATCTTGTTTTTAACTTCGTCTTAACTACATATAAAGGTATTTTGCAAAAGTTAAGTGTAAGGGAAATCTAAATCGGTTTATTAGAACACAAATGAACATGAATCATAATAATATTAAATTAACATACATATTCGTATTTGTTTGAGTCAAATGCTTGTATCGAGTCATAATGATGTTTTGCAGGATTTCCAGGAAGTAAGGTAAAGGTTTTTCCAGAAATTTTCCGGAAACTTAAAATGAAAATTTTTGTCAGGTCATTTCTGACGGCGTCATGGTTTATAACCTGACGGCGTCAGATTTAATTTCCAGAAATTTTTGAAAGTTTTGTTTTCATAAAAGTTTTTATTAAAATCTCCAACTTATAATCTCCAGGAATCTGCAAAATTATCATTCCACAAGCATTATATCCTTATATATAGATTTTTCCCGCCGATGTTATGCAGGTTTTCGTGTTTGTTTTCTCAGGTTTAACAGGTTATTTTGGACAAGGAAATGTCTTGGATCAAGCTTGTGGCGATGCATTAGTCATGGAGCTTCAACATTACCTTGGAGGAAGATTTAACCGTGTAATTTCATTATCCACCGAGCGAATCAGGGGAGTATTTGATTTCATTCTTTTACTTTTTTTTCTTTTACATCTTGTTATTTGAACATTGGGGACAATGTTCATCTTAAGTGTAAGGGGGGGGGGGGTAAAAGTACGATTTTTGAGAATACAATTGCGCTTGATTTTTGTTTGTTTAATAGTAGATGTGTAATAAAACTAAGAGAAATACCTGTTAGGGCAATTTTAGTGCCAAATTTAAAATTTTTTACAACATTTAGGAGTGAAACTTTGATCTTAATGAGCGTCTCATGGATAGGAATTATATAACTAGCACAAAGACCGTACCACAAAAAAATTTTCCACCCCCAAATATGTGAGGTTCGCCCCTAGAATTGGTAGGAAAAGCATTTATGCTATGATGTGTGTACCGGTAGCACTTAGATTCTAGAACTTGCGTTAGGACCATTCCGAGGCCACAAGTGAGACTACATTCGTGTAGTTAGATTTACTACATGATAAGAGGCATTAGGATTAACCCATTGTTTTACACCCGTGTTTTTGTTATAATTACGTTGGCTACATTGGTCAAGTAATTCTCCCACACCCTTTGCGTTGTACTCATTTTTAGTACACGATACCCCTAGTACACCCCTCAGAGCCTATCTTTTCGTTTCAACCTTTAAGCATTTTACTTAAAGGAAGAATTTGTTACACCCCACTTAAATGTACACCCAAATCGCCTTAGCCTTCCTTGTATGCACTCATTTTTAGTGCATTATTGTTACATCATTTGTTTAAACCCAAGTTAATTATCTAGTTGATTACATGGTTGCTAAGTCGAGTCATATCCTTGTACATATTGTTTTGGGACGATTGGGACTCATGGGTAAAGTACTAGTGTAATGGAGTAATGGGGAAGAACATCATTTATTACCCCCATATGTGCTAAATATTTTAAAGTACTCCAAGTGTTTCGATTATCTTAATTCGAGTCATTAGAATAGTTATTTGTAAAGTTATGTAAAAGTTCAAGTGTAAGGGGGATGCAATGCCCCTATGATGTATTATTTTGGATGGTAGGACAAAAGTGTATGAAAAAAACAAAAAAAAAAAAAAAAAAAAAAAAAAAAAAATCCAAAAAAATGAGAAAAAGAAAAATAGAAAAAACATACGGACTACCATCCCGTTTCATTTTATGTTTGTTTTATGTTTTTGTTATTTTATTTTTAGCTTAAGATCGAGTCTAGTCTTGGCTTAGCAACGTTGTAGAGTACATGTAATTGATCAAGATCTTTAACTCGCCACCAGTAAAATATCCCTTATCCAACAAAACCGTGTTTTCCTTTTCCCTACACCTAACATTATAACCCATTTAAAAGCCCTCTTTGATAGTTTATCTTTGGGGCTTACGCCTAGTGGAGGAGGTTTTCGATCCTTTCCCAAGCTTATGGTAATCTATTTGCTATGACAGGTAGTGAGAGATATTATCCGTTTTCATTTATGAGATTTATTTTGATGACACTTGAGAGATGTGAGTATCTAAACACTACTTGTGAGGTGCTAGTTTATAATCTCCGTGCTTATTATGATTGAAGTGGAACGATTATTTGTTGTAATTACTTTTATGTTTGCGTTAAATGACCCCTAACTTGTATTTTGATTAGAATAAAAGCGCATTTGCTTGAGGACAAGCAAATCTCAAGTGTAAGGGTATTTGATGAAGCGAAAAGTGTACCGCTTTTAAGGGGTCATTTAAGCCCTAAATCGTATTTATTTGATCAAATATTACCCTAAATCGTTCCTTTTGTCATTTTAGGTACTTTTGAGGAGAAATCTGGAAAAGGAGGCATTTTGGACGTTTTTGGAGCATTAAAGTGAAGAAAACGACAAAGTCTCAAAAATCAGCTGAAAGTTACCTTTGACGGCGTCAACTTTTACTCTGGACGGCGTCATGCCTTGGCAAGAAAAGGTGGACGTGAAATTTACTCATGATAAGCCAGTGAAAATAGCATGTGAATTCTGACGGCGTCACGCTTTAACTTGATCGAGGGCGTCACGGCTTAAATCATAAGGGGACGGCGTCACATTCAAGGTTCGACGGCGTCAAGCCTTGATAAGCCAGAATGGATTTTTGAAGAGCTAAAGAGGGACGGCGTCAAGAAGGTCATCCGGGAACCCTAGAAGCGGCGAGGTGACGGCGTCACAATCCATAAGGTGACGCCGTCAGATGCAAAAGTCTATATATAGTTTTCTAATTTTTTGTCATTAAGGAGAGCTTAGTGTGTGGAATTTTGGGATAAAACCCTAAGACGAATTCAGCTTCTTTTTCAAGGCTTTTTGCCTTGAGATCTTCCATGTTACATTGAAGATAAGTTATCAATTAATCATTCAATATGTCTATGTGTTGTTTGATTTTATCTTATTCTTGTCTTTTGATTAACATGTTAGGCTAAATTTATCTTGTGTTTGCTTAGATCTAATGAAACCTAGCTATTGATTATTGGTTATTAGTGTGTTATTAGTTGTATTGGATGATTGTTTATCTATGTTAGGCTTAAGAAAACTGGCTAACTTCCTATTCGGTAACTTGCTTGAACGTCTTAAGAAACATGAACCAAATGCGTACTAAAGGTTTTTATGGTTGTATTTAATGCACAAGCGAATTCTAGTGATCCCATGTTAGGAGCTTCCTAGCCGGCTCGACATAGGAGTGAAGTAGGAGCTTGTAGAGTTGGGGAAGTAAGTACGCCACCCCACGAATGGTATTAAGGAATACACCCGTCATCCACGCGACTAATACACACTAATTAACCGGTAAAAGATAGTTAGGGAGTAAGGAAATCTAAGTAAACACATTTCTCTACACATAAGTTTCTCACCACATTTTCATTTTCGTTATTTTATTTTATTGCATCCGTAGTAAATTTGGATTAGTTGACTAGCAACTAATTCCGCCCACTCTTTCAAACCCGAGATTTTACTTGCTTTCATAAAAATTATAAAAACATAAAAAGAATCTTCCTCAACCCTTAGACCTAATTAGAGTAGTCTTTCACACCTAACGAACACTATTCCCTGTGGAGAACGATCAATCCCCCGTACTTACCACTACACTATACTACATCGGTCAGGTACACTGCCTGGTGGGGTTGTAAGCCTCTTGAGATCCCTCGAGAGGTAAAACCTGTTGTAAGGTTACAAAACCACGCAATCAGTGGCATGTTCCGATATGGTGATACAAATGTAGACGCCATTAAACTCAAACTTTTTCCGTCATCACTTGCTGGAGATGCAAAAGTGTGGTATAACGAATTAACACCAGGAATCATCACTACTTGGGAGGAGATGAGGCAAGCTTTTGTAAGCCGATTCTTTCCACCTGCAATGTTTGATCGACTCATGGGAGAAATTCGTGCTTTCACACAAAATCCTAACGAATCACTCGTCGAAGCCTGGCTTCGTATGAAGGATTTACTTCGAAGTTGTCATGGACATGGTTTAGGACGAGGAACCATTATTCAAATCTTTTACCATGGACTTGATGAAACATCTCAAGGAATTCTTGATGCTGGAGGAATTTTTCTTTATAAGACTCCTAACCAGGCATATCAATTGCTTGAAGACCGAGTTCTTCTCAAACTCGACTGGTCAAAAGATGCCAAGACAAAACCCTTAAGAAAAACCGTTGCTTTCGCCGAAAGTTCTGATTCATCTAAACTCATGGAGAAAATGGAAACTTTGGTTTCCAAAATCGATTCGTAATACAAAGATCTTAGAGGAGAGATGAAAGAAATGCGAGATGGTTGTAACAACTGTGGAGGTAACCACCCATCATCAGAATGCGATGATCAACCTATGGACCAACCAAAAGAAGGAGAAGCTAATTATATCCAAGGAGGATACCGAGGAGGAGGATATCGAGGAAATTATTACGGACGAAACTCTGCTAGTTGGCAAGATCGCCGACAAAGGGATAACAACCATGAGTCCCAGCCAAAAGTAGAGAACCAAACCTCACAAAGTTCCGACAAGAAACCTGAAGAAACAGATTTTGAAAAAATGATGAGAGAATTTGTCACTGCCCAAAAATCAACCAACGAGTTCGTCAAGAATCAATTTTTCAATCTCAAGACCAAAGTTGAGCAAGGTCAGAAAAATCATCAAGCATCTATCCAAGATCTTGAAAACAAATTTGGGAGACTCTCTGATCAAATTTCTTCACGACCATCAGGTTCGTTGCCTAGTAACACCCAAACCAACCCAAAACCATCATCATCATCGAATGATAAGACTTATCGTCCACCACCAACCAGAAATGAGCATATCAATGCTGTATTCACAAGAAGTGGCTTGTCTTATGATCCACCACCCAACCCAAACAACACCACAACTATCGATTTCGATAGTGAGGATGAAGATGAAGAATCCAAGAAGGAAAATACACCAAAAACACCACCCAAACCCAAACCCAAACCACCAGTTAAGGCTTACACTCCAAAAATTCCATATCCACAGAGCCTTAAGAAAGAAAGAATGGAGGAGCGTTATAAGAAGTTTGTTGAAATAATCAAAGAAGTTAGACTCAATGTACCTCTCATTGATGTTTTAGCCGGAATGCCCAATTACGGGAAATTTTTGAAAGAACTTCTTAACAACAAAAACAAGTTGGAGCAAATATCCGCTACTTTTCTCAATGAAGAATGTTCAGCTATTGTTCAAAACAAAATTCCACAAAAACTCGGAGATCCCGGAAGTTTTCTGATTCCATGCATATTAGGAAATAACATCACATGCGATGCTTTAGCCGACTTAGGTGCTAGTATCAATTTGATGCCCTATTCGCTGTATACGAAACTTTCAATCAATACCTTGAAACCCACAAAGATGAGTATCCGATTAGCTAATCATACTTACCAATATCCTGTTGGTATTGCTGAGAATATGCTTGTCCAAGTAGGTAAATTCATTTTTCCCGTGGATTTTGTAATTCTAGAAATGGAGGAAGATAGTAGAGTACCACTTATTTTAGGAAGACCTTTTCTAAACACCGCTGATGCGATCATCAAAGTAAAAGGAAGAGAACTCAATCTTGGAGTTGGAGAGGATAGAATCACCTTTTTAATCGATAAAGCAATGAAATATCCACATTCCAGTGATGACACTTGTTTTAACATTGATGTAATCGATGAAGTCACTGAGGAAGAATTGGATGCATTACTTGAAGATTCTGATCCATTCATGACTATTTCAGAGAAGATTAGTGAAACTACTTGCTCGTATGTGTTGTTATTAGATCTTGCTACAACGGACGAGTATACTTGCTCGTATGTGTTGTTATTAGATTCGGTAATTCACCCTTTATAAATTTAAAACTTGCACTGAACCGGGCACATCACCATGTTTTACTGTACAACTGCTTATTTATGTGCTTCTTGGTGTTTTCAGTACTTCTTTATGTTATTTGAGTTAAATTAAGTCAGTTTGATAGTTAGTGTTAGCTTAAATCTCATTTTCACTTTTAAAAGTTAAAATCAGTCAAAAATAGCTATAACTAGTTCAGCTTAATTTAGAGATTATTTACATATTAAAAGTTGCTCATTATAGTTTAAATAAGTTATTGAATCAGTTATATTTAGAAACCTAAGCTTAAAAATAGCTGTTGCTTTAGAAAATCCAAAACAGTCCCTTAATAAGGACTGTTTGGCTTAACTGTCAATATGGGTCAAAATGGGTGAGAACTGTTCAATTACCATTTGATCAACTTTGATCTTGATCAATACAAGTTAGACAAGCTGTTTCTAAGTTCCTTCAAGTCCATTTGATAGGATTTGTGATTTTGAGTGGACTGTGATAATCCTAGGCCTTGGACTGATCAAATAAGCCAATTAGAGCAATAAGCTCATTTGACCTTTTCTTGTGGCTTTTCTGAGGTCCTTTGAATCCATTTAGTGTAATTGCAAGAGTTGGTTAAGTATCCAATTGATTTGATCATTTTGTGCAAGTCTGCACAATTAAGAACCATATAGCAGACTGCATAAGTTTTCTAGACCCTATTCATGTGCTTATTTGATCTCATCAGTGTTTAATTCCTTGTTTCTCAGTAGATTGCTAGTTGATCTTTGCTTATTCCATAATCCAGAACTTAGCATAGCTTATTCAAGCTTTAAATCAAGCTCAAAATTTGCCTGATCAAACAAAATTAACACTGAGTCATCAGTATTGGATTTTGTTGATTGAGCCAATTTTTCAGCTTATTCACAAGCCCTAAATAAGCTCTCCTTGGTCTGATTTTTGGTTTATGTGATCCTCAGTAGGTGAACTTTAAGTGGAATCAGTTTTTGTGGTGTTTAGTTGTCATTTAAGTGCTTAAAATTAAGCTTGAAATTGCCTAGAATCCAAAAAGCTGCCCTGTGCATCAGTCCACTTTTGTGCTTATTTTGGTTTGATCAGTGCTTATTTCCCTGTTCTTGTAGATTTTTTCAGTTCTATTGTAGCTTATTGTTGGTTGCTTAACTTATTTCCACTTTGCCTTAGCTTATTTAAATAGCTTATCAGCCACTTGGCTTATTTTTGGGCTATTTCTCTTTTTAAGTCCACTGATCAGCAAACTTTAGCTTATTTCAGGGCTTATTTGTGATTTTCAAAATAAGTGTTAGTTATAAAATTTGCTTATTATCTTGTGCTTAATCAGTTTCAAAAAGAAAAATCAAAAAATAAAATAAATAGCAAAAAGTGCATGCTGGGATTCGAACCCTGGCCACCCAGCTCACCACACAACACACTTACCACTCTCTCTACACCCATTAATATTTAACCCTCTTTCCATTTAAGCCTATCCGAACCATTTGGCTTATTTTCAGCTTATTAAAATAAGCTGGTACCTTTTTTATATTTTTACTAGGCTTGTTTTAACCTTAAGTAGTTTCACAAAAATTTCCAGAATTTTTAGAACAGGTTTAATATTTTTTATGTATTTTTCTTTTTAAAATAGTTTTTAATTCGTATTAAATAAAATAATAATCAGAAAAATATAAATCTGTTTTCTAAAATTTTATTTTGT
Source organism: Artemisia tridentata subsp. tridentata (assembly GCA_021014915.2). Taxonomy (NCBI): domain Eukaryota; kingdom Viridiplantae; phylum Streptophyta; class Magnoliopsida; order Asterales; family Asteraceae; genus Artemisia; species Artemisia tridentata. Next base: position 441,979,348 of record CP139505.1, on the reverse strand, counting down.
CATTTATAACTTAGGAAAAATAAAATTACACTTGTAGGATTTATTTTTATAGATTTCACTTTTTAAACCCGTTTTTGTAATTCCCGTTTCGCGTTTTTAATATAATTTGTTTTAATCTTAATTTTCTTTTGAGAATTTGTTTCTCATTTCTAAATTAGAATTAAGAAAAAAATACAGAATTCCATATTCCAATCATCAGTCACTCTAATTCCAAACCTTACACGATTGTCCATTCCAACCTCGCTGGGACACGAACCGGGTAATCACTTACCTGGTATCACACACACACATCGTATTCATGGGTTTTGTAAGATAATCTTTTTCCTAAGAGGTAGACTTGTCAATTCCCACGTATCACGCGTATCTGTCTGTATTTATTTATATACGTACTTTAGCGCGGATCAAATTTTGGCGCCGCTGCCGGGGAGGTTGTGTTGCGAAAATATCGTTGAGTTTTAAACGATTAGTGACTTGAGATCCTTCTTTCAGAAATTCCTATTTCCCATAAACCCCATAAAAATACAAGAATATTTTTCTTTTCTTATATATATATATATATATATATATATATATATATAATATATATATATATATATATATATATATATATATATATATATCAGAAAAATCAAAACACTTTTCTTAAAGTGTTTACAAAAAACCCAAAAACATTTTTCGTTTTCTTGTGCTAAAAAAGATAAAAACAATCTCAATATAATATTCCTCAACTTGGAATATTGTAACACCCCGACCCGACAAGGGTAAAAATGTCACAAATATGGCTTCATATCAGAAACAATCAATAACAAAATAGCGGAAGTCTTAACATCAATAACCAAAGGATAATAAGTCAACAAGACTTATATCAAGTACATAAGATCAAAGAAATGGAAATAAATGAAGTACATAATAATCCGAGTGCCCAAACAATGGCATAAACAAAGTCTAAATCCAAATGGCAAAACTAAGATGACTAAGGTCAATGCTTCACACAAGTGCTCTCATCCCCATAGCAAAACCCCAGCTCCTAGCTTAAATACCTGCCGCAGGAAAAAGAAATGCGGCTGAGCTACAAAAGCTCAGTGAACAGATATAACGGTAACAAAGCAGTAATACAGAATAATGAACAGTAAATGAAGTACGAATCAGTCAGAGTTAAGGCATAAGTAAATGGTAACAGTAATGAAAGGTAAAGGTTATATGGTAAAGGAAAACAGTAATCCACTACGAGCCCAGAAACAGAATCATATCATAATCATGTAACCATATAATCATATAGAGGGGAGACCTCTCAGTAACCAGTAATTATGAGGGGAGTCCTCAATCAGTAAATGGAGTAGCTAGCTCCCAGTATGTGAAAGACGTGTATCGCACACACCATCAGTCACCAGATAATATAACAGATACAGATAACAGATAACAGATCTAGGATGCATCCATACGCCCCAGGTGGCCAAATACCTCCTCTACACACCACAAGTCAAATCAAATCAGGGACGGGATAGGACATCACTCTCCTACCCTAGAGTCATGCCATCGGTGCATCAATGACATGGACATGAAACCCTCATGCCTAGTGAAAACAGATAGTGGCTCGTAGTCTCAAACTGTGGGTTAAGGGTCAAGTATCAAATGTCCAAGTATCCAGTTCAGTTTCATATTAAGTGGTTCGAGTCCAATTTCCATTTCAGGTATATCAGAAAGTCCATATCAGGGGTTCATATCAGAGGGTTCATATCAATAGTTCAATATCAGATGGTTCAATATTAGATGGTTCAATATCAGAAAGGTCAATATCAGAAGGTCAATTTCAGAAGGTCAATATCAGAAGGTTCAATATCAGAAGGTCAGTATCAGAAGGTTCAATATCAGAAGGTCAGTATCAGAAAGTTCAATATCAGAAGGTCAGTATCAGAAAGGTTCAATATCAAGTAGATCATATCAAGAGTTCACAATTCAAGAGAGAAACAAGGCAAGTTCACAAATCAAGGGGAACATAGCAATGGCTTAGGGAATCCGATAATGAATCAGAAATCCAGAATGTCATGAGAATGAAGGCACCCTTACTGAAAAGGGTAGAATATCTGTACCTTATTAGCAAGCAAAAACAAAAGTAGCAAACACTGACAGGAAACCAAGTCACTCCCTCTTCGGACCTAAAGGAGTAGAAGATAGAATTACAAATGGTTTTTAGTTATCTTTCCATTTTAAGTAACTTTTATTTTTGGCAGGTTTCCAAAATTAGTAAGTTTCCATTTTTAGAAAGTTTCCTTATTTAGTAAGTTCCTATAATTAGTAGGTTTCCCATAATTAGAAAGATAAAATTAGGTTAAGTCATTAATTTAATATTATTATGGAAATAGGGTTCATTTTATCAAGTTATAAAAGTTTAGGGTTAATTATGACAACTTTCCATATTTTAGGGTTTTAAATGTAAATATGTCAAAGATAAGGGTTTAAAGTGAAATATTACAAGTTATTTATTTTAATCCAATAGTTTCTCAAAATTATAATTCCAATCCTTTAATTTTAAAACCAATTTTACATGTTAAAACCCTTTAAAATAAACTAAATTACAATTCAAACCCTATAATTAAATAAATTACAATTTAATCCTTACAATTATTCATATTTACACAATTAAGCCTTTAATTATTCAAAATTACACATTATACCCCTCACAAAAATGTTTGTACGAAATACCCTCTGCTTTCCATAATTTACTAACAAGCCCCTCTAATTATTTAGATATTCAATTCGATTTATTTAATTAAGTAAATTACCAATTAAACCTTTTCGTTACAAAATTTACACATAAGACCCCATGTTATAATTTTTACGAATTTCCCCTGGTCCAGAATACCTTACAAAAATAACCCCCATGTTTGAATAATTACAAAACACACCCTTATAGCTTTATATCCCAATCGGTAACAACAAAAACTACACAAACCCTAACCCTAATTTCCAATCATGTTCAATCATTAATGTAACCTTAAAAACATTAATTACACTCAATCATGTCACCCAAAAATCCAAACCCTAGCCATTCGACCCATTTAATTTAAAAAAAAAAAAAAAAAAAAAAAAAAAAAAAAAAAAAAACCCATTTTCCTTTTTAAAACCTGGTTTGAACAAAAACTCACCAAGCGTGATCTAGGTGTCTTATAAATTCAAGTGACATTTTTCTGATGTTATATGATAGGTATAAGGTCAAAATAAAATATGAACAAAGCCTCAAAAATTTGTATAGCCGATCTAGGGTTTTACATACGTTTTTAACATATAGTTTTCATACGTTTTATCTAGCATGCATGGATCTTGTTTAGCATTTTATTTAGATCATATTTGATGTAAAGAGTACTAGAAAAATACCAGATGGGTTTCAAAATGATCGGATAAAGATCAGAATAATTATACCTCTCGGCTTAGCAAAATACGATACAAAGAAAACTCCCACACGTACACTAGCAATCCCACGACCTTAAGACTATTTTTCCCACCTCCTCTAGACTTGATAGAACCCAGGAAAAATAAGAACCAGCCTCCAGAAATTCGTATGGTGTTTAGAGAAGATTTGGTGTTCTCGGTTGGAATTTAGGGTTTAGAAAATGTGTAATATGGAAAAATAGGAAAACCGTGTATAAAGGGGGAGGGGAGGGTCATGAGATCCGGTTTTATGGTGAAAAGATAAGACCAAAACAGATTTTATAATATCTTCCCTTTTTATTTGATGATTTATCTTCTAATTTATTGATTATATATATTTAACAAAGTAAATAAAAGGTATAAGTTTAAGAAATTCGGCCAATGCAACATTTATATGTGTGACATATATTTTTGTGACATGTAAAATTATAAAAAATGTTCAAGCAAAATCATTTTACTTCATATGGTGTTAATTTCCAAGTGTTTGGGATTTAACTTGAGTTTTATATAGTTATTACGTGAAAATTTTAAGTTCAGGGGTATTTTGGTAATTTTGCATGATTTTAAATTTTGGGTTTTACAACTTCTTCCCCTCTAAAAGAAAATTTTCGTCCTCGAAATTTGCAAGGAAACAGAAAGAGAACAGAACGGAAACGAAACAGGACATACCAGACTATAACAAGAAATGCGGATAACTGGTTCGCATCGACTCTTCGGTTTCCCAGGTAGCCTCACGCTCTGGGTGATTCTTCCAAAGAATCTTTACAAACGGAATAACCTTGTTTCTCATGACTCTTTCCTGTCGATCTAAAACAGCTTCCGGCTCTTCAGACAAAGACATATCAGGCCGGATTTGATCAAATGGATACGATGCCACATGCAAAGGATGATAGTTGTATCCCCTCAAAAGAGATACATGGAAGACGTTATGCACATGTGACAACTGAGGAGGCAAAGCTAAACGATAAGAGACTTCTCCGATGCGCTCCAAAATCTCAAACGGACCAATAAATCGAGGACTGAGCTTGCCCTTGATTCCAAAACGCTTAACCCTACGGAACGGAGATACTTTAAGAAATACCCGGTCACCAACATTAAACTCCAGATCACGACGATGCTTATCAGCATAACTCTTCTGACGAGCACGTGCCTCTTTCAATTTCTCCTTAGCAACTGCCACCTTTTCATTAGTGATCTCAATCATCTCGGGACCCTCAAGAAGACGTTCACCCACTTCATTCCAACAAACCGGCGCTCTGCACTTACGCCCATATAACATCTCAAATGGAGCCATATTGATACTCGCATGCCAACTGTTATTATAAGCAAACTCCACCAGACATAAATACTCATCCCAACTTCCGGTCCATTCCAAAGCACAAGCCCTTAACATATCTTCTAAGGTCTGAATGGTCCTCTCCGATTGACCATCAGTTTGGGGATGAAAAGCAGTACTGAACTTAAGACGAGCGCCCCAAGCTCTATGTAGCCCTTTCCAAAAACGCGAAGTGAAACGAGGATCTCTATCAGAAACAATAGCCGAAGGAGTATCATGCAATCTAACGATCTCCTGCTGAAAAATCTCCGCCAACTTACTAATACTGTAGCTCATACGAATTGGTAAGAAATGAGCAGATTTAGTTAGCCGATCAACGACCACCCAAATCGCATCATGTCTTTTACGAGTCAAAGGCAAACCCAAAACAAAATCCATTGAAATCTCATCCCATTTACAAACCGGAATCTCCAAAGGCTGTAACAAACCACTAGCCCGCTGGTGTTCAATCTTGACTTGCTGACAGGTCATACATCTAGCCACGAACGAAGCCACATCCTGCTTCATGCCATTCCACCAAAAGTGCTGCTTAAGATCCCGATACATCTTGGTAGAACCAGGATGAATAGTGAAAGTGATGAAGCGAAAAGTGTACCACTTTTAGGGGGTCATTTAAGCCCTAAATCGTATTTATTTGATCAAATATTGCCCTAAATCGTTCCTTTTGTCATTTTAGGTACTTTGGAGAAGAAATCTGGAAAAGGAAGCATTTTGGACGTTTTTGGAGCATAAAAGTGAAGAAAACGACAAAGTCTCTAAAATCTGCTGGAAAGTACCTGTGACGGCGTCAAGCCCCAATGTGACGCCGTCAGCCCTTGATAAGCCAGAGAGGATTTTGGAAGATTAAAGGGGGACGTCGTCAAGAAGGTCGTCAAGCCTTGATAAGCCAGAGAGGATTTTGGAAGATTAAAGGGGGACGACGTCAAGAAGGTCATCAAGAAACCCTAACCGCGGCGAGGTGACGGCGTCACGACCCAAAGGGTGACGCCGTCAGATCTGTTTTCCTATATATGCTTTCATAATTTTTAGTCATTGGTGTGCAACTTTGTGAGGAGAAACCCTAATACGATTTTTCTGCCATTTTTAAGGGTTTTATACCCTTGGATCTCCCATGTTCAATTGAAGATAAGTAATCAATTAATCATTCAATATGTCTATGTGTTGTTTGATTATATCTTGTTCTTGTCTTTTAATTAACATGCTAGGCTAGATTTATCTTGTGTTTGCTTAGATCTAATGAAACCTAACTATTGATTATTGGTTATTAGTGTGTTATTAATTGTATTGGATGATTGTTTATCGATGTTAGGCTTAAGAAAACTGGCTAACCTCCTTACGGTAACTTGCTTGAACGTCTTAAGAAACATGAACCAATGCGTACTAAGGTTTTTATGGTTGTATTTAATGCATGAGCGAATTCTAGTGATCCCATGTTAGGAGCTTCTTAGCCGGCTTGACATAGGAGTGAAGTAGGAGCTTGTAGAGTTGGGGAAGTACGTACGCCACCCCACGATTGGTATTAAGGAATACACCCGTCATCCACGCAATTAATACACACTAATCAACCGGTAAAAGATAGTTAGGGAGTAAGGAAATCTAAGTAAACACATTTCTCTCCACATAAGTTCCACAACCTTTTTATTTTCAGTTATTTTATTTTATTTGCATTTGTAGTTATTTGGGTTAGTTGACTAGCAACTAATTCCGCCCACTCCTTCAAACCCGAGATTTTTACTTGCTTTCCATAAAATATAAAAATACAAAAAGAATCTTCCCTCACCCTTAGACCTATTAGAGTAGTTCTTCAATTCTAACTACACTATTCCCCTAGAGAACGATCAATCCCCCGGTACTTGCCACTACACTATACTACATCGGTCAGGTACACTGCCTGGTGGGGATTGCAAGCCTCTTGAGATCCCTCGAGAGGTAAAACCTGTTGTAAGGTCGCAAAACCACGCATCAGAAAGGGGAACTATGAGACTCAGTCAAAATAGCTTCACGCAAATCAGGATCATTAGGCACACATAAGCGATCCTCATACCATACAACTCCGTTATCATCAACTCTGAACTCAGTCTGTTTACCTTCTTCAACATTTTGCACGATAGCCCAAAGTTCACCATCATCCTTCTGGGCTTCCTTAATTCGTAACATAAGGTTCGATTCCACCTTCAAACTGGCCCAATATCCACCAACTCCTCGCATACACAATTCAACGTCCAACCGCTCTAAGTCCCTGAGAACACGGGGTTCAATCTCCAAACTAGCAATCATACCCGATTTCCGGCTAAGGGCATCGGCAACAACATTTGCCTTGCCTGGATGATATTGGATATTCGTGTCATAATCTTTAAGAAGCTCCAACCATCTCCTCTGTCTCATGTTAAGCTCCTTTTGGGTAAAGATGTACTTGAGACTCTTGTGATCTGTGAAGATGTCACACGATTCACCGTACAAGTAATGTCTCCAGATTTTCAACGCAAACACAACAGCCGCCAATTCGAGATCATGGGTAGGGTAGTTCTCTTCGTAGGGTTTTAATTGCCTGGAAGCATAGGCAATAACTTTACCGTGTTGCATAAGCACACAGCCTAAACCCTTCTTTGAGGCATCACTGTAAATTTGAAAGCCTCCAGAACCCGATGGTAAAGTCAAAATGGGAGCGGACACCAATCTCCGTTTCATCTCCTCGAAACTCTCCTCACGTTCATCCGTCCATACAAATTTTTCACCTTTCCGCATCAACTGAGTTAAAGGTAAAGCCAACTTCGAAAACCCTTCAACAAAACGCCTGTAGTAACCAGCCAACCCCAGAAAACTCCTAACCTCAGTCACAGTGGTAGGTCTTGGCCATTTGGTGATAGCCTCAACCTTAGCTGGGTCCATCTTGATACCATCTGCAGACACAATATGACCAAGGAAAGCAACTTGGTTCAACCAAAACTCACACTTCGAAAATTTGGCGTACAATTTCTGCTGTCTCAAAATCCCCAAAACAATACGTAAATGCTGCTCATGCTCTTCTTCCGATTTAGAATACACCAGGATCTCGTCGATGAAAACGATAACGAATTTATCAAGATATTCGTGGAAAACCCGGTTCATCAAGTCCATAAACACCGCAGGAGCATTAGTTAGTCCAAAGGGCATAACCAGAAAGTCATAATGGCCATATCTGGTACGGAAAGCAGTTTTAGGAACATCTTGCTCCTTTACCTGCAGTTGGTGATAACCAGATCTCAAGTCAATTTTGGAAAAGACTTTAGCCCCTTGCAGTTGATCGAACAAGTCATCAATACGCGGAAGGGGTTAACAGTTTAGAATGGTAATACGATTTAGCTCACGATAATCAATGCACAAACGCATACTCCCGTCCTTCTTCTTCACAAACAGAACAGGAGCGCCCCAAGGAGAAACACTAGGCCGGATAAAACCACTCTCCAACAACTCTTCCAACTGCTCCTTTAACTCCTTCAGTTCAACGGGTGCCATCCGGTACGGAGCCTTAGAGATAGGCTCGGCGCCGGGAATCAGATCAATACCAAATTCAATTTCTCTAGACGGAGGAAGACCAGGAAGTTCCTCGGGAAAGACATCAGCAAAATCCCGAACAATGGGAACGCTAGCAATATCAGGACTCTCTGAAGATGTATCTTTAACAGAAGCCAGATAACCTTGGCAACCATGAGATATCAAGGTTCGTGCTTTCATAGCAGAAATGATTTTAACAGATTTCAGAGGACGTGATTCATGATAAACAAATTCGGGCCGATTTAAATTACCAAAGATCACTTTTCTGGCATGGCAGTCAATGGTAGCTCTATGGGAAGCCAACCAATCCATACCCAGGATTACATCAAAATCAATCATGTCAAGAGGAAGTAAGTTAGCCGAACGAATCCGATCATCAAAGCGCAGAGGACAATTTACAAATTCATGATCGATGAGAATACTGTGCTTCATTGGGGTGGAGATAGATATTTGATTCGTTAATGGTGTTGGAGACATATTAAGTTTCTTAACAAGTTTCAAGGATATAATAGAGTGTGTGGCGCCAGTGTCAAATAGTACGAAGACAGTACAGTCACCAATATAAAGAATGCCAGTAATCGTACCTGACGCCCTAGCTGCCTGATCAAGAGTAGTCGAATAAACACGGCCGGTATTAGGAGGAGGAGGAGGGTTAAGGTAGTTCCCAATTGCTGCCGTAGTATGCTTAGTACAATCCTTCACCCTATGCTCAGTAGAACCACACCTATAGCAAGCACCAGAAATCTTACGACACACTCCAGGATGACGCTTCCCACAAGAAGCACAAATAGGTAGGGGAGGTACGTTCTCAGATGGTCCCTTCTGAGTGTTTAATCCAGTAGCCCGATTCTGCTGATAACCTCTAGAAGGCTGATCCTTCCACTGCCTTTGGTTGTCGTTGCGCCCCGAACGATCATTACCCTGTCTAGTAGCAAACCTAGAATCCTGACCCCTCGAATCCTGTCTCCTTTGATCAAAATTCCTGCCCGACTGTCCCCGATGATCATGTCTCCGATCCACCTGTCCCAGTGACTCAAAACTCCTATCATTCTGGCCCTTATTTTCCCCATTCTGACCCCGTGGCTGAACTCTGTCCCCGTCACGGTTACACTTATACCCAACACCCTGATGAAAGATCTCAATGTTGAGGGCTGCATCGCAAATTGCCGACACATCCTCAAACTCAGTATTTAGCAGACGATCAAGTACCCACTTTTTAAGCGCCATTTGAAATGCTTAGCCTGGCGTCTAGCATCTCCAGCAATTGGTCCTACAAAACTGGCCAACCTCTGAAACCTCTACATAAATTCCCCTGCATCCTCATTATCCCGCTGAGAAATCGAATTGTATTCCCGTTCAAACCTCTGCTGCTCAGAATCAGGGAAATACCTCTTATAAAAAGTGGTGCGAAACTCGGTCCAAGTACAAGTAAGAACATATGGATCACACCCTTTCGCCTGCTTATGCGCTTTCCACCAGTTCAGCGCATCCCCTTCTAACTTAAAAGTAGCCAAACGAGTCTTAAACTCGTCCTCACATCCCAACACTTCAAAGTTTTTCTCCAGGTGCGTAATCCAATCCTCGGCCGCTTGAGGGGTGGCAGCCGAACTAAATGACAAGGGCTTGAGCTTGTTGAAGCTCTCAAGCCAACCATGAATAGTAGTGGGTCGGCCCCCACCACTAGAACCTCCAGAAGAGCCACCAGAACCTCCAGAAGAGCCCGCTCCATTATTGATGATCCGATTGATCACCTCAATGGTGTTAAGGCCCGGTAACAGGTTGGCTATAGCATTAGCGACCAAAGCCAACAAATTAGGGATCTCAGCACCCCCTTCAGGGTTACCTCCAGAATACTCATTGTGATGAGTGTAAACCATCTACACGATTTTCAAAACGATTAGTAAGGTTAAACAAAATACGATAGAGTAGAACAAGGAAGGAAAGTACGCGAAAGGAAACCTAATGTCTGCCCAATCCTCAAAGGTCAATGGCCTAAGCCCTAAGGGTTTCGGTAACCTGTCTCTGATACCATAAATTGTAACACCCCGACCTGACAAGGGTAAAGATGTCACAAATATGGCTTCATATCAGAAACAATGAATAACAAAACAGCGGAAGTCTTAACATCAATAACCAAAGGATAATAAGTCAACAAGACTTATATCAAGTACATAAGATCAAAGAAATGGAAATAAATGAAGTACATAATAATCCGAGTGCCCAAACAATGGCATAAACAAAGTCTAAATCCAAATGGCAAAACTAAGATGACTAAGGTCAATGCTTCACACAAGTGCTCTCATCCCCATAGCAAAACCCCAGCTCCTAGCTTAAATACCTGCCGCAGGAAAAAGAAATGCGGCTGAGCTACAAAAGCTCAGTGAACAGATATAACGGTAACAAAGCAGTAATACAGAATAATGAACAGTAAATGAAGTACGAATCAGTCAGAGTTAAGGCATAAGTAAATGGTAACAGTAATGAAAGGTAAAGGTTATATGGTAAAGGAAAACAGTAATCCACTACGAGCCCAGAAACAGAATCATATCATAATCATGTAACCATATAATCATATAGAGGGGAGACCTCTCAGTAACCAGTAATTATGAGGGGAGTCCTCAATCAGTAAATGGAGTAGCTAGCTCCCAGTATGTGAAAGACGTGTATCGCACACACCATCAGTCACCAAATAATATAACAGATACAGATAACAGATAACAGATAACAGATAACAGATCTAGGATGCATCCATACGCCCCAGGTGGCCAAATACCTCCTCTACACACCACAAGTCAAATCAAATCAGGGACGGGATAGGACATCACTCTCCTACCCTAGAGTCATGCCATCGGTGCATCAATGACATGGACATGAAACCCTCATGCCTAGTGAAAACAGATAGTGGCTCGTAGTCTCAAACTGTGGGTCAAGGGTCAAGTATCAAATGTCCAAGTATCCAGTTCAGTTTCATATTAAGTGGTTCGAGTCCAATTTCCATTTCAGGTATATCAGAAAGTCCATATCAGGGGTTCATATCAGAGGGTTCATATCAATAGTTCAATATCAGATGGTTCAATATCAGAAAGGTCAATATCAGAAGGTCAATTTCAGAAGGTCAATATCAGAAGGTTCAATATCAGAAGGTCAGTATCAGAAGGTTCAATATCAGAAGGTCAGTATCAGAAATTTCAATATCAGAAGGTCAGTATCAGAAAGGTTCAATATCAAGTAGATCATATCAAGAGTTCAAAATTCAAGAGAGAAACAAGGCAAGTTCACAAATCAAGGGGAATATAGCAATGGCTTAGGGAATCCTATAATGAATCAGAAATCCAGAATGTCATGAGAATGAAGGCACCCTTACTGAAAAGGTTAGAATATCTGTACCTTATTAGCAAGCAAAAACAAAAGTAGCAAACACTGACAGGAAACCAAGTCACTCCCTCTTCGGACCTAAAGGAGTAGAAGACAGAATTACAAATGGTTTTTAGTTATCTTTCCATTTTAAGTAACTTCTATTTTTAGCAGGTTTCCAAAATTAGTAAGTTTCCATTTTTAGAAAGTTTCCTTATTTAGTAAGTTTCTATAATTAGCAGGTTTCCCATAATTAGAAAGATAAAATTAGGTTAAGTCATTAATTTAATATTATTATGGAAATAGGGTTCATTTTATCAAGTTATAAAAGTTTAGGGTTAATTATGACAACTTTCCATATTTTAGGGTTTTAAATGTAAATATGTCAAAGATAAGGGTTTAAAGTGAAATATTACAAGTTATTCATTTTAATCCAATAGTTTCTCAAAATTATAATTCCAATCCTTTAATTTTAACCATTTTACAAGTTAAACCCTTTAAATAAACTAAATTACAATTCAAACCCTATAATTAAATAAATTACAATTTAATCCTTACAATATTCATATTTACACATTAAGCCTTTAATTATTCAAAATTACACATTATACCCCTCACATAAATTTTTGTACGAAATACCCTTTACTTTCCATAATTTACTAACAAGCCCCTCTAATTATTTAGTTATTCAATTCGATTTATTTAATTAAGTAAATTACCAATTAAACCTTTTTGTTACAAAATTTACACATAAGACCCCCATGTTATAATTTTTACGAATTGCCCCTGGTCCAGAATACCTTACAAAAATAACCCCCATGTTTGAATAATTACAAAACACACCCTTATAGCTTTTATATCCCAATCAGTAACAACAAAAACTACACAAACCCTAACCCTAATTTCCAATCATGTTCAATCATTAATGTAACCTTAAAAACATTAATTACACTCAATCATGTCAACCAAAAATCCAAACCCTATCCATTCAACCCATTTTATTTATAAAAAAAACCCTTTTCCTTTTTAAAACCTGGTTTGAACAAAAACTCACCTAGCGTGATCTAGGTGTCTTATAAATTCAAGTGACATTTTTCTGGTGTTATATGATAGGTATAAGATCAAAATAAAATATGAACAAAGCCTCAAAAATTTGTATAGCCGATCTAGGGTTTTACATACGTTTTTAACATATAGTTTTCATACGTTTTATCTAGCATGCATGGATCTTGTTTTGCATTTTATTTAGATCATATGTGATGTAAAGAGTACTAGAAAAATACCAGATGGGTTTCAAAATGATCGGATAAAGAGCAGAATAATTATACCTCTCGGCTTAGCAAAATACGATACAAAGAAAACTCCCACACGTACACTAGCAACCCCACGACCTTAAGACTATTTTTTCCCAGCTCCTCTAGACTTGATAGAACCCAAGAAAAATAAAAACCAGCCTCCAAAAATTCGTATGGTGTTTAGAGAAGTTTTGGTGTTCTCGGTTGGAATTTAGGGTTTAGAAAATGTGTAATATGGAAAAATAGGAAAACTGTGTATAAAGGGGGAGGGGAGGGTCATGAGATCCGGTTTTATGGTGAAAAGATAAGACCAAAACAGATTTTATAATAACTTCCCTTTTTATTTGATGACTATCTTCTAATTTATTGATTATATATATTTAACAAAGTAAATAAAAGGTATAAGTTTAAGAAATTCGGCCAATGCAACATTTATATGTGTGACATATATTTTTGTGACATGTAAAATTATAAAAAATGTTCAAGCAAAATCATTTTACTTCATATGGTGTTAATTTCCAAGTGTTTGGGATTTAACTTGAGTTTTATATAGTTATTACGTGAAATTTTTAAGTTCAGGGGTATTTTGGTAATTTTGCATGATTTTAAATTTTTGGGTTTTACAAATATTATCATAATAAGTTCCCAAAACCAAAGATTAAAACTTGCCTTTGTGTCACTTGCGAATTCGGCTCACCTTTGATTGATAAACAAACTCTAACGGAGGTTTCAGGAGGTTTGGCATTAAATTGACGAACCGAAAGGAGCGGGTATTTAAGTGGCATTTATTGCCCACCTTTGCTCCTCCGTCACTCTGTGTGTTTTTCTTTCAGAGAGCTATCGTACGCTTGTTGATTATTGGTTTTAGTTCACTTGTGTTTTGCTTCGATCTTGTTTTAATTGGATTGTTTTATTTAGTGCATGCGCACTCGTTCTTCTACGTCGACAAGTCCTTTACGTGAACTCGTAGATATTTCGAGAAGACGTAATCGTAGACTTACTGCCCGAATAGTCAAACCCGAGATTCGTACTATTCCCATTGATAAAATGGCAGACAATCGAACAATGGCGGAGATGCTCCAAGCACCCACCGAGGGTTACGGAGATGCCATCGTCTTACCACCCATCAATTCTGATCATTTTGAATTGAAAACGCATTTGATTCAACTCGTGTCTACAAATCAATTCCACGGGTTTGAACGAGAAGATCCGTATGCACACATCCGTTGGTTCAACAAGTTGACCTCAACCATCAATTACAAGGATGTGCCGCAAAAGGTTATCAAATTGATGCTATTTCCGTTTTCACTCGAAGGGGCAGCCCGGATTTGGCTGGAAAAAGAACCCCCTCGATCCATTGAAACTTGGGAAGATCTCGTACAGAAATTTGTCAATTATTTCTTTCCTCCTTCAAAGACGACTAATCTAAAGAATGAAATTTCGGGATTTCGTCAAGGTTTCGATGAAAACTTCGGAGAGGCATGGGAACGATTCAAAGATCTCCTAAGAAAATGCCCGCATCATGATTTCACGGAGTTACAACAAATCAACACGTTTTATAATGGGTTGAATGGAAACGATCAAGATTCTCTTAACGCAGCCGCCGGTGGCAATATCTTGAATCTTCGACCTAAAGATTTGCTTGAAATTTGTAAGAATAAATCAAAAGTTCCTATTTCTCGAAACAAAGTGAATGTTCCTATCACTCCTGCTTCTTCATCCGGTAACTCATCAGAGTTAGCCGCACCGTTAGCCGCTCTAACGGACGTAATTCGTTGCATGATGAAGGAAGTGAAAGAAATTAAGAGTGAAATTCATAAACCGGAACCAATCAAAGACGTAAACAAAGTGTGTGAAACTTGTGGTGGCCCGCATGCGTACTATGATTGTCAATCAATCGATGCTTCTATTTACCAAGCTCCCGTAGCAGCCGTAAACCACAATCAATACCGACCGAAAACGGAAACTCATTACCGAGCACCAAATGCTATGGTACCACCTGGTTTTCCACCCGTGCCAAATCAAAATAATCAAAATCGTTTTGTTCAGAATCAAGGACAAAATTTTAACAATTCTCAGAATTTCAACCAAAATCGTAACAATTTCAACCAGCCTTATCAAGCTCCGAATCAACATGTTGATCAACGACCTCCTCAAGCTCCTTTGACTAATGATTTCATGAAAATTACTGAGTCCAGCATGCGTTCAATGCAGACTCAAATCAATAATATGAAAGTCGAGTTGAGAAAGGAAATTGATACTACGATGTCTCGTCAAACAAATGAGTTGAAGAATATGATGGGCAGTTTCATGAATATGAACATGAACCAATCTTCTTCATCTTTCGGACGACTTTCGAGCAATACCATTCCTAATCCTAATGCTGAGTTGAAAGCCGTCACCACTCGTAGTGGTAAGACGCATAATGGACCCTTGACTCATATGCCCCCTCCACCGAGGGAAGTGAATCGAGATACCGAGGTAACAACGGACAAGGTACATTTCTCAAGCCCACAAAGTACCGCACACGTCCAACCTCCAGATGTCCAAATTCAAGTTCCGGAACCCGATGTTCCAAAAACCAATCCTAAGCCTTCAATTCCATATCCTTCGAGGCTTAATGATCAGAAGGTCCAAGACAAAACGAATCAACAAATGGAGAAATTCTTTAAAATCTTCAATGATTTGCACTTTGATATAAGCGTCGCAGATGCTCTCATCCTTATGCCCAAATTTGCATCTACACTCAAAAGCTTACTGAGCAACAAGGATAAGTTGTCTGAGATGGCAAAAACCCCTCTAAACGAACAGTGCTCAGCGGTTCTCCTAAAAAAGCTTCCCGAAAAGCTCGGAGACCCCGGCAAGTTTTTAATCCCATGTGATTTCTTGAGAATGGTTCAGTGCTCAGCCTTGGCCGATCTTGGCGCAAGCATTAACCTTACGCCACTCTCGGTATGGGAGAAATTATCTCTTCCAAAGCTTACATCTACTTGCATGACTCTCGAGCTAGCGGACCGTACTATAACTCATCCGCTGGGAATAGCTGAGGATGTCGTTGTGAAAGTAGGAAAGTTCCATTTTCCTACTGATTTCGTTGTGGTAGACTTTGATGCCGATCCTCGAGTTCCACTCATACTGGGGAGAGCTTTCTTAAGAACGAGTCGTGCTGTAATTGATGTATATGCTGAAGAATTAACCATTCGAGTTGATAATGAAGCCATCACGTTTAACATTAATCAGGGCTCTAAATCTCTAACCACCAAATGCAACGTTGCTACGGTTGATCAAAAATCTGATTCCGTAATTGCTTCCAAAAGAAGTGATTTGATGCTTTCAAGATTCACGGTTAAGAGTCCTTCACAAAAACTTGCTGAGCTCAAAACAAGGGAAATTACCCCTGGTTCAAGCAAATGGTTTGAAAGTTGTGCTACAGAAGTTAAGAGTGTTTTTGACTATGATGAACAAGAATCGGAGATCACATCGGAAGTGGTGAAAATTGCTAGCTCTAAGAGCACACCACTTGTCCCACTTCCGGAATCGGTTTATCGTGTTGAAATTATTGATTCTGTGGATGAAACTAAAAATCCCACTCCTTATTCTGCACCAGTCATTTCTGACTCTTCCCATCCTTCTCCTCCGCTTGAGGGAAGTGATATCTCTATGGAAGAGCTCGAGGTTTTCTTGTTTGATGCTCCAATTTCGCTAGAAATTGTTGAGCCTGATTGTGATCCGGGGGGAGATGCTCCTTTGTTAGAAAAAATGGTGTTTGATGAACCATTATTTTCCTTCCCCCCGAAGGATGTTGTTGTTAAAGATAAGCCGTTAGATCCTCCGGAGCTCAAGCTCGAGGATTTCGTTCCCGAATATGAGAGTTTTATCTTTGATACAGCTGAAGAGAGTAGTGGCAATCCCACTTCTCATTCTGATGTTTCTCTCCCGGCTTATGAAGCCTTTTGCTTTGATATCGATCATTCGGAAGAAGTGGGAAGTGGCGGTACCACTTCTCATTCTCAGATCTCTCTTCCCGAGTATGATGCATTTCATTTTGATATGAATGATCTTTGTCATGAGGAGTTCTCCAGTGAACTCTCTCATATTATACCTCCTCCGGAATATGATCATTTCTATTTTGATCCTGAGGATGATTCTAGTGTGGGGGGAGGTGTACGTAATCATAAGAATGTGCTTATTGATAAAATCATCCCAACCCTCCCTCCCGTTGAAGACAAATTTGTTTTTAATGATGAAGAGTTCTTCCTGATAATCATCATGATATTTCTCCTCTTCATCACATATGGTGTGATTTCTCTTTCCCTTTTCTCCTATGGGAATGAGGACACTATCTTTGACCCCGGTATCTTCCTTGATAGTTTCTACTATTAAAATACCGTGGGTATCTCGTCGGTGTGGAACTTTCTTATGTTCAAATGTTTATCCAAACACATTGAATGAAAGTCCGATGGAGATTGTTTCTTCCACTTGCTTCCCCATGAACCAATGAATTCGGGGTCGAGTCAAGCTAGTGACTCGGTTAACAAAAACATTAGTATTGCATGGGTAAACACCCATGTTTCTGACTTCTTTCTCTTTTCTGACACTAAGTGTGGGGGAATCCCACTGTGCTGTGCTCTTTTGTGTTGTTTGCTCTTTGTTTGCAGGTTTCCCTTGGATTGTGATGATTGCCGCACCTGTTTTCAATCCAGCCGCCCAATATCCTATCCTTTTGCTAACGATTATCTAGGGATATCTTTTTAATCCTGTTTGTGAAAATGAGATTTCTGTCACACACTTGGCTATTTGTATTACCTTTTTACGTTCTAAGTGTCGGCATAATAGCCGGTACTTTGAATATTGAGGGCAATATTCAATTCTAAGTGTGGGGGGGAATTCTCGCGAATTTTGTCACATGTGTACCTTCTAGTGCCCTAGTACCCCCGTTTTGGCCAAAATTTTAAATTTTTTTCATTTTTAGATAAGAAATTGCAATAAAAAAGAAAAAAGTGTTTAGTCTTGATTAGGTTAGAACAAAGGGAATCCCGACTCTGCCAGAGTATTGATCTGGCTGCTTCCTTAACGATTAGACTAAGGTTTTACGATTTGTGCAAATGAAAATGCTAAGCGTAGAGTAGTTGGTTCTCTTTAGAGCTTATACAAGTAATCTATGGCTTTTCCTCCCAGAAGCTCCTAATCTGATTAAATACGTGCTGTTTTCAAACGTTTGAACGTTAAAATCATGTTGTTATGCAAAACAAATTTTTATACAATTTTGATATAGAGCCCGAGTTCAACTTTTTATTTTTATTTTTGAGAAAGCATATATGTATATATAGTTTTAAAAAAAATGAAAAAAATGAAAAAGAAAAATAAGAAAAAATGGAATGATATTGCAAAATGCAAAAATGGAATGATATTGCAAAATGCAATAAGTTTTGATGTTGCAAAAATAAAGAGGTATGTGTTAATAAATGTAGGAAAATTGCTTTCTCTTAAATTTAAATCGGAAGTTGAACTTGGATTCGTCAATTTTGTATAAAAGTTAAATGGTAATTTAGTAGATTGTTGATTTCAAAGACCCCGAAAGCTCCGGTATTATTCTCTGTGAGGTGTGAAAAGCCTGGTCACCTAAAACCAACTGGTTTGGGATGTACCGAGAAGAAAGCCGTTACATGGAGTGATCTCACTGATTAATTGGTTGTTAAATATATTCACAAGCCAAACCTTTCACTAAGAAAAGTCAACGAGCAACGATTTAACGAAACAATCAATAAATACTAAACCGGACAAGTGAATACCCGGGTCGAGGTCCCAACGAGGTGTGAAATTGAGGATATCGTTATCGGTTTGGTATTAAAATGCTTGAAAAGACGAGGGTCACTTGAGTTTTTAATATCTAATAAAACGAAAACAAAATAACGTATACCGGGAAACTAAAACGAGCATAAACGTCAAATCTATTTAAAAACTAACCCTACGGATACCAAAATAATTTTCCTACGTCCTAAATGATAAAATAAAATTTTGAAAAAAAGAATTATATTTTTTTGACTTTTTAATAATTAATTACGAATTAAAAACTAATTAAAAGAAAATAATATATTAAAAATACTAAACTAAAATAGAAAAATCTGAAATTTTTTCTAAAAATACTTTAAACAATTCTGGTCCTAGGAAAAATGTAAAAAGTGTCCCAGCTTATTTCAATAAGCTGGGAAAAAGCCAATAAGTTCGAATAGCTTAATTGAAAAGATGGGTTATAAATTAAATGTTGTAAGTTAAAAATGAAAAAGACCCTAGGGCGGATTGGTAGTGTGTGTGTGTGTTGTGAGCTAGAGGTCTGGGGTTCGACCCCCAAATTTTGCACTTTTTATTATTATTTTTTTTTTTTGGTTTTTCTTTTTAAAACTCGATAAGCACTCAAAGATAAGAATATTTTATAAAAACAAACTTTTTGGAAAACCTGAGATAAGCTCAAAATAAGCTTATGATCAGAACAGTTTTAGAAAGAAAATGAGAAAAAGCTAAAATGCAAAAATGTAAATAAGCTAACTATCCATTCTAATAAGCTAATGATGTAGAATTAAGCTAAAACTAACTAGAAGCAAAAGTAAAAAGTCACAATAATCAATAAAATCCAGGAATAAGCTCAAATAAGCTCAAAATAAGCACAATGGCCATACAAGTCTGCTGATGTGACATGAAGGTGCAGGGCAAAGGCAGTCCAAGAGGTAAGTTTGGGCTTATTTTTAAGCACTAAGGTTATCCTCACAAACCACAAAAGCTGTAATTTCAACAAGTTCTGTTGATACAAAAGTTGGGCGTTCCTTGATTCCGTACCAATCAGATCTTAATGCTTGAGACCTGCGCACTAAGAAAACAAAAAGACACCGTTAGGTTTATCGTGGGATTGTCTCCCACGATTATCCTCCGGCGTGAGAGTAAGTAATCGGTTTTTAGGGTTTAGTTGAAGAGTTAGGGTTGTAAGTCGTACCTTTGATGAGAGTCGAGAGACTCTTTATATACACACGAAACCCTAGTTGGTTTCATGCTCCTCACTCCTCAGCGTATCCCGCATAGGTCGGTTTTGATACATATCCCATAAATAAGAGATATCCTATCAAGACCATAAATAACTTCGGGTTTGGGCTAGCGTAAGCCTAAACCATTATCGCAATAGCCCATTCGTGATGGGTTTGAGCCCATCCGTGATGGACTTGAGTATGGGTCGGGTTCGTGACCCGAATACGGACTATACGTCATCATGTCCCCCCAGTCTAGTGTGCGCAATGCGAAATTGCGGACGCTAGACTAACAACTGTAGCTAAAAATATTCCTTGATGCGTAGCGGGGAAGTTTCAAGTATTTCCCGCCTAAAAAATCAAATTAATCTAGTCCAAGTACAACCGTATCTCCTTCGTAAATCGTGAAGGGTGGGTGAAAAAGTGCTTTACCTTTTTGCCTCCCAGCCACACGATTAGAGCAAGTGGGGTACATGTGTTGTTCATCCAAGAATGTGTGTAACCCTATATAAAGGTTAGCCGTCTTTTCACTGTGGCTACCACAATAAAAACCATCATTTTCCGCCATTGTTAAACCTCCAAACAGCAATCAAAGAATCAACAAAAACTAAGGTAAGAGCGCGTGCGCTGATAATAGTGATTTGAAGGTTAATCATGGTTCTTCAATTGTCCGATTTTAATTCCGATTTATCTGAGGATGAACTTTGTCAGTTCACTTCAGATTATTACATCCCTCTCGCATTGCATCCGGTAGTTCCGGCCGCAAATGCGTCAATAGTGAATTTCCCGCAAGGGAAAGTAGGGGTATACACGCATTTTTTCGAATTCGCTAACCAGCGTGCGCCCATTTCCCTCTTTTTGTGCGATATTCTAAATCACTATCGTCTGCATATTTCCCAGCTGCACTGTATAGGTGCAGCAAAAATTACCAATTTTGAAGTGAATTGTCGCTTGTTAGCGATAGAACCCACAATTCATCTTTTCCGCGCGTTTTACCACACGTCGTGGTCAAACGGGTGGGTTTCCTTCTCCAAGCGCGCAGGGCCGCTGCAGTGCTATACGGAGAAGTTAGACGCACTGAGGGATTGGAGAGAAAAATTCTTTTGGGTTGATAGGGCATTTTTCCCATGGATTTTTGAGTTCTACACTCGAGAATCATTACCGAGAGACGAGCGCCCAGACCCTGGATTGTATAACGTGGTTGATGCGGATATGATAAATAACAATCGCATACCGATCAAAGCGTACCCAGAAGAGCTGTTGGTGCACATGGGCATCAGTCGCAATTACTTCGGTAGTCCGGAAGAAGTGCCAACATTTTTGGATGAAAATAGCCGGGGTGGGTGCTTTTCTCCTCCTTCCTCTTTGCTTAGTAGTTGTAAGCGTTCTTCCTTTTATAGCTTATCTAACATATTTTGTGTTTGTTTGTTGTTTTGTTGCGCAGAGATGGATTTGTTCGATGTTGTTCGCTTGGCGAAGCCCACTCAGGTGATCGTAGGGGTGCGCCCATTGAGAGATGGAGAGGAGCCAGTACTTCAGGCTACTGCAGGGCGCACGATGGTGATCGCGCAGGAGGAGACTGAGGAGACAGAGGAGACAGGGGAGGTCCCCGCAGGTGTTACTATGGCTACTCCTCTACGTAGCTTTCCCGCTCCTGGGTCGCAGATCCCTGTGGAGTTGTTGCATATAGACTCGTCGGGGAGTGCTATGGATGAGTCTGAAGAGGAGGGCCAAGGGTTAAAGCGCAAGAGATCATCTGGTGATGATGGCGCAGGGACATCAAGTAAGCGCCCTGCTATGTCTGTCGGGCAATCATCTGAGGAGGGTGCGTCATCGCATAAAACTCCTCCCTCCAAGTAAGTACTTGTACCTTTAGATCCTTAGTCCTTTAATCCGTGTCTAATACTATATAGTAACTTTGTTATTTTGCGTGCAGTGCTGAAACTGCTGTTGATGATGATGCACATGTTGTGAATTCGCCACCCAAGACTGGTTCTGCATATGTTGGTGATTTTGTGCCTGAGAGTCCAGTGGATGAGGAAAAATCTTCTGGAGATGCGCCAAGAAATCGCCTTATAGAGGAGTTGGCGTTAGCTGCTGCGCACCAGGCTTCATTGGTTGCGCGGCTACAGGCTGAATATGGTGGTGAGGGTAGCCTGGTTGCGCAGAGGGACAAGGAGATTGACATTCTGAAGGCGCAGTTGGCTGATGCGCAGGCTGAATTGAGGGCATCTGCTATGTACGACTAGAAAATTGCTGATGAAAAGATGTCGCTCATGGCCGAACTGAATCAGGAGTGCACTGGCGCAAAAGAATACAAGGCCTCCTGCCTTTGGGCCTTAAAATATATGGAGCTAAACAAGGGGAAACTCATGTCTGACTTGGATGAATTCCGCAAGGCTGTGGAGAGTCTGCTGGAGAATCAGGAGAGCAAGCTGCGCAAGCTCAGCATCGAATATGATGAGGAGTTATATCCACATTTGGTGTCAACAATTGCTGAGCGCAGATGGCTTATCAGCCATGGCTTGCGTCTTGCTGCCATGACCACGCTGGAGTCTCGAGAGGTCAAGGAGTCCTTTGGGAATGTGGTTCAATGTGCCCTAGCGCGTGGTAAGGCAGAAGCAGTAGAGGAACTGTGTGCGGCCAAGGTTTTGGCGATGCCTCCCTCCGAAGTGCCTGGTTATAATGAGAACGCTTACGGTGAACTTGTTTCTACTATGGAGAAGTTAAAACTGTTTGAGCTTCCTCATATTGCGCAGCTGGAGCGTGACCAGGATTACCCCATAAGCGTTATCATGCAGGGTTTAACTTTGGCTAGGCACTTATCCGAAGACGCTGAGGCGCAGCTTGACTACTTTCTGAAGTCGGATGTGTCGCAGCTACATGTGCCTATTTTCGCTCGCCCTCGTGACATCCTTAATCCTTTTGCCTTTGAGAAAGAAATTCCATTGAAGGCGTCTTTAGAAGCCCATGAGATGAGACTTGCCAAGAAGAAGGGCATGAAGGGGAAAGCCATTCTGTGTGGTCTTGGTGCGGCTCACATTCCCAGATCTGATGGGGTGCCTGTTAGCGTGCCAACGGTGGCACCCAAGGATGCTGAGCTGTTGCAGAGGCTTAAAGATGCTGGTTGTGTGGCGCGCCAAGCGGGTAGTTCAGGGCTCAGGCGTACTCGTAGCATGTCTTGGTAGTTTTGGTGTAGTGATGTTGTGTGGTATGTCCACTTTTTGTTGTACATATGCGTGTTGAATATGTACTTTTTATGAACTTGTTATCCATAATAAAGTGTTGATTTAGAAAAATTGTATTCATATTGTATCAAGTTTGATTGTGGTTACAAGTTTTGTACTTAGTTATTTCGTCTTTGCATAAAAGATGTCTAAGAATCAAACCGTTTGTATAAACACATTCAAAGAAACTTACAAGGATTTATAATCACTTATATCATAATCGTGTATGAAATTTATGACATAGTCGTGTATGACATGATCGTATATAACATAATTGTGTATGAAATTTACAAGTTGTTGTGTACCCATCGTGGGGTGCACAAGTGTATGGATTGCAGCGTGCTGCGAATACCATCTTAAGGGGTTTAATTGTCTTAACTCCTAATTTGTTAAACACGCACAGTGTGCAATGATGTGTATCCGTCATGGGGTACGCATCGAACTTACTCCAATGTCTTGAGAGTAAGGTGTTTAACAAGGATGCGTGATCCGATGCTGATGGGTTTGCAACCCTCTTACTCAAAGAGTCATTTAGTAGGTTTATGATGAACTCAAATAAGTACATTTTATTACTATCATTTATCCTATTAATTTGACTTGTTTTATTATATTATGTATGAGGATTGATACTTAATCGTTTACTTTTGTAATTTTCAGGTAAAAACAAGCATTTGGTGAAACTTGGCGATTTTGGACTAATTATGGAGCAAAACATGCAAGAAGTTAAGAGTCTACTGAAATGTACAAGATCAAGACAAATCTGCTCCAGATGCGCCGCATCTCACTTATTACATACGGCGCATCACTATCCAGATTTCACCAGATACGATCCAAGATACAAGAGGACATGCGCCGCATCTATTTATAGAGTTACGCCGCATCTTCTGGCGGTGTACGAATATTCCTGAATATATTAATCTTGGACCCCACTCGAAGTTAA
This sequence comes from Artemisia tridentata subsp. tridentata, assembly GCA_021014915.2. Lineage (NCBI taxonomy): Eukaryota > Viridiplantae > Streptophyta > Magnoliopsida > Asterales > Asteraceae > Artemisia > Artemisia tridentata. Next base: position 441,955,217 of record CP139505.1, on the reverse strand, counting down.
GCCAATGCGCCGCATCTACTTACTAGATGCGCCGCATCTTACCCTCAGACAGAAACTATAAATACCCCAAAGACCAGACGAATTAAGAGTTCCGAAGTTCGACAGAAGACCGAAGTACAGAAACCCTAGGACGAATTCAGACGAATAGGCAGCACAAGACACACCCAAACAAAGATACAAGAGCTGTAAGAAGGTGCTGCATGTGTTTAATTCATTAAGTAGTTTTGTTTTATTGTGTTAGTAAACTTTAATTCATCAAGATTGGTGGCTTGTGTAATGTGACAACGGAAAGATTGCACTCCCTTAAAACTGCTTTCTCATTAATTAAAGTTTATATGTTGATGTCTTTGGTGACTTTTATTAGTGCATTGATAACCTCTGTGTCTAGCTGAGCGTTGATCGGGTCGCAATGCCTCTGCCCTCGCCTATTTATTAGATCGCCTATGCATTCTATCGTCTGTAGAAAAGTAGGAAGAAAGATAAATAGGATAGTCATAAGTAATCATTAAGGGTTTACTCGCCGATAAGATTAGAACCAACGAGAAAGGACTTAATCTCGGTGCGTTGCATCGAACTATACACTTCATATAAAACTAGCAATAAAACAAGTGACAATCTACTTAATCATAAGGACAGATCTTCTTATTGTCTCAAGTATTTATCTGTATACGTGTGTGCTATTCGCTGATTCGTGCCTATTGGTTTAGTTTATTATTTAATTGCAACCAAATCGTGCCAGTCTCTCAGGCTGAACCCCCTTGCATTAGATTAGGTTGTATAGCTAACTTAATATATTAAAATACTGATTAGAATAACTAGATAATACGTTCCACTCTTAGTGATCGACACTCTACTTACCATTATATTCATACTGACCGGGTACACTGCTCGTTAAGTGTGTGTGTTATTGATAAGTCGGCTAAATATAAATTTAAAACTTGAATAGGCATCAATACTGCTAAACCGCAACGACACATCGCACGCATCAAGTTTTTGGCGCCGTTGCCGGGGAGTGAATTGTTATTATCTGTTAATTTGATTAGTATTTTAATTAGGTTTTTATTTTTTTTTATCTAACCGCTAATTCTGTTGTGTATTAGATTAAATTGCATTCATTGTATTATTTTGCATATTTTCTGTTTTGTGTGTTATTTGTTTGCTTTTATTTGTGTTTATTTTCGTTTGTGTTTTTATTTGTTTTTATTTTTCGTATTTTCTGTGTTCTGCTATCGTTGTACTGAGCTAAATCGAACGATACGGCGCATCTGATTTTTCAGATACGGCGTATTGCGTTTAATTTTTATAAAATACAACGCGTTTAATTAATTCGATACGACGCATCTTTTCCCCAAGATACGGTGTATCTGTTTTTGATAAAAAAAAATTTCTTAACGTTAACGCGATACGACGCATCTGCTTTAGCAGATACGGCGTATCTATTATTTTAATTAAAAATAGTTTTCGAATTATTAAACAGATACGACGCATCGATATCTGTCGATACGGCGTATCTTCTGAATCAGAAATCTTATATTTTGAAACGTAACGAAAATACGGCGCATTAACTTCTGTTAATACGACGCATTTAATTTTAAATAAATATCGATTTTTGATAATTGAAACAGATACGGCGCATTCTAATTTATAAGCGGCGTATCTATTTTCTGAATAAAGTCTGATTTATTTTTAACTTATTAAGATACGGCGTATCCCAATTATAGGATACGGCGCATCGTCAGCTGATATCAGCAACTTTTATTTTACTTTGATTGTTTCACTCTTCTTTTGCACGAGTAAGTTTTATTTCAGGAAGATGGACGATCCGGATATTACAATGGAAGAATATATCAGGCTTAAAAAGGAAAGAGCCTTGAGCAATAATCAGATCTACGATTGGAAAAGAGCAAGATATGGTGCACAAGTCATTGAGACGAAAGAAATCACTATGGAAGAATACTTGATTTTAGGACAAGAAAAGTCAAGGAAAGAAAGAAACAAATTGCCGTTTCAACACACTTGGTGTATGTCAAATGATTTTAGTACTTTTTCTCCGGAGATTGCACAAGATGATGTGTATACGGAACCCTACGTTGAAGAATATTCTGCAATCGTATTACCACCATTAGACAATCCAACGGATGAAGATGAAAAGTATTCTAATTTTGATTTCGAACCATTTGACGCCATAGTTTATGATGACATACCTCAACCAGATTTTGACCCAACGAGGGATTTTGAAGAAATCTGGGATTACTTATTTAAGGATGAAATTCGGGACGATGCTGAAATTGCAAGACCACTAGTTGAAGATGGAGATTCACAAGATGAATTGGAGTCACTTACAACACAAAGTGGTACAAATTTATTTAATATTATTAATCCCGTTACTAATAATCTTGCTAGTTTTCCTAAACAGGTTGCAAAACAAAAGAATGATGAGGTCAAATTTATTACACTACCTATTGAAGCACCTGTGATCAACCCGTATTTGGTGGAGCTCGAAGAAGAGTTTGGTGATGAGCTCTTAAACATTGCTATGATTGATGAAGATGATGATTTCGAACCTATGAAGGTTATTGAGGAACTCGAACTTTTACTTGCCAAAGACCCTTTCTCATCTTCTGCGGAAGTCAAGGGACGCCTTACTACCAAAGAGGCTAACCAAGAAGAAAGGAGACTCATTTTTCCTCAACATACTACTCTTTCAGATGAAGTGGGCAAGTCATCCAATTTATCAACCAAACCGGGTAAGAATAGGAAAGATGTTCATATATTGCCAAGGTATGATCTTTATTTATTTCTTCCATCTTTACTAGCAAATTTACACTCTTTTCGTGTTTATTGCTATTATCACCCGCACTTGATCCCAAGTGGGGGGAACAACAACCTATTACACAGTAAATAAGGGTGGAGTCAGGCTCGTGACTCGAACAAAAACAAGCGCTTCGTGGGAGGCAACCCATGCTTATCTTTTATTTTATTTTCTGTTTTATGTCGAGTGAGTCAGGACCGCAGAGGATACGGCGCATCTCAATCCCAAGATGCGACGCATCCCCTGCACTGGTCATATCTTTATTTTTCTGCATTTTTTATTTTCGACTTTAAAACTTTTTATCAGTTTATTTTAATGCGGCGCATCCCTGGTTAAGGATGCGACGCATCTTCTATTCTGATCCGTACTTATTCCAGGCTTGATACGGCGTATCTTCTTCCATAAGATACGGCGCATCGACTGACCTGATGATTTTCATTTTTAATTTTTATATTTTATTTTTCCTAACTACTAATGTATTATGCAAGTTTGAACCTTTCTTAACTTAGGTGTGTTTTAAAGCCTTGGTGGTATTATAGATTCCTGCATTTCCTGTGGATACATCTATTATGAAGCTTAAACGTTCTCATCCACAAGAAAGATGATTTTTGCTCTTATACTAATGGAGGATCATACCGAGCAAATCTCAGGGGAGTTTTTCTGTTCTAATTCTTTTATTTTCCAGTTTTTAACCTTTTATACAAACAACGAGGACGTTGTTTAACTTAAGTGGGGGGATTGGAGAATTAGAACACTTAACACTCACTTGTCCTTAACTTTTCAAAATATGCTTAAAATGTGCTTAATATATCAAAATTAAAAAAAAAAATTAGCATGTTTTTGTTTAAGGTCTAAGTTGCATAGCTGCACACATGACGTTATTTTCAAAAATTGTGATTTTTCAAAATTCACAAATCTATGAGTATGCCGGTGACTTGTAAACTTTAGAACTTGGCTTGTATACTATTCGAGACCACCATAATAAGTATTATTTATATAATTGGAATGACTTGTCTAAATTGGTAAATTTCTAGGATTACACCCAAATAGCCTTTATATGTTATGTGTTATTAGCTAACTACACTGGTTAGTTAACCCCCGTATAAACCCTTTTGTTACTCTCACTTTTAGAGTAAGATACCCCTAGAAAAACACTCAGAGCCATTCCTTTCGTTTCTTACACCTTTGTTAAAATGTTTCGTTACACCCTTACACCTTAGCCTACCCTATAGATTAAAATCCGTGGTTGGTTAATTGCTTTAGGCAAAGTGTGTTTCCTTACATTACCTGTGTTCGCGTGCGTAATTCATTATCTATGGTTAGGTCGGGAAATTGCACAATGCAATTGGAGTGAAAGTAAATATTGTATATCTTTGAGTTTATTTTTCGTGTGTTTACTACTTTCGCTATTACCGTTATTTCTGAAGTCATGAAAAGTACGGAAAAATTATCCAGAATTATCATTATAGTGATGTGGAGAAATTTTACACATCTTTGTTGATGTCAAAAAAAAAAAAAAAAAAAAAAAAAAAAAAAAAATCGAAAAAAATAAGAAAAGAAAAAGAAAGAAGAAAGTTGGAAGATTGTTTAACCAACTTATGTAAAGTTTTGTATTAAGTGGTCGATATCACCACTAGTTGTTGTATATTATACTTATGGATTGAATGGGAGTTGGCAGTTATGGGAACGCCAACTAAGGTTTATTCTTTGATTAAGATCTTGTTGAGTATAATTCGTGTCTACCTAAAGCGTGTGTTTCAAGTGTTAAAGCGTGAGTTATTCTATGATATGAGTCTTATTCATGGGATGGTTGGGATAGTGATTAACCACACTTAGGATTTTTAATTTATTTGTTTTGTTTATTTTTCATTTTACACCAATTTATATCCCAAAATTTATCCATACCCTGTATTATTCTTTATCCAACCAAACCTTTGATTTATTGAGATTAGGGATTTGAGCAATCTTAAGTATCGTAGTCGTGGATTCGGCTATGTATTTATGATTTTGTCGCCCTTTTTGATATAATATTATTGGTAAAGTTTGGACTTATCTTTAGCCTATTCGAGTTAAGGATTTGAGCAATTGCAAGTATCGTGTTCGTGGATTCGATCATGTATTTGTGATTTTGTCGCCTTTTCTGGAATTTGAGATCGATAGAGATTAAGAATGATTAACCCTTAAGCCTAAAAAACCCTTTTTACCGCTTTAGACTTGTTATTCCTTGGCTTTAGTGGGGGAGATGTGTATACTTGCCAAGCTTATGATAGAATATTCGTCACGACTGGACAGTTAAACGATTAGATTTGCTTTTATCAGAATATTTTATTTTACTTCTAATTCGTTAAGTGTTTGGTTGTGTGATTATGGCAAAAATGAATACATGCTTAAATATAAAAATAAATCCTAATATCTTTTAGGATACATTTTCATAAGATTAATTCTAAGGTTTACTTGGGGACTAGTAAAGTTCAAGTGGGGGGATATTTGATGAACTCAAATAAGTACATTTTATTACTATCATTTATCCTATTAATTTGACTTGTTTTATTATATTATGTATGAGGATTGATACTTAATCGTTTACTTTTGTAATTCTCAGGTAAAAACAAGCATTTGGTGAAACTTGGCGATTTTGGACTAATTATGGAGCAAAACATGCAAGAAGTTAAGAGTCTACTGAAATGTACAAGATCAAGACAAATCTGCTCCAGATGCGCCGCATCTCACTTATTACATACGGCGCATCACTATCCAGATTTCACCAGATACGATCCAAGATACAAGAGGACATGCGCCGCATCTATTTATGGAGTTACGCCGCATCTTCTGGCGGTGTTCGAATATTCCTGAATATATTAATCTTGGACCCCACGCGAAGTTAAGCCAATGCGTCGCATCTACTTACTAGATGCGCCGCATCTTACCCTCAGACAAAAACTATAAATACCCCAAAGACCAGACGAATTAAGAGTTCCGAAGTTCGACAGAAGACCGAAGTACAGAAACCCTAGGACGAATTCAGACGAATAGGCAGCACAAGACACACCCAAACAAAGATACAAGAGCTGTAAGAAGGTGCTGCATGTGTTTAATTCATTAAGTAGTTTTGTTTTATTGTGTTAGTAAACTTTAATTCATCAAGATTGGTGGCTTGTGTAATGTGACAACGGAAAGATTGCACTCCCTTAAAACTGCTTTCTCATTAATTAAAGTTTATATGTTGATGTCTTTGGTGACTTTTATTAGTGCATTGATAACCTCTGTGTCTAGCTGAGCATTGATCGGGTCGCCATGCCTCTGCCCTCACCTATTTATTAGATCGCCTATGCATTCTATCGTCTGTAGAAAAGTAGGAAGAAAGATAAATAGGATAGTCATAAGTAATCATTAAGGGTTTACTCGCCGATAAGATTAGAACCAACGAGAAAGGACTTAATCTCGGTGCGTTGCATCGAACTATACACTTCATATAAAACTAGCAATAAAACAAGTGACAATCTACTTAATCATGAGGACAGATCTTCTTATTGTCTCAAGTATTTATCTGTGTACGTGTGTGCTATTCGCTGATTCGTGCCTATTGGTTTAGTTTATTATTTAATTGCAACCAAATCGTGCCAGTCTCTCAGGCTGAACCCCCTTGCATTAGATTAGCTTGTATAGCTAACTTAATATATTAAAATACTGATTAAAATAACTAGATAATACGTTCCACTCTTAGTGATCGACACTCTACTTACCATTATATTCATACTGACCGGGTACACTGCTCGTTAAGTGTGTGTGTTATTGATAAGTCGGCTAAATATAAATTTAAAACTTGAATAGGTATCAATACTGCTAAACCGCAACGACACATCGCACGCATCAGTTTACTCATCCTTTTACCATCGTGGGTTTTTAATTGGTGCATGCACGCCATGTAGGCACAAGATAATATATACCATGTAGGCACAAGATAATATGACAATAGTATTGAAATATAAGTAATATGGAAACAACAAAGTAAAGTGTGTCGTGGAGTTAGCTAGAAACCACAACATTTTATTAATACTTGCAAGTTTTTGTAAAAAGATAAAACATTTGTCTAAATGATAAAACAAAAGTGTAAGTACACGGATATTTATTGAGCACTTACTAAAGTGCGGAGGTCTCCGTGTATTGGGTCGTAACCTTTCCTAAAGATAGCATCTCTTGAGATTGCAGATATTCCATGTGCGTTGTAGCTCACGGCCATCCATGTCACGCAGCTTGTACGCGCCTTGTCCTAGTGCTTCAATGACCTCATAGGGTCCTTCCCACTTTGGTCCAAGTTTACCTGTATCTTCTGCGTGGCTTGCATCATTAGCGCGATACACAAAGTCGCCTGGTCTGAATGAGGTGCTTCGAACTTTAGCATCGTAGTATCCCTTCATCTTTGACTTGGATTTTGCTTCACGTATAGCTGCGCGCTCGCGCCTTTCTTCCAATAGGTCCAAGTCTATTCGTCGTTCGTCGTCATTGGTCGCGACGTTGACTTCCGCGGTGCGGATAGTTGGCATTCCAATTTTAGCTGGTATGACAGCTTCTGTCCCGTAGACAAGGGAAAAAGGAGTGTCTTCATTGCTAACTTTGATTGTCGTGCGGTGCGCCCATAAGACATGTGACCATTCGTCCACCCATCTTCCTTTGTGTTTGTCCAGGCGAGCTTTAATTCCTTCGCCTAGACTACGATTTGCGCGCTCAACTAAACCATTGGTTTGTGGGTGTTTAACTGATGCGAAGTGTTGTGTGATATTTAGCTCTGCGCACCAGTCTTTGAACGGGTTATCACGGAATTGTTTTCCGTTGTCCGAAACAATCTCCCCAGGTAATCCAAAGCGGCATACAATACTTTCCAAAATGAAGCATTTTACTTGATTACCTGTGATTGTCGCTACTGCTTTTGCTTCAATCCACTTAGTGAAGTAGTCTATTGCGACAATAAGGAATTTCAGTCCTCCCGCTGCGACAGGGAAGGGGCCCGCAATGTCAATACCCCACTTATAGAATGGCCATGGAGAAGTGATAGGTGTTAGCTCTTGCTGTGGTCTGCGCGGGATGGGTCTATGAACTTGGCAGTCATTGCATTTTTTTATCACATTGCGCGCATCACGATGCATAGTAGGCCAGTAATATCCTGAGCGCAATGCGCGTGCTACGACGGACCGTGGTCCTGAATGCATACTGCATGAACCAGCGTGGATCTCTCGGAGTACGTAATCCGCCTGAAGAGGTCCAACGCACCGAAGCCATGGTTGTAGGAATGAACGCCGATATAGGATACCATCTCTGAGCTCGAACCTCTGCGCTGTGCGCCGTATCCGTCGAGCGTCCTTCTGCTCATTGGGCAGTTTGCCCGTACTTATGAATTCGATGATGGGGGTCATCCATGTAGGATCCTGCTCATCTATCACCGTAGATATCTCCATCTCTGAGATGGATTTGTTCTTTAGGATCTCCACTAAAACTTGCTTTGACAGGTGCGCAAAGCTAGTGGATGCGATTTTGCTTAGCGCATCCGCTTTCTTATTTTCACCTCTAGGAACTTGCTTGATGGTAAACCTGTCAAAACCTTGTATTAGTGATTTGGTCTTGTCGAGGTATTGGACCATGTTATCCTCTTTAGCCACATATTCGCCCAACACATGGTTGGCTACTAATCGGGAGTCCACATTTGCTTCTAGGTTACGTACACCCATTCGATTTGCAATGCGTAATCCGGCGATTAGGGCTTCATATTCTGCCTCGTTGTTCGTGGCTGTGAATTCAAAACGCAGTGCGTAAGTGAATTCCATTCCTTCTGGATTAGTGAGGATAAGGCCAACGCCCGATCCATCCACACATGAAGATCCATCCGTGAACAAGACCCATGGTTCTTGTAATTCTACCTTGCTCGGTGGGGGTGCGTCATCGGTATCTGGTTTTTCGATGATGAAGTCTGCTAGTATTTGCCCTTTAACCGCAGTGCGTGGTCTGTAAGAGATGTTATACTCGCCTAGTAGCACACTCCATTTTTGTAATCGCCCCGATGCGTCAGGTTTAGAGATAACTTGTTTGATAGGTTGGTCGGTAATCACTGCTATTGGGTGCGCTTGAAAGTATCTACGCAGTCTTTTGGCAGCAAATACTAACGCCAAGACCAACTTCTCCATTGTGCTGTAATTAATCTCTGTCTTCTTGAGTGCTTTGCTTACAAAATACACCGGTGTTTGCACGGAATTCCTATCCGTCAGTAGCACTGCGCTGATCGCTCCATGGGTCGCGGATAAGTAGACGATTAACTCCTCCCCTGGTCGGGGTGCAACTAGCTTAGGAAGCGCTGCTATATGTTGCTTAAGTTGTGTGAAAGCTTCTTCCGCTTCCGCAGTCCAACGAAAGTCTCCCTTTTTTGTACACTTCTTGAGTGTTTTAAATAAAGGAAGTGACTTATCCGTTGATTTGGACAGGAATCTGTTCAAACCGGCTAGCTTTCCATTCAGAGATTGAACTTCTTTCAACGTGCGCGGTGAAGGAAGTTGGATGACAGCCTCTGTTTTTTCTGGGCATGGCTTAATGCCATCTGGTTCTATCAAATATCCTAGGAACATGCCTTCTGTAGCGCCAAAAGTGCATTTCTTAGGATTCAATTTCATGTTGATCTTTCGTAGTGTTGTGAATGTTTCTTCAATGTCGCGCACCACTTCATCTTCAGTATGGCTTTTTATGACAAGGTCGTCCACATAGACCTCTAGGTTGCATCCCACTTGCTTCTCAAACGCATTATCTACCAGTCGCTGGTAGGTGGCGCCCGCATTCTTCAGGCCAAAAGTCATCTTTGTATAACAAAAGACGCCTTGGCTTGTGTGGAAGGCTATTTTTTCCTCGTCTTCCTTAGCCATCTGGATTTGGTGGTACCCTTTGTATGCATCTAAGAAACATTTAAAGGGATACCCGCACAAAGATTCCACCTTCCAGTCTATTTCTGGTAGTGGGTAGCAGTCCTGTGGACATGCTTTATTAAGATCAGTGAAGTCCACACACATCCGCCAACTACCATCGCTCTTCTTGACCATTACTGGATTGGAGAGCCAATCATGGTAATAGACTTCTCGCATGATGCCTGCGTCCACAAGCTTGTGTACTTCTTCCAGAATGGCTTTTGCGCGCTCTGGAGCCTGGCCGCGCTTTTTCTGCCTTACTGGGGAATATCCTTGTCGGATTTTCAGCTTGTGTTCTGCAATCGAGCGTGGCACACCAGTCATGTGCTTTGGTTCCCATGCGAAGATATCCAGATTCCTTTGCAAGAGTGCGCACACGGCCGCTTTTCCTTTGTCAGACAGCGATCCCCCAATCGATACTTCTTGCTCTGGGTATTCAGGGTGAATTGCAACCTTTAGGTTTGATACTTTAGCTGCGCTCTGTTCTGGGGTGTGCGTTGTTTCGCATGTAATCGTGTTACATTCTTGAGGTGGTGCGGCGCTATTGTAGATGGTGACAATGCCACCTTCTACTGGGAATTTGAGCATCCCATGCGCTGTGGACGGTACTGCGCGTATTGCTGAGATTCCTGGTCTTCCAATAATGCCATTGTATGATGAAGGAGATCTGATCACCGCAATCTCTTGAAACAATGTTCATACATTATATCCGCTGATGCCCCTCCATCAACATACATGCGGTGGATATCGTGACCCCCCGCATTTATCTCAATGGTGAGTGGTTCTGCCACTGCGTTGTCCGCAGCCAAGGTGGGGAAAGAGATTTCGCTTCCATGAGAAAATTTCTGGCTCACCTTTTGCCTAGTCTTTCGCTGCCATGATTGTATCATGTAGATAGTATCAGCTTTTTCCTTAGGCGCTTCCTTCTTGCCTCCAGTTTTCTGCTTGTCTTTCCCATCCTTAATATTTTTAACGAGATGGTCCAATCTGCCTTCTTTTACTAGTTTCTCAATTAGTTGGCGTAATTGGACACACTCATTAGTGGTATGGCCCTTCTGTGCGTGATACTCGCAGTACCCGGTCCCTACGCGTTGCCCTTCTGGGGTGCGCATTGGTGGGGGTCTCGGAAAGTTCGCGCCTTCCGTTGCAAATATTTCCCTTGGAGTCTTCGTTAATGGGGTATACTTGTCGTTTCCCCGTCCGCCCCCTTGACTGCGATAGTTTTTGTTACGATTGCTACTCTGGTCATTGGATTGTCTCCTTGGCTCTTCTTGTGACCTATGGTTTGAGTAGCCTTTCTTGCTATCCGCAGCGGCGGCTTCTCCTTGGATGAAGGACCTCGTGCGCTTCATCAGTTCATCAAAGGTTTGGGGAACCCTATCGTTTAACTTTTTTATCAGATCTGGGTTATTGATCCCGTTCATAAACCCTGAGATCTTTAGTATTTCAGGACACGCCTTGACGTGTATGCATTCGTCCTTATAGCGCTCCATGAAAGCGCTTGTGGATTCCCCTTGGCGCTGTTTTACCCTAGCGAGCTCGACAGGGTTTTTGGCGCACTTCTTCCTTTGAGTAAAGTTTAAACGAAACGCCTTTCGCAACTCTTCAAACCCACCGATGCTTCTGCGTGGAAGCTTACTAAACCAGTTGCGCGCATTCCCTACTAACGTAGAGTTAAACATGTGGCACCACACAGGTTGTGGCCAATTTTCGATAGTGGCTGCTGATTTGAAAATTTTTAGGTGATCATCAGGATCACCTGTCCCATCATATGTTTTGACATTAGCAGGCATGCGCCTTCTCTTATTTTCTGAAAAATCACTGATGCGCCTAGTGAACGCATCAACTTTTTGGCGGCGCCAGGGACGAGACATGTCTTCGTTTTCCTGGTCGCGGTATCTTCCCCTTGATTTCCAGTGTCCTGTTTCTTTGTCCTCGTTATCCGAGGAGTCACTTCAGGATGAGCTTACTCTTTTGCGACGCTTGCGCCGACTATCATCGGAATCCGAGCTTGCTCCTCTGCGGTGCTTGCGCCGACTATCCTCGGAATCAGAGCTTGAAGGGCTTTCGCTTGGGGAGCACCGTCGCCCAAGCCTATCATGAACCCTGCGACTACCAAGCCTAGTGTGGACATTGACGTGCCGTTCCCCATCTTCATGCTCCTCCAGATACTGAAAGTCGGCTGTTTCGTCATCCACAACCTTCCTTCCAATCCTAGTAAACACTGGGTGTTTGCGGCTATCCTTCTCGCGTCTTTCCTTTCGGTAGCGCGGTGGGGATGCCTCATGCTCAGGGTCGAAGTTGAGCCTGGCGTGCAGACTTTGGCTTGACCTCTTTTTCACCTCCTCTCGCATGAGCGCAGCCAAGGCTTCGTAATTTTGAGATACGAAATCACTTGGCGCTAGTTCAGGCGTGACTCCTTCTAGCGCAAGGGAGTCTGTTTCCAAAACAAGATCCTTGTTTCGGATAGGCGCATTTGGTGGCTCAGTGAAGTTTACTTCTGGCATGGTGAGAGGAGTGCGCTGTAGGTCTACCGCGCTAGTACTTGTTGTAGTAGCATTGGTAGTCATAGTGAGCGGTTCTACTGGAGTAAAGAGCAGATCTGAGTACGATCCTAAGCTTCTGGGCGCACTGGTTGTCCCAGAGGCCTGCTTAGAGGCCGCATCAGTTTGCTGTTTCTTCCCTAGTAGGTCGTCATGCGTTTTCTTCGTATGCGGAGTCCGCTGATTTCTGTGCTTTGTCATTCTAGTTCTTAGCAAAGTTCTTAGTGTAGGGTCCCACGGATGGCGCCACTTGTTGATACAAAAGTTGGGCGTTCCTTGATTCCGTACCAATCAGATCTTAATGCTTGAGACCTGCGCACTAAGAAAACAAAAAGACACCGTTAGGTTTATCGTGGGATTGTCTCCCACGATTATCCTCCGGCGTGAGAGTAAGTAATCGGTTTTTAGGGTTTAGTTGAAGAGTTAGGGTTGTAAGTCGTACCTTTGATGAGAGTCGAGAGACTCTTTATATACACACGAAACCCTAGTTGGTTTCGTGCTCCTCACTCCTCAGCGTATCCCGCATAGGTCGGTTTTGATACATATCCCATAAATAAGAGATATCCTATCAAGACCATAAATAACTTCGGGTTTGGGCTAGCGTAAGCCCAAACCGTTATCGCAATAGCCCATTCGTGATGGGTTTGAGCCCGTCCGTGATGGACTTGAGTATGGGTCGGGTTCGTGACCCGAATACGGACTATACGTCATCAAGTTCATATATCTAAAAGTTCAAAAACAGAAGATCCAGCCTAAAAAGGGCTTAAAAGAAGCTTAAAAATAAGCTGAGAACAAGTGAGTTATACTGATGTGCAGACATGGTATGAAGGTTCTGATGTGGCAGTTTCAAGAAAATTGTGACTAAAGCTACTCAAATCTATTTGAATCAATACCAACTTATGCAATATACTAAAAGCACTTAGAAATAGCAAATTTGATATCAAAAAAACTGCTTATCTCTTAATAAGCCAAATCAATGCAGTCATGAACCTTAACAATATAACCATCACTTAAATCTGCAAAATCCTTTAAAACAGCATGAAACTTCTTGAAAACAACTTAAAATGCTCATATTAAGATAGACCAACAGGATTCACTAAGTCAAAGTACACTAATTAACCAAAAAGTCAAAAAGAGCCTTAGTGCCAAACACTCCTATATGGACTGTCTTGAAATATTTAAGACCTCAAGGGACCTAAATAAGCCTAGAATTGAAAAGACAAAAGTTCTATTGAGACTAATAAGCACTATTGAACAATGAGAAACTAAGCATAAGCTCCTAGATAAGCTAATCCTAACTAAGCTGTTTTTGGTATTTTTCTAACTTTTTGAGATCAAACTGAAACTTAAGCCATAGGAACTGATAAAAAGCTATGCTAAGCACTACTGAACAGAAAACTCACTAAAGACAAGGAAATAAGCAACCATTAAGCAATAAGCAGTAAAGTAAGAAATAAGCTAAAAACAATATTTTTGGATTTTTAAAACAAAGAGTGAATTTAAATTAAAATAAGAGTAAATTACAATGCTGTGAAATAGAAATAAGCTCAAAAATACAAGTACCTTAGAAAAATAAGCTAAATAAAACCCTCCTTTTCTACTGACTACACTATCCTATTTATACAAAAAAATATATATATATTAGGGTTTCCTGAGTCCTTGTGCTTCTTGTGTGAGAGGAAGTCCATCTTGTGCTTCTTATCAAGCTTCTCAACCCTTGGATTGTTTCTTGGTCCCTACTTCTTTGTTTGTCAGCCGTGGATTTCTTTTATTGCCCTTAGCATTGCCAAGGTGGCATGGAGGAGGGGGAAGACAAGCCCATGTGATGGAGTTTGGACTGGTGTGGTGAGGTGGAAAGGAAGAAAGAGACTGGGAAGAGGGTTTAAGGTTTTGGCGGGATAATTGGGGGATTAGGGATGATGAATAGTGTTTATCTAGGATTGGGGGTTTGACCATTGGCTTTGACCCGGTTTTAACTAATTTCTTTTGGGTGATGTTTGACCCGTATTAGATAAGGTGGGCTTGGTGGGTGGGATAAAGGGTTGGTTTGTGGGTTTAATGGGCTTGCTGTGGGCTGTGGGTTAAATATGAGATGGGTTGAGGGTATTTGTTGGATCCGGTTGTGTATAGTTTTGGGATAAATGTGATTTAATACAAGGACCACTATTGTAATTTAGGAAACTTCAAGGACCAAACTTGCCATATTGCAAAGTTAATTCTAGGGACCAATGTTGTGAAGTAAAAATAATCCAAGGGCTGTTTTGGGATTTTGAGCTCGAATTAAATCCACACGAAAAATGTCTTTTCCGGCATCGGCTTTCGGCTCTTTTCCATTCCAAGCTCGGTTTTGTCCGTATTTGCCCCGTTTTCAATCCTTTTGTACCTGAAACGCTATAAAACACAATCCAAGGATATTTGTAACAATATATGGTCCATTTTGGTGTTTTTGGTCGTTTTTGTGGGGGTTTTCGGGTATAAAATGATGAGTAAAAGGTCACTCATCAATCCCCCACACTAAGCAATTGCTAGTCCCTAGCAATCCGATCATATAAAGTAATGAAAGGATTAAAATTACCAATACTATCCCGTTTTGACTTTATTATAAAATGCAAGTAAATTAAACTAGATAAAACGTAAACAATATACTTGATTTTCAAAAATGGCATCATGGAACGGGAATCACACAAAATGGGTGACTCAGGGGAATTGTAATCGTCATCCCCTTTTTATACTCCCCAACTAAGTTTAAAACCCTTGTGCAAACGTTTTGTAAAATGCTAACACTACTTATATTAGTAATCTACGTAAGCCGAGACTTAACTTTTCGCTCCCACAATTATTCATAAGTTAGGTGTGTGTGCTTGTTTTCAAAATTTTGACCGTAAAAATCGACATTTATTAGGGTTGTTACTTATTTAAGTTAATATTAATTTACCGGAAACCGCGAAATCTAAGGATCGAAAGGGCCTTTTCCATGTAGCGGTTTCTTCTCGGCACATCCCAAACCAGTTGGTTTTAGGTTACCGGGCTTTTGACACCTCACGGAGAATAGTACCGGAATCAGCGGGAATTCGATTCCAAAGATTTACGAGGCTACCGCTAAGGTAATATTAGGCTTAAATAGATAGCAACCGACAATGATTTAGAGATTAGAGATTCAAAGGTGAGATCACTCCATGTAGCGACTTTCTTCTCAGCTTGTCCTTAGTAAACTTAGGAGGCTAGGTTTTTACACCCTCGAGAATAGTATCGGAGCTCACGGGATCTTTGAAGTCAAAAATTTCTAAATCACCGTCCAACTTTTAGACAATTTTGATGAATACTAGTTCAACTTTCGATTTAAATTTAAGAAAAAGCAAGTTTCTCACATTTATTCATAAGCAACAAACATTTTCCATACATTTTTTCCATTTTTCATCACTTTTTTTTTTCACTAACTTTTCACTTGCGTACCCTAAACGACGGAGCTTCACGGTTTAGTTCCAAGACCTTATACCTTTCGGAATAAAGGATCCAAGGGCCGTTACAACGGAGTGTTCCAAGACTCTAGACATTCCTGAAATGAGGATCCAAGGTGGTTAGACCAAGACCTCACACATTCCTGAACTAGAGGTCCAAGGGCCGGTGCAAGAGGGTAGCCAAGACCTAAACGCCTTCCGGAAATAAGGATCCAAGGCCCGATCTCGAATCCGTAGCTTAGAGCACTTAACTTATTATTATTAAACTTTAATTTTTGCAACTTTCAAGCAACGTCTCACTTTCATTTTGCATTCTTATTGGGTTTGTAAGAAAGTATGCTTGTTCCGAAATTTAAATAAAACTTTGAACTAGTATTCTAAATCAAGATTGTATAAAAATTTATTTGCTTAACAAAAACGGTTTTTGCGTTCAAAAGTTTGAAAATAGCACTTATTTAGTCAGATTAGGAGCTCCTGGGAGGGAAAAGCCATAGATTACTTATATAAGCTCTAAAGAGAACCAACTACTCCACGCTTAGCATTTTCATTTGCACAATTCGTAAAAACTTAGCCTAAAAGTTAAGGGTAGCAGCTAGATCAACACTCTAGCAGAGTCAGGATTCCCCTTGTTCTAGCCTAATCAAGTCTAAACTTCCAGTAATATCGAAGCATTAATGTATAGCAATTTATTTTTTTTATTGTGCAAAGCACTTCTTTTTCTTGCAATTTTTAACTAAAATACGATAAAATTTTAATTTTTTTGTCAAAACGGGGGTGCTAGGGGACTAGTAGGTACAAAATGTGAAAAATTTTAAAATTTTGGGTCAAAATTCGCAAGAATCCCCCCCCCCCCCAACACTTAGAATTGAATATTGCCCTCAATATTCAAAGTACCGGCCTAAGCCGACACTATAGAACGTAAAAAGGTAATGTTATCATCTAAGTGTGGAAAAGAAATCTTGCTTTTCACAAAAAGGATTATTAAGATATCCCTGGATAAACATAAACATAAAGATCGGATATTGGGCGGCTGGATTGAAAACAGGCGCATCAATCATCACGATCTACGGGAATCCTGAAAACAAAGGCAAACATACAACAACAAAGCAACAAGTAGAGGAACTCCCCCACACTTAGTGTTAGAAATAAGAAAGAAGATAGAATGATAAGCATGGGTTGCCACCCACGAAGCGCTTGTTTTTGCTAACCGAGTCACGAGCTTGACTCGACCCCAAATTCATTGGTCCATGGGGAAGCAAGTGGAAGAGAAAATCTCCATCGGACTTTCGTTCAAGAGGTTTGGATAAACATTGAAGCAAATGAAAGTTCCACCCCGATGAGATACCCACGGTATTTCAATAGTGAAAACTATTAGAAACGATACCGGGGTCAAAGATAGTGTCCTCACTCCCGAAGGAGTGACGGAGAAGAGAAGTCACATCATATGTGATGAAAGGGAAGAAGGTCATGATAACAATCATGATTAGGTCATCATCTTCAAAAGGAGACTTCATAATTTTCATATTATGAATCTCATCATTTAAGTTCTTTTGTTCAAGAAATGACTCAGGTGGGAGGGTCGGGATTAAATCATCAATAAGCAAATTCTCATGATTGAGAATGCCTCCCCCCGGGTCACACAAAACATCTTTGTCTAGATCAAAGTAGAAGTGATCATACTCCGGCGGAGATATGAGGTGAGTGAGTTCATCGGAGAACTCCTCATGATCAAGATCAAAGGTAAACGAATCATACTCTGGAAGAGAGAACTCAGCATGAGAAGTGGTATTGCCACTAATCTTCTCTTCCGTGAAATCAAAACTAAATGATTCGTAAGCCGGGAGAGAATACTCGGGATGAGAAGTGGGATTGCCACTAATCTCCTCAAAGTTAAAGCTCTCATATTCTGGTAAAGACTCCTCGAGCTCGGGCTCCAGAGGATCTAACGGCTTATCAACATAAACATCCATTGGGGGAAGAGAAAGAGATGGTTCATCGGATATCATCTTCTCAAATAAAGGGATATCTCCCCCAGACTACTTTATTCATTCTCTGATGAAATCGGATCATCATTGAAGAAAACCTCGAGCTCTTTCATAGAGATATTACTTCCCTCAATCGGAGGAGAAGGATGGGAAGAGTCGGAAATAATTGGTGCAGAATAAGGAGTGGGATTTTTAGTTCCATCCACAGAATCAACAATCTCGATACGATAAACCGATTCCGGAGGTGGGACAAGTGGTGTGCTCTGAGAGCTAGCAATTTTCACCACTTCCGTTGTGATCTCTGATTCTTGTTCATCATAATCAAGAACACTCTTAACTTCCGTAGCACAACTCTCAAACCATCTGCTCGAACCAGGGGTAACTTTCATGGCTTTGAGCTCAGCACGTTTTTCTGAAATACTCTTAACCGTGAATCCTGAAAGTGTCGAATCAATTCTTTTGGAAGCAATTGCGGGATCAGATTTTTGATCAACCGTAGCAACGTTGCATTTGGTGGTTTGAGATTTCGAGTTCTGATTAATGTTAAACGTGACTTTTTCATTATCAACCCGCAGTGTTATTTCTTCACCATAAACATCAATCAGAGCTCGCCCGGTCCTCAGGAATGACCTTCCAAGAATTAGAGGAACCCGGGGGTCGACATCGAAATCAACCACCACAAAATCGATGGGGAAATGGAACTTCCCCACCTTGACAAAGACATCCTCGGCTACACCCTTAGGAAGGGTTATGGTCCGATCCGCAAGCTCGAGGGTCATGCAAGTGGGGGTGAGTTCGGGCAGAGAAATTTTTTCCATACTGACAGCGGCATTAGGTTGATGCTTGCACCAAGATCGGCCAAGGCGTAGCATTCAACCATCCCCGGAAATTCACATGGAATGAGAAATTTTCCGGGGTCTCCAAGCTTTTCCGAAAGCTTTTTGAGGAGAACCGCTGAGCAGTTTTCATTAAGAGGGGTTTTTTCCAGTTCAAATAGTTTATCCTTGTTGCTCAATAATCCTTTGATTGTAGAAGCAAATTTAGGCATCAGAAGCAAAGCATCCGCGAAGCTTATATCAAAATGCAAATCTTGGAAGATTTGAAAGAATTTTTCCATTTGATTTGAAGCTTTTTCGCGGAGCTTTTGATCATTCAATCTCGAAGGATAAGGAAGTTTGGCTTTTACGAGAGATTTTTTGGGCTCAAGCACATCCTTAGGTTTTGACGGTTGGACAACCGGAGGTTGGACGTCTTTGGTCCTTCCGTTATTAGTAGGAAGTTCTGTATCCTTTGTCACCTTGGTCTCATGGTCGACTACCTTGGGAGGTAGAGAAGAAGAGGTAGTCGGAGCCGTGGGTCCATCATAAGAAACACCACTTCGGGTGGTGATTGCTTTCATATCACCCCTCGGGTTAGCAATTCTGTTGCTAGGAAGAGAAGATGTTCCCGAGGTTGAAGGTTGATTCATTTGTAGAAAACCACACATCATTTGCTTAAGCTCATTTGTTTGCCGAGTCATCGTCGTATCAATCTCTTTCTTAAGCTCAACTTTCATGTTATTGATCTGGTTTTGCATAGCGCGTATGGCAACATCGTTTGTCTTCATATAGTTCGCGAGTTCTAGAGAAGGTTGAACTTGAGTAGGAGGAGATTGATAGACTTGTTGCGGTGGAGCTTGATATTGTTGGTTTTGACGGTTTTGGTTGTAACTTTGGTTTACTTGATAACCTTGATTGGTTTGATGAAAACTGTTTTGGTTGTTTTGAACGGGTGGAAAACCGGGTGGTCCCATTAGGTTACTAGCATTTTGAGGATGAAATCCTTGATTCTGATTGTAGTTTGCAGCTGCTACGGTAGCATTGCAAATTTGGCCATCGGTGGCTTCACAATTATAATAAGGATGGGGACCACCACATATAACACAAGTTTCTGTAACTGCTTTGACGGGCTTCGGTTTCTGATTCTGGAGCTTGAACTCTTTCATCATCATACGAATAGCATCAGTAAGTTCGGCCATCTCCGATGGATGGGCCGATGAAGAAGAAGGGATGGAAGAAGTCACTTTCGAAACAACCGGTTTGTTTCGTGAAGTGGGAACTTTGGATTTGTTCTCGATAATCATTAGGATATCTTTCGGCATTCGACTCAAGATATTGCCACCGGCGGCTGCGTTGAGTGAATCTTGATCCGATTAAGTTAAGGCATTGTAGAACGTATCGATTTGGTGTAACTCCGAGAAACCGTGATGTGGGCATTTACGTAGGAGATCCTTAAATCGTTCCCATGCCTCACCAAAATTCTCATCAAACCGTTGTTGGAAATTTGTGATTTCATTCCTGAGATTAGTCATTTTGGACGGAGGAAAGAAATAATTCACGAATTTATGGACAAGATCTTCCCAAGTATGGATCGATTGAGGGGGTTCTTTTTCAAGCCAAATCCGGGCGGCCCCCTCGAGAGAAAATGGGAATAACCTCAATTTAATAGCGTCATGAGGAACATCCTTATGGTGGTTTGTGGAAGTCAACTGATTAAACCATCGGATGTGTGCGTGGGGATCCTCTCTTTCAAAACCATGAAATTGATTTCCCTGAACAATTTGTATCAAACTGGTTTTAAGTTCAAAATTTGTGTTATTAATTGGTGGTGTAATAATAGCATCTCCATATCCCACGGTGGGACATTGGAGTAACTCTTGCATAGTACGTTGATCCTCGGCCATTTCGATAATGGGAGTATCAACTTGAGTACGTAACTCGGGTACGTTTACTCTTTTGCGTCGACGAGAACGACGAGTCGGTATGAGAGAAGATTTATCAATTAAGTTTGATTTGGAACGGGTGAGCATACACCAAAAATAAATTTAAAAGAAAAATGAATTTGGAAAAGGAAAATCTTTTTGGATTTTTGATAAAAAAATATTCACAAGATTTACACGAAACTTCACGAGGAAGGTTCTTCAAGTCACTAATCGTCAAACCGTGATGATATTTTCGCAACACACCTCCCCGGCAGCGGCGCCAAATGATTAATTGGTTGTTAAATATATTCACAAGCCAAACCTTTCACTAAGAAAAGTCAACGAGCAACGATTTAATGAAACAATCAATAAATATTAAACCGGACAAGTGAATACCCGGGTCGAGGTCCCAACGAGGTGTGAAATTGAGGATATCGTTATCGGTTTGGTATTAAAATGCTTGAAAAGACGAGGGTCACTTGAGTTTTTAATATCTAATAAAACGAAAACAAAATAACGTATACCGGGAAACTAAAACGAGCATAAACGTCAAATCTATTTAAAAACTAACCCTACGGATACCAAAATAATTTTCCTACGTCCTAAATGATAAAATAAAATTTTGAAAAAAAGAATTATATTTTTTTGACTTTTTAATAATTAATTACGAATTAAAAACTAATTAAAAGAAAATAATAGATTAAAAATACTAAACTAAAATAGAAAAATCTGAATTTTTTTCTAAAAATACTTTAAACAATTCTGGTCCTAGGAAAAATGTAAAAAGTGTCCCAGCTTATTTCAATAAGCTGGGAAAAAGCAAATAAGTTCGAATAGCTTAACTGAAAAGATGGGTTATAAATTAAATGTTGTAAGTTAAAAATGAAAAAGACCCTAGGGCGGATTGGTAGTGTGTGTGTGTTGTGAGCGAGAGGTCTGGGGTTCGACCCCCAGATTTTGCACTTTCTATTATTATTATTTTTTTTTTTTTTGGTTTTTCTTTTTAAAACTTGATAAGCACTCAAAGATAAGAATATTTTATAAAAGCAAACTTTTTGGAAAACCTGAGATAAGCTAAAAATAAGCTTATGATCCGAACAGTTTTAGAAAGAAAATGAGAAAAAGCTAAAATGCAAAAATGTAAATAAGCTAACTAGCCATTCTAATAAGCTAATGATGTAGAATTAAGCTAAAAACTAACTAGAAGCAAAAGTAAAAAGTCACAATAATCAATAAAATCCAGGAATAAGCTCAAATAAGCTCAAAATAAGCACAATGGCCATACAAGTCTGCTGATGTGACATGAAGGTGCAGGGCAAAGGCAGTCCAAGAGGTAAGTTTGGGCTTATTTTTAAGCACTAAGGTTATCCTCACAAACCACAAAAGCTGCAATTTCAACAAGTTCATATATCTAAAAGTTCAAAAACAGAAGATCCAGCCTAAAAAGGGCTTAAAAGAAGCTTAAAAATAAGCTGAGAACAAGTGAGTTATACTGATGTGCAGACATGGTATGAAGGTTCTGATGTGGCAGTTTCAAGAAAATTGTGACTAAAGCTACTCAAATCTATTTGAATCAATACCAACTTATGCAATATACTAAAAGCACTTAGAAATAGCAAATTTGATATCAAAAAAACTGCTTATCTCTTAATAAGCCAAATCAATGCAGTCATGAACCTTAACAATAGAACCATCACTTAAATCTGCAAAATCCTTTAAAACAGCATGAAACTTCTTGAAAACAACTTAAAATACTCATATTAAGATAGACCAACAGGATTCACTAAGTCAAAGTACACTAATTAACCAAAAAGTCAAAAAGAGCCTTAGTTCCAAACACTCCTATATGGACTGTCTTGAAATATTTAAACCTCAAGGGACCTAAATAAGCCTAGAATTGAAAAGACAAAAGTTCTATTGAGACTAATAAGCACTATTGAAAAATGAGAAACTAAGCATAAGCTCCTAGATAAGCTAATCCTAACTAAGCTGTTTTTGGTATTTTTCTAACTTTTTGAGATCAAACTGAAACTTAAGCCATAGGAACTGATAAAAAGCTATGCTAAGCACTACTGAACAGAAAACTCACTAAAGACAAGGAAATAAGCAACCATTAAGCAATAAGCAGTAAAGTAAGAAATAAGCTAAAAACTATATTTTTGGATTTTTAAAACAAAGACTGAATTTAAATTAAAATAAGAGTAAATTACAATGCTGTGATATAGAAATAAGCTCAAAAATACAAGTACCTTAGAAAAATAAGCTAAATAAAACCCTCCTTTTCTACTGACTACACTATCCTATTTATACAAAAAAAAAATATATATTAGGGTTTCCTGAGTCCTTGTGCTTCTTGTGTGAGAGGAAGTCCATCTTGTGCTTCTTATCAAGCTTCTCAACCCTTGGATTGTTTCTTGGTCCCTACTTCTTTGTTTGTCAGCCGTGGATTTCTTTTATTGCCCTTAGGATTGCCAAGGTGGCATGGAGGAGGGGGAAGACAAGCCCATGTGATGGAGTTTGGACTGGTGTGGTGAGGTGGAAAGGAAGAAAGAGACTGGGAAGAGGGTTTAAGGTTTTGGCGGGATAATTGGGGGATTAGGGATGATGAATAGTGTTTATCTGGGATTGGGGGTTTTGTTGGTCCACAAATTGTATATGGATCACTAAGTAGTTTTTAATACCTAGTAGATGGTTAGGATAAATCCGAACCAATCTAAGTGAGAAACCCTAAGTGATTGTTAATGTTAATGCGGAATCTTAACAAGAACAATTTAGAACACAAGCAGGGATATCACTAACTTCGTATATTGATATTCACTATTATCAATTCGTACAACACACACACTTGCTAACAACCTTTAGGGATCCTTTTATAACACAAGGAAACCCTAGACGACACAGAAGATATACATAAATCTTCTATAAAGATACATACACGCAATGCATCTTTTCCTAATATATCTCTAACAAACTTTCCTATCTTCACGACCAGACCAGACTTAATAAGTCAACCAGACTTAACATATAACTACCAGACTTAATCATTACATAACCAGACCTAAAACACAAACAGACCTAACTCAGTAAACGACCAGACCTAAGTAGTCTGTTCTTGATATGCATCATAATTCCCAACAATCCTCCCCTAACTTGATCTTCATGCTTCATGAACTTCAAGTTCTTCTGATTTAGCTTTCTGAGGATTGAATTTTGAACACTTTGAAATGTATTTAGGTCTTGTTCCTTTCTAGCAGCTTGAATCTTGATAAGCTCTTCTGATATGGTCTTGACAGCAACAATGACTATATGTACATCAATTCATATTAAGTTTCATAGCTATTCTCATCACTTCCAGGTGTGTTAACACCTGTGAGAGGTGAATCATTGAAATTTAATGGATTTGATGTCTCTTTACCAATAGCCATTACTACTGGAGTAGCCAAATGTTTTGGTGTGTAAGACCATGGTACACTGATAACCATATGATTTTAAGCAAATCATCAGCTTATCAACGGATTTGTTAAGTCTTTACCAAAAGCCGTTTGCTTCTGGACTAGTCAATTCTTTGATGGAAAAGCACCTCATCATGGTGAATTGATTACCATTTATGGTTTTCCACAGCCTTTACCACAAGCCATAACCTTGTGGGCTAGCCAACTCTTCACTTATCTTAGATATGGTGAGTTGAATACCATACAATTTTTGGCAAATTGTCAACCATAAACGGATTTGAGCAATCTTTACCTGTTAGCCGTTTGCTCAGGATTAGCCAGTCCTTGTGTTGATGAGACAAGGTGGACTGATAACCTTTTGATGTGTTAGTGCAAAGCACCTCCACCAAGTGAGAAGTTCCAATAGTCTCACTCAACAACTTGTGAAAATTCTTTCAAACACTCTTAGGCTACATCCTTCAAAGACTGCTTCTTAATCAAATCCAATAACATCTCATATCCTTCATCCTGTTTACTAGCATACAACTTTTTGTTCATCATTTCCTTGCAAACACTCGATGATAAAGGATATTCCACCTCTGCAAGCATATAAATATCAGCATTCTTTAATGACACACAATGTACCTTGCAGGTATGAAAGTATCTCCAGCTGACAATGTTCTGTTCCTCAGGAAGTTTCCATACTATATCAGACTCAGTAGGTGGCTCAAACATCACCTTCAAATTTCCCCAAAATACTCTTTCAAACTCATCTTCAGGAGGTTGATCTCCATGTTTAATGTTTACCAACTGATACAGTTCTTGAAGATCCTTCCTATTCACATCAATCAAGATACCAGCAAAATTCATATAAACAATGTCAGAATTATCTTCCCTTATTATTTGATATGCAGCCCTTCCACCAGTCATGATAAGTTGATACTTGACAACCTTAGTAGGTTCCTTAGTGCTTTCAATAGTCCCCATTGTGGCTCCTTCAGATGAAGGTTCTTCATCTAATTCTTCTTCAACAACTACTTTCTTGGATTTACTCTTCCTTTCCAAACCTTTTCTTCTTTGAAACACAATAGGCTTAATCATTTCATCTTGCACTTCTTCTGTTGACTTACCAGCTTCAGGTTGTGGATCAATCACTTTATCAGGTTCAATGACTAGTTCAGTCTCTTTAGCCTTTCTACCTTGAAAGCAAAATTTTTGCACATCATCATAATCAGTAGCTTTGTAACCTTGATCTCTCTCAAATGCCTTGAGGTATGCTACTTGAATTTCTTCATATGACTTCTTTTTCATCTGATCCAAAGAAAGATGCATTTGATTCTTAAGATACATCTTCATATCATACTTCTTTTCTGCCATAGACATCTTCTTAGGAATCTTAGCTTTCTTTTGAAGTTTGAACTTTTCCAAAAATCCACCCAATGTATCATCATTACTTCTTGCATTAATGAAATCAGCTAACTGTTTGGCTCTTTCATCAGCAGTTAAACCTTCAATAGTTAGCAGCTCTTCATACTTTGCTCTTACTTCATCATCAACATTGAGTAGTTTTGTGAAATCATCAGATTCTTCAGCCAACTGTCTTGCATAGACTGCATCTAACATCTTTTGTCTCTCTTCATCAGCAATATCTTGAGCCTTAATCCTCTCAATTTCAGCCTCAGATGCAAGTTCTTCTCTTGTTTTTCTCTTAGACTTCTTTGGCAATGAAGTTTCTTCATTACCAGAACTAAGTTCATTAACAGACTTTTCTTCACCAGACTTGTCACCAGACTTTTCTTCACCAGACTTGTCACCAGACTTTTCATCAGATATAGTCCCAAACTTTTCAACCTCTTCCTCAACAGACAAAATTAACCTTCTTCTTTTCCTGTCCTGTTTGATTTTGCCCATTGATTGAGCCAAAGTCTCTGCAACTTCCAATGTCTCTGGACTAATTGTGGTGGTGACATTATCTTGAACAAGTGGTTCTTGAACTGGTGTTTGAAGAATGTTTTCTTGTTCTTGCTCTTGTTCTTGCTCCAAATTCCTCCCCTGTTTGGAAGAATTTTCAGCTTCATCATCCTCATCATCAAAAGAGACACCCTTTTTCTTCATTGCTACTCCCATTTTCTTTACTTTCTTCACCAAGGTCACATATGCTTTCCTGAGAGCCTCATTAGCCTTTTCCAAAATGTCAATCTTCTTTTGTAGTTGAGGAACAATGACAAGGAGATCTTCCACAGTTATGGGATTATGTGCCTCCTCCCTTTCAGGACTTGGAACATGTGGTTGTGGAGGTGAAGATTGTTGAATAGGTGTAGATGATCTTTCAGCTGATGGTTGTGAGGGTGAGGGATCTGGTTGAGGTGATGGAATTGGAGAGGATGTAGGTGTAGCAGATTTAGATGATGCTTGGTCTTGTGCTTCATCAGGGTCCACTTGTGCAGCTCCAGAAGTGCCTGCATTGTTAGTACCAAGCATAGCAGCAAGCAAAGGTTTGTCTGTCCCTTGAAAACTCCTTTTTAGATTTGCAAAAAGTTTTGAAGTAAAGGCCACACTGATGTAAGGCACTTTATCCCTAGTTTCAAAATTTAAGATCATTTGCAAAAATCTTGGATACATTAAAAATTTTGGGTTCTTAGCATTTTTCACCATGCCTTCAAAAATTAGTTTGGAAAAGTTAAATTTCCTTCCAGATGATAAACAGACCAATGCAGAAGCAATTTTGCTTCCAAATTGATCCCATCCACCACTTTTGGGACTTAAACTCTGAAGTAAATGATGTACTAAAAACCTCCACTGAGGTGAAAAATGACTTTTCCAAAAGGTAAAGCTTCCATCTGTGGGATACCCAATGCTATTCAAACCCTCAAAAATATCCTCATTAGACAAATCAAATTCTCCTAAAGCATCATCCAATTTGAGACTGTCCCTAATGGATGCTTCAGAAATGGTAAAACCATTTTTGTCTATGACAACTCTTAAGCATGGTGTCCCATCATCAAGAGTCTCAGAGGTAACCGACCTCCAGAACTGCTTGACAAGGGACTGATAAATAGTAGGATTATGAGTTAATGAATAACAAATATAAGAACCTTTTAGAAAATCCACAATCTGCTCAAAACCTGCACTTTGATCTGGCTTCTTCAAGAACCCGACTTGATTATGTTTGTCCACAAACTTGAGATTAGCCATGGATGAGTTAATGATTTAGGTCTGGTTGACAAGAGAGGTAGGGTTTTGAAAAATGTTTGCGTAGAAACAGAGTCGTGAGTAATAAAGATTATTTAAATTTGGAAGCAAATAAAGAATAAAAGAAGATAAATAATATCAAATTTTAAGCTTATATACTTCATAAATATCTTGTTTTACCGAAAATAGTGCAACGGTAATATATTAGTAAAATCTTTAGTTACTCTGACCAGATCTAACGGTCATAAAATTAACACTACCCGACCTAAAAAGTCAACCAGGCCGAATCATACACTTACCAGACCTAACCAAGAGAGTGAACTTACATACTTACGATAGCGAATGCAAAGCTTTGTAACACCTCATTCCACTCTTCTCTGCAAGAATTAGTTGAAAGAACAAGAAACAGGAGACAAAAAACCAATTTTCGCAAGACACATGAGCTACCAGATTTAACACTTAAGGGTACCTAATTTAAAACATTTAAAAACTTGTACATTTGCCTCCCCTTAAATGTACATTGCCTCCCCTTAAATGTAAATTCCATTTTTTTTTTTTTTTTTTTTTTTTTTTTTTTTTTTTTTTTTTATCACATACTTAACCAAAATAAAACCGAAGGTCAACTTTCCATAAACACAATTAATGACTCTTTCCCTGCAAGTATTTACTCATACACCAACCAAGCATTAAAAGACATTAAACCTTGATTTTTCCTATAAAACCACCCATAGTTTTATCACAAATACCATCACAAACCGGAAGAAAACTTGACAAGCATAATGGAGCCATCCAACTTAAACACCATAGAGATTTCATCCGATTCCTGGGATCCAAATGATTCATCCTCTGATACATCCTCAGGAGGATGGGGTGGATACTTCCCACCAGGGTATTCATCAATCACAAGAAACAGGACATTGAGAGAAGCAACTCTGAAACAATGGCTGGCTGCTTATGATCTGTCTGGAAAGGAACCAGACAATGAAAAACCAAGAACTTCAAGACCAACTCCTCCTTCTGATGTAGATGATAAAAGTGCCAAAGAAGAAGTTCCCTCCAAGAAAGATGAAGAGGCCTTTCCTTCGAAGACTGTGCCTTCCCTGAGTAGTGGTTCTGTGCCACGTCCCCCACCAAGCAGTGTGATTCTTGCACTTCCATGCCCAAAAGCATGGAATCAATTTGGTGGAAGAGGAGCCAAGAAGACCATTCCTGATTTCATGGGTAAAGGGAAGCAGAAGGTGTAGGTGGTAATGATTAGCTAGTTTGGGAAAAATCTTTTGTCTTAAGAAGCTTTGTAATTTGCATCCTAGAATGCAATTTCTTGTTATTAAATAAAAAGCTCTTTGGTTCTGATGTCTTAAATTTCCACATATGAATAACTTGCAAATAGAAAAGAGCTAACAACTGCAAAACAAAGTTAAGTACAAAATACCAAACACACAAACTATAGAGAGCAAAACAAGTACTGAAAATAAGAATAACCAAGAAGAATAGCAAGATAAGAGACAAACAAGTATACAAACTATACAAAGTTAAGAAAGAAGATCAGTTTTTCTTAACAACCCAAGCCTGAGTGGGCTTGTGTCCATCCTGTGGAGCAACATACTTATAGGTCTTGTATGAACTTGCTCCAGTGAAACCATGTTTGGACTTATAGGTAAATTCATTTTTAAATGGATTCCAAGTCCAGCAATCAGAGAAATTGTCAGTAGAGCCCCCATTTGTTTGTCTCCTTACAGGTGAATGAGCTTTATAAAAATTATTTCTTTGAAACTTTTCATTTACCTGAGGTTTTTGAAAAGGTTGCTTGGGTCTTACAAAACCAGAGTTCACATTAGGTCTCACAGAGTTAACATAACCAGTATTCACATTAGGTCTCACTGTAGGCCTCATAAAATTAGGATTTTGCCTATTCATATTGAAATTTCTGTACCCAGACCCAAAATTTGGTCTACCAGAACTAACAAAGGAGTTAGGTCTGGTAGTGTTATTTAATTGAACAGGTCTGGGAACAAACTGGTTAGCATGATTAACTCTATTAGCATTGTTCCAAACTGGTTTATTTGAACCATTAACCTTATTTACATTCATTCTCTTTTGCTCAGCCTCTCTTTTCATTCTCTTTTCATGGAAGTCACAATCTCTTATTAAATGACTTAAACTTCCACACACAAAACATCTTTTAGGAGCATAATTGTAACTACTCCTACTTTCTCTGTGAACACTATTGCTTCTAGGTGACTCATTCATTTTAACAGATTCCCTAGGAGTTTTTATGTGATTGACACAACTAGGTTTAACTGTTTCAGCCTTTTGTTCAGTCACTAATGGTTTAGTAACAACAGGTTCACACTTCTTAACAACCTTAGGTTCAGGATTCTCTTTTTCCTCATTGTTTGACTCAGACTTAGAGTGATCAGAGGAATTATCAATAGATCCTTCAGAGTCATTGGATTGACAAGAAGAATATCTACTAGATTTGTCCTCTGAGGTAGTTGATTCAGACACTTGAGGACCTTTCTTACCATACACAAAGAGTGAATCATCCAACTCTTCTTTTTCAAGAGGAGTATAGTCATCACTCAAAGGTGGTGGTACTCCCTTAAAGTCACCAGTCTTAACAAACCTATTGTACAAAGGTTTATCAGCATAGTCCTCTTCTCTATTCTTAAATATATCCCTATTCTCATTTTCCTCATATCCTAAGCCACATTTTTTATTTGACTTAATTTGAGAATCCCAACACTTAAACAGGTTTTTATTTGAATTGTTCCATTGATCTAACCTTTTTCTCAGCTCATCCCTTTCCTTCTGAATTTTAAGCCCTAATTGTCTATACCTTTTAAGCTTCTCATCTTGTTCATATATCTTATTAGCTTGAAAGTATAGTTTTTCATTTAAAGCAGCATGTTGGTTTTGAAGGGTGACCTTTTGTGCCTCTAAAGTTTTTACAGCATTTTTATGTGCTAATAAATTTACTTCTAGATCACCTATTTGTTCTTGCTGCTCATCACATAAAGCCTTAACATGATTATATGAGTCAGTACATAATTTAGAGCATAATGATACCTCATTACCAATGGCCATGAGAGCATGATCAGACTCCTCATTTACTCTTGGATGCTCACCCCAATTGACTCCTCCAGCTTCCATTGTCAGCAGACTCATCTGATTCTTCTCCATCTTCCCATCTTCAACTCTTTTCTCATCAGCAGACTTCTTCTCTGGACAATCTCTTGAAAAATGCCCATGCTTGTGACAGTTGTAGCATTCAACAGTCCTCTTTGTGTATCCCACTGGTGATTTGTTGTTGAAGTTGATAGTCCTACCATATTGCTTCTGAAATCGTTTGACTCTTAAAGCAACCATGGCAATGTGCCATTTTATATCCATCTCCTCAACTTCAGCATCATTAATTTGTTCAAGGTCTTCACTAATAAAGCTTTCATCTTCCGTTTGATTGGCAAAGAAAGAATGTATCACCTCATCAGTGAAACTTGAAGCAGACTTTTCACTTGAAGGGGTTTCATAGTTACCAGACCTAACACCAGATCTAACCTTGTAAGTACTGCTTTTGTTTTGAGATACAAAAGCAACATTTGAGGAACTGGTTGAACCCTGAGTGTTGTTACTGATGTCCCTTTCAAACATCCTGAGATTATTGTAAAGGTCATCAGGTGTCATAGAGTCTACTTCCTCCTTAATCCTCATTGCCACAGATACATTGCCCCATTCTGATGGTAAAGATCTAAGGAATTTGTGATTTGCATCCTCATTCGAGACTGCTGCACCATGAACTTCCAATTGTGTTAACAGATGTTGAAATCTGTCATAGCCCTTCTCCAAGCCTTCAGTCTTTGAAACACTAAATGTTTCAAATTGCTGTTTAAGAACAGCCTTTTGCATCTTCTTGGAGTTAGCATTACCTCCAAATCGTTTCTTGATAGCTTCCCACATCTCCTTAGCATCAAGAATGCCATGAAACCTTTGTAGATGCTCCTTAGGAATAGCCATAAGAAGCAAGGTTCTGGCCTTCTTTTCCTTCTCCACAAGCCCTAATCTCCTCAGCAGATACTGGTGGCATTATTCTGAGCTGCCCATCATTCCCTTGTGAAATTCTCTTCTTAGAATTTCCCTTTTGGATCACCTTCCATACATCACTATCAATGTATTCCAGATAATGTTCCATCTCCATGGCCCATATATCATACTCTTCTCTCTTCAGTAGTGGAAGTTTTATGTTTGAGATTGTGGTTGTGGAAGGGATGGGTTGTTGTTGTGTTTGGGAGTTACTGGTTTCGGTTTTTCCTTCATCTTCATGGTTTGATTGCTCATCCTCACTGTTATGGACTGAGAAAGTTTCAGGCTTATCGAGTTCAGACATTTTGAAGGGTGATTTGAGTGAGAATTAGGTTTTAGTGTTCTACGAATTCAGAGTCTCTCCCTTGCTCTGATACCACTTGTTGGTCCACAAATTGTATATGGATCACTAAGTAGTTTTTAATACCTAGTAGATGGTTAGGATAAATCCGAACCAATCTAAGTGAGAAACCCTAAGTGATTGTTAATGTTAATGCGGAATCTTAACAAGAACAATTTAGAACACAAGCAGGGATATCACTAACTTCGTATATTGATATTCACTATTATCAATTCGTACAATACACACACTTGCTAACAACCTTTAGGGATCCTTTTATAACACAAGGAAACCCTAGACGACACAGAAGATATACACAAATCTTCTATAAAGATACATACACGCAATGCATCTTTTCCTAATATATCTCTAACAAACTTTCCTATCTTCACGACCAGACCAGACTTAATAAGTCAACCAGACTTAACTTATAACTACCAGACTTAATCATTACATAACCAGACCTAAAACACAAACAGACCTAACTCAGTAAACGACCAGACCTAAGTAGTCTGTTCTTGATATGCATCATAATTCCCAACAGGTTTGACCATTGGCTTTGACCCGGTTTTAACTAATTTCTTTTGGGTGATGTTTGACCCGTATTAGATAAGGTGGGCTTGGTGGGTGGGATAAAGGGTTGGTTTGTGGGTTTAATGGGCTTGCTGTGGGCTGTGGGTTAAATATGAGATGGTTTGAGGGTATTTGTTGGATCCGGTTGTGTATAGTTTTGGGATAAATGGGATTTAATACAAGGACCACTATTGTAATTTAGGAAACTTCAAGGACCAAACTTGCCATATTGCAAAGTTAAGTCTAGGGACCAATGTTGTGAAGTAAAAATAATCCAAGGGCTGTTTTGGGATTTTGAGCTCGAATTAAATTCACATGAAAAATGTCTTTTCCGGCATCGGCTTTCGGCTCCTTTCCATTCCAAGCTCGATTTTGTCCGTATTTGCCCCGTTTTCAATCCTTTTGTACCTAAAACGCATAAAATACAATCCAAGGATATTTGTAACAATATATGGTCCATTTTGGTGTTTTTGGTCATTTTTGTGGGGTTTTTCGGGTATAAAATGATGAGTAAAAGGCCACTCATCTCTCACATTTGAGTCTCTAATCTCTAAATGGTCGTTTGTTGTTATCTATTTAAGTATTTAATACTAGCTTAGTGGGAATATCCAAAATCTTTGAAATCGAAATTCTGCTGATTCTGGTACTATTCTCTGTGGGGTTTCAAAAGCCTGGTCACCTAAAACCAAATGGTTTGGGATGTGCCGAGAAGAAAGCCGCTACATGGAAAAGGCCTTTTTCGATCCTTAGATTTTCAAGGTTCCCGGTGAATTAGTATTTGACTTAAACAAATAACAACCATAATAGATGTCGATTTTTGCGGTCAAAATTTGAAAATGAGCACAGTCGCCTAACTTAAATAAATATGAGAGTGAAAAGTTAAGTTTCGGCTTACATAGATTATTAGTATAAGTAGTGTTAGCATTTTACAAAAACGTTTGCACATTGAGTTTAAGCTTAGTTGGGAGTATAAAAAAGAGAATGACGATTTTAATTCCCTGGAGACACCCATTTTGTGTGAATCCTGTTCCGTGATACCATTTTTGGAAATCAAGCGTGTTATATATTTTGTTCTAAGTTTAAATTTCTTGCATTATATAAAAAAATCAAAACGGGTATACTTGGTATTCTTTTGATCCTTTCATTACTTTATATGATCGGATTGCTAGGGACTAGCAATAGCTTAGTGTGGGGGATTGATGAGTGTGTAAATACACATCATTTTACACCCATTAAAGACACAAAAATGACCAAAAACACCCAATATATATTGCAGATATCCTTGGTTTATGTTTTATGTGTTTCATGTACTGAAGGATTGAAAACGGAACAAAAATGAATATTTTTGGATCGACTCGACAACAATCGTTCAAGTGAAGACAAAAGTCAAAGACAAAGTCAAAGTCAACCCCCAAAAATACCTAAATGACACAAATGGTCCTTGGAAATAAATTTCACTTCTGGCAGCCTTGGTCCTTGGATTTTCAAATTTTACAACTATGGTCCCTTAAAGTTAAACCTAGTCTAATTCTAAATCCTAATTCACAAAACCCATCTAACTAAACTAAACCCAGCCCAATCAAATTAAATAACCCAAGCCCAATCCACAAAAAACCCAACCCGGCCATTTCTTTTTGAGTTAGCCAAAACCAGGTTGACCTGGTCAAATCCTTCTTCCCAATACCATGCCCGCCAAAACCATACCACCCCCACCCCCTATCTCTGACAAATCCACCACCACTCCAAGCTTCCTCAATACACTTCCTAACAAACAAAGATGCATTTAATGCTTCTTCCCCATCATACGCTATCAGTCAATTGGATTTTCCCATTATCACTCTTTTGGCGCCAAAATCCGTTTTGAAGGCTGAGATCAATTCAAGCTAATCCAAGGGTTCAGAAGTGGTCAGAGATGAAGAGAAGAGATATCCCACTTAGTTTTAGTATAAATAGGAGACAATGTAGCCTATAATGGAAAGTAGTTAATTTTCCTTTTTCGTATTGTATTTTAATTATTCAAGTTTTATCAAGTTTAATTTTCAGTTATTAATTCAAGTTACTTTCAGTCTGTTTATCATTTATCTTTTTTCAATTTCCAAGT
This sequence comes from Artemisia tridentata subsp. tridentata, assembly GCA_021014915.2. NCBI lineage: Eukaryota > Viridiplantae > Streptophyta > Magnoliopsida > Asterales > Asteraceae > Artemisia > Artemisia tridentata. Next base: position 441,921,021 of record CP139505.1, on the reverse strand, counting down.
ATTAATTAAAATTCCAAGTTTTCAAATTTCTATTGTGACTGTTAAATCGAGTTAAGTTGATCAGTGGTTGTATAAGTTTGTTATCAGCTCATTTAAGCTTATATAAGCTTATTAAAGCTTTTTATAAGTTTAAAGTAATTTAAACTAGTCCAAATCAATAAATTCTAAAAAAGTCAAAATAAGTCAAAATAAGCTACAAATAAGCTGTTTGGTCAAAAAGAAGCTGGATCATTGTGAATCATGGATGGCAATGGTTTAGAGATTCTTGGGAAGCTATAGGTTGATATGGTCCTAGTTATCAGTTCTTTGTTTGGAGCTTATGCAATTTGTAAGAAATTTCCAAATTCCATGTTTTACTGCACAACTGCTTATTTATGTGCTTCTTGGTGTTTTCAGTACTTCTTTATGTTATTTGAGTTAAATTAAGTCAGTTTGATAGTTAGTGTTAGCTTAAATCTCATTTTCACTTTTAAAAGTTAAAATCAGTCAAAAATAGCTATAACTAGTTCAGCTTAATTTGGAGCTTATTTACATATTAAAAGTTGCTCATTATAGTCTAAATAAGTTATTGAATCAGTTATATTTAGGAACCTAAGCTTAAAAATAGCTGTTGCTTTAGAAAATCCAAAACAGTCCCTTAATAAGGACTGTTTGGCTTAACTGTCAATATGGGTCAAAATGGGTGAGAACTGTTCAATTACCATTTGATCAACTTTGATCTTGATCAATACAAGTTAGACAAGCTGTTTCTAAGTTCCTTCAAGTCCATTTGATAGGATTTGTGATTTTGAGTGGACTGTGATAATCCTAGGCCTTGGACTGATCAAATAAGCCAATTAGAGCAATAAGCTCATTTGACCTTTTCTTGTGGCTTTTCTGAGGTCCTTTGAATCCATTTAGTGTAATTGTAAAAGTTGGTTAAGTATCCAATTGATTTGATCATTTTGTGCAAGTCTGCACAATTAAGAACCATATAGTAGACTGCATAAGTTTTCTAGACCCTATTCATGTGCTTATTTGATCTCATCAGTGTTTAAATCCTTGTTTCTCAGTAGATTGCTAGTTTATCTTGGCTTATTCCATAATCCAGAACTTAGCATAGCTTATTCAAGCTTTAAATCAAGCTCAAAATTTGCCTGATCAAACAAAATTAACACTGAGTCATCAGTATTGGATTTTGTTGATTGAGCCAATTTTTCAGCTTATTCACAAGCCCTAAATAAGCTCTCCTCGGTCTGATTTTTGGTTTATGTGATCCTCAATAGGTGAACTTTAAGTGGAATCAGTTTTTGTGGTGCTTAGTTGTCATTTAAGTGCTTAAAATTAAGCTTGAAATTGCCTAGAATCCAAAAAGCTGCCCTGTGCATCAGTCCACTTTTGTGCTTATTTTGGTTTGATCAGTGCTTATTTCCCTGTTCTTGTAGATTTTTCAGTTCTATTGTAGCTTATTTTTGGTTGCTTAACTTATTTCCACTTTGCCTTAGCTTATTTAAATAGCTTATCAGCCACTTGGCTTATTTTTGGGCTATTTCTCTTTTTAAGTCCACTGATCAGCAAACTTTAGCTTATTTCAGGGCTTATTTATGATTTTCAAAATAAGTGTTAGTTATAAAATTTGCTTATTATCTTGTGCTTAATCAGTTTCAAAAAGAAAAATCAAAAAATAAAATAAATAGCAAAAAGTGCATGCTGGGATTCGAACCCTGGCCACCCAGCTCACCACACAACACACTTACCACTCTCTCTACACCCATTAATATTTAACCCTCTTTCCATTTAAGCCTATCCGAACCATTTGGCTTATTTTCAGCTTATTAAAATAAGCTAGTACCTTTTTTATATTTTTCCTAGGCTTGTTTTAACCTTAAGTAGTTTCACAAAAATTTCCAGAATTTTTAGAACAGGTTTAATATTTTTTATGTATTTTTCTTTTTACAATAGTTTTTAATTCGTATTAAATAAAATAATAATCAGAAAAATATAAATCTTTTTTCTAAAATTTTCTTTTGTCATTTATAACTTAGGAAAAATAAAATTACACTTGTAGGATTTATTTTTATAGATTTCACTTTTTAAACCCGTTTTTAGAATTCCCGTATCGCGTTTTTAATATAATTTGTTTTAATCTTAATTTTCTTTTGAGAATTTGTTTCTCATTTCTAAATTAGAATTAAAAAAAATACAAAATTCCATATTCCAATCATCAGTCACTCTAATTCCAAACCTTACACGATTGTCCATTCCAACCTCGCTGGGACACGACCCGGGTAATCACTTACCTGGTATCACACACACACATCGTATTCACGGGTTTTTGTAAGATAACCTTTTTCCTAAGAGGTTGACTTGTCAATTCCCGCGTATCACGCGTATCCGTCTGTATTTATTTATATACGTACTTTTGCTCGGATCAAATTTTGGCGCCGCTGCCGGGGAGGTTGTGTTGCGAAAATATCGTTGAGTTTTAAACGATTAGTGACTTGAGATCCTTCTTTCAGAAGTTCCTATTTCCCATAAACCCCATAAAAATACAAGAATATTTTTCTTTTCTTTATATATATATATCAGAAAAATCAAAACACTTTTCTTAAAGTGTTTACAAAAAACCCAAAAACATTTCTCGTTTTCTTGTGCTAAAAAAGATAAAAACAATCTCAATATAATATTCCTCAACTTGGAATATTGTAACACCCCAACCCGACAAGGGTAAAGATGTCACAAATATGGCTTCATATCAGAAACAATCAATAACAAAACAGCGAAAGTCTTAACATCAATAATCAAAGGATAATAAGTCAACAAGACTTATATCAAGTACATAAGATCAAAGAAATGGAAATAAATGAAGTACATAATAATCCAAATGCCCAAACAATGGCATAAACAAAGTCTAAATCCAAATGGCAAAACTAAGATGACTAAGGTCAATGCTTCACACAAGTGCTCTCATCCCCATAGCAAAACCCCAGCTCCTAGCTTAAATACCTGCCGCAGGAAAAAGAAATGCGGCTGAGCTACAAAAGCTCAGTGAACAGATATAACGGTAACAAAGCAGTAATACAGAATAATGAACAGTAAATGAAGTACGAATCAGTCAGAGTTAAGGCATAAGTAAATGGTAACAGTAATGAAAGGTAAAGGTTATATGGTAAAGGAAAACAGTAATCCACTACGAGCCCAGAAACAGAATCATATCATAATCATGTAACCATATAATCATATAGAGGGGAGACCTCTCAGTAACCAGTAATTATGAGGGGAGTCCTCAATCAGTAAATGGAGTAGCTAGCTCCCAGTATGTGAAAGACGTGTATCGCACACACCATCAGTCACCAGATAATATAACAGATACAGATAACAGATAACAGATCTAGGATGCATCCATACGCCCCAGGTGGCCAAATACCTCCTCTACACACCACAAGTCAAATCAAATCAGGGACGGGATAGGACATCACTCTCCTACCCTAGAGTCATGCCATCGGTGCATCAATGACATGGACATGAAACCCTCATGCCTAGTGAAAACAGATAGTGGCTCGTAGTCTCAACTGTGGGTCAAGGGTCAAGTATCAAATGTCCAAGTATCCAGTTCAGTTTCATATTAAGTTGTTCGAGTCCAATTTCCATTTCAGGTATATCAGAAAGTCCATATCAGGGGTTCATATCAGAGGGTTCATATCAATAGTTCAATATCAGATGGTTCAATATTAGATGGTTCAATATCAGAAAGGTCAATATCAAAAGGTCAATTTCAGAAGGTCAATATCAGAAGGTTCAATATCAGAAGGTCAGTATCAGAAGGTTCAATATCAGAAGGTCAGTATCAGAAAGTTCAATATCAGAAGGTCAGTATCAGAAAGGTTCAATATCAAGTAGATCATATCAAGAGTTCACAATTCAAGAGAGAAACAAGGCAAGTTCACAAATCAAGGGGAACATAGCAATGGCTTAGGGAATCCTATAATGAATCAGAAATCCAGAATGTCATGAGAATGAAGGCACCCTTACTGAAAAGGGTAGAATATATGTACCTTATTAGCAAGCAAAAACAAAAGTAGCAAACACTGAAAGGAAACCAAGTCACTCCCTCTTCGGACCTAAAGGAGTAGAAGACAGAATTACAAATGGTTTTTAGTTATCTTTCCATTTTAAGTAACTTCTATTTTTAGCAGGTTTCCAAAATTAGTAAGTTTCCATTTTTAGAAAGTTTCCTTATTTAGTAAGTTCCTATAATTAGCAGGTTTCCCATAATTAGAAAGATAAAATTAGGTTAAGTCATTAATTTAATATTATTATGGAAATAGGGTTCATTTTATCAAGTTATAAAAGTTTAGGGTTAATTATGACAACTTTCCATATTTTAGGGTTTTAAATGTAAATATGTCAAAGATAAGGGTTTAAAGTGAAATATTACAAGTTATTCATTTTAATCCAATAGTTTCTCAAAATTATAATTCCAATCCTTTAATTTTAACCATTTTACAAGTTAATCCCTTTAAATAAACTAAATTACAATTCAAACCCTATAATTAAATAAATTACAATTTAATCCTTACAATATTCATATTTACACATTAAGCCTTTAATTATTCAAAATTACACATTATACCCCTCACATAAATGTTTGTACGAAATACCCTTTACTTTCCATAATTTACTAACAAGCCCCTCTAATTATTTAGTTATTCAATTCGATTTATTTAATTAAGTAAATTACCAATTAAACCTCTTTGTTACAAAATTTACACATAAGACCCCCATGTTATAATTTTTACGAATTTTCCCTGGTCCAGAATACCTTACGAAAATAACCCCCATGTTTGAATAATTAAAAAACACACCCTTATAGCTTTTATATCCCAATCGGTAACAACAAAAACTACACAAACCCTAACCCTAATTTCCAATCATGTTCAATCATTAATGTAACCTTAAAAACATTAATTACAATCAATCATGTCTCCCAAAAATCCAAACCCTAGCCATTCGACCCATTTAATTTAAAAAAAAAACCATTTTCCTTTTTAAAATCCGGTTTGAACAAAAACTCACCAAGCGTGATCTAGGTGTCTTATAAATTCAAGTGACATTTTTCTGGTGTTATATGATAGGTATAAGATCAAAATAAAATATGAGCAAAGCCTCAAAAATTTGTATAGCCGGTCTAGGGTTTTACATACACTTTTAACAAATAGTTTTCATACGTTTTATCTAGCATGCATGGATCTTGTTTAGCACTTTATTTAGATCATATGTGATGTAAAGAGTACTAGAAAAATACCAGATGGGTTTCAAAATGATTGGATAAAGAGCAGAATAATTATACCTCTCGACTTAGCAAAATACGATACAAAGAAAACTCCCACACGTACACTAGCAATCCCACGACCTTAAGACTATTTTTCCCACCTCTTCTAGACTTGATAGAACCCAGGAAAAATAAGAACCAGCCTCCAGAAATTTGTATGGTGTTTAGAGAAGATTTGGTGTTCTCGGTTGGAATTTAGGGTTTAGAAAATGTGTAATATGGAAAAATAGGAAAACCGTGTATAAAGGGGGAGGGGAGGGTCATGAGATCCGGTTTTATGGTGAAAAGATAAGACCAAAACAGATTTTATAATATCTTCCCTTTTTATTTGATGATTATCTTCTAATTTATTGATTATATATATTTAACAAAGTAAATAAAAGGTATAAGTTTAAGAAATTCGGCCAATGCAACATTTATATGTGTGACATATATTTTTGTGACATGTAAAATTATAAAAAATGTTCAAGCAAAATCATTTTACTTCATATGGTGTTAATTTCCAAGTGTTTGGGATTTAACTTGAGTTTTATATAGTTATTACGTGAAATTTTTAAGTTCAGGGGTATTTTGGTAATTTTGCATGATTTTAAATTTTTGGGTTTTACAACTTCTTCCCCTCTAAAAGAAAATTTTCGTCCTCGAAATTTGCAAGGAAACAGAAAGAGAACAGAACGGAAACGAAACAGGACATACCAGACTATAACAAGAAATGCGGATAACTGGTTCGCATCGACTCTTCGGTTTCCCAGGTAGCCTCACGCTCTGGGTGAATCTTCCAAAGAATCTTTACAAACGAAATAACCTTGTTTCTCATGACTTTTTCCTGTCGATCTAAAACATCTTCCGGCTCTTCAGACAAAGACTTATCAAGCCGGATTTGATCAAATGGATACGATGCCACATGCAAAGGATGATAGTTGTATCCCCTCAAAAGAGATACATGGAAAATGTTATGCAAATGTGACAACTGAGGAGGCAAAGCTAAACGATAAGAGACTTCTCCGATGCACTCCAAAATCTCAAACAGACCAATAAGTCGAGGACTGAGCTTGCCCTTGATTCCAAAACGCTTAACCCCACAGAACGGAGATACTTTAAGAAATACCCAGTCACCAACATTAAACTCCAGATCACGACGATGCTTATCAGCATAACTCTTCTGACGAGCACGTGCCTCTTTCAATTTCTCCTTAGCAACTGCCACCTTTTCATTAGTGATCTCAATCATATCGGGACCCTCAAGAAGACGTTCACCCACTTCATTCCAACAAACCGGCGCTCTGCACTTACGCCCATATAACATCTCAAATGGAGCCATATTGATACTCGCATGCCAACTGTTATTATAAGCAAACTCCACCAGACACAAATACTCATCCCAACTTCCGGTCCATTCCAAAGCACAAGCCCTTAACATATCTTCTAAGGTCTGAATGGTCCTCTCCGATTGACCATCAGTTTGGGGATGAAAAGCAGTATTGAACTTAAGACGAGCGCCCCAAGCTCTATGTAGCCCTTTCCAAAAACGTGAAGTGAAACGAGGATCTCTATCAGAAACAATAGCCGAAGGAGTACCATGCAATCTAACGATCTCCTGCTGAAAAATCTCCGCCAACTTACTAATACTGTAGCTCACACAGTGGTATGGAGGAACAAGTCTGACTTTGAAACCATGACTTTGGATGATCTTTATAACAACTTGAAGGTCTATGAATCTGAAGTCAAGGGTTCAAATGGTTCTTCAAGCTCGAACAATCTTGCTTTTATGTCCTCTAGTAACAAGGTTTCTGGGAGCATTCAAGAAACTTATTCTGCTGTTGGTCATACTGGTTCTGCTGTTAGTTCACAAGGATCTGCTGATGTTTCTACAAATAGTTACACCATTAGTGATGCTGCTATTTGTGCCTATTTAGCTGAACTAACTACAAGTACTCCAGTAATGGGTCAGGATCTTGATCAGGTTGATCCTGATGATTTAGAAGAGATGGATTTGCATTGGCAATTTGCAATGTTGACTATGAGGGCAAGAAGATTCTTGAAGAGAACTGGAAGAGAGCTCAAGTTTAGAAGGCAGAACAATGTGGGGTTTGACAAATCAAGGTTTGAATGTTATAACTGTCACAAAAAGGGGCACTTTGCAAGAGAGTGCAGAGCACCAAAGCAGATTAAGGAGAATCCAAGGCAGATACCCATTGAAGAGGCTAAACCTACTACTGCTATGTTCTCATGTGATGGCTTGGGAGACTTTGACTGGAGTGACCAAGCTGAGGATGGTCCCAACTATGCATTGGTAGCTGATGAAGAACCTAAAGAACAACACTTTGCTCTTATGGGTTACTCCTCCTCTGGATCAGACTCTGAGGTATCAAATGAATCTACATGTTCTTTCAAATCTTGTTCAGATACTATAGAGGAACTGAAATCTAGGTATGATAATTTAAGAGTTGAATTTGATAAGCTCAAACTTGATAATTTAGGTTATGAATATGGCCTAAAATCATTAGAAGCTAAAATTGACTTCTTTAAAGAAAATGAAGTAGAATATGTTGATAAGATCAATGGTCTTGAAGTAGAAATTATTAAGAAAGATGCTGAGATTAGTGTTCTTAGTAAGAAACTAGAAGAAGCTGAAAAGGTTAGGGATGAAGCTTTAGCTAGTAAAGAAAAACATGTCATCTTGGTAGAAAAACAACAGCTTGCAACTGATCTTATTGACAAATCAATTGGAAGTCAAATACTTAGAAAAGGGAGTGGTTTAGGATTTGCTGAAGTACCACCCCCACTTAAAAGTGCATATGCTCCTCCAATGAAGCAATTATCTTTTCTTACTGAGACTAATGCACAACCTATAGGTGAAACCAGTAAATCAAATGATGCAAAACCTGATAGAAATGTTGCACCTAAGGATGAGAAAATGTTTTCTGATGCTCCAATCATTGAAGATTGGGTGTCAGACAGTGAAGAAGATGAACAAACTGATTCAACATCAAAATCTGAAAAGAAAAGTATTCCTAAAGTTGTTGAGTCTAAAGTCTCACAGGTTAGAACAAGTGATACTAAAGCTAAAAATGTTGAGTTTGTTAAACCTGTGCTAGGAAGCAGAATCTCTAGGAAAATGGCTGAATTTGAGGACAAACCTAGAGAAGTCCCTAGGAAATCAACTAACTGGCCTAGGGGGAATCAAAGAAACTGGAACAGCCTTGTTTCACAGAAGTTAGGAAGTGACTTTGAGTTAGTTAAAAAGGCCTGTTACAGTTGTGGTAGCTTTGATCATCTTCAAGAAGATTGTTACTACCACAAAAGACCAGTCTGGAACCAATATTCTAGGGCAAATCATAAGAACTTTGGTAGAAAAACTTTCCCTCACCCAAATAGAGACATGGTTCCTAGACAAGTTTTGATGAAAAATGGTGTTTCTAGGACAATCACTACTGCCACACCATTGAGGCCCATTCCAAAGACCAGATCTGTGTCACCTTTTAAGGCAAAAGTAGTCTCTGTTGCTGAGCCTAAGGTCATCACAGACACAGTTGTGGGCAACCACTTCTATGCTGTTAAGGCCTCAGCATGCTGGAAATGGAAACCCAAGTCCAGCAGTGCATCAATGAACTTAAATAAATTTGATTATATTGATGCACAAGGCAGACCCAAGTCAGTCATGGCTTGGGTCCCCAAGAGAAACTAATTCTCTTACTTTTTGTGCAGGGCAATCTACAATTGGAGCTAAAGGATAAATGCATTTTTGATAGTGGATGCTCTGGACATATGACTGGGGACAAGAGAAACTTGGAAGATTTTAAGGCTTTTGATGGTGGTTATGTTGCTTTTGGCAATGATCCAAAAGGTGGCAAGATTGTTGGTAGAGGTACTATTAGAACTGGGAAATTGGATTTTGAAAAGGTATATTTTGTAGAGGGACTTAAGTTCAATCTTTTTAGTGTCTCACAAATGTGTGACAAAAAGAATTTTGTTCTTTTTACAGACACTGATTGTCTTGTTTTGTCTCCCGACTTTAAGTTGCCTCCTGATTCAGAAGTACTACTTAAAGTCCCTAGAACAAACAATATATACAGTGTGGACATTAAGAACATCATTCCTAAAAGAGATTTAACTTGTCTCTTTGCAAAGGCCACCATTGATGAATCCAAGCTTTGGCATAGAAGATTGGGACACTTAAATTTCAAAACAATAAACAAACTGGTTAAGGGAAACCTTGTTAGAGGGTTACCTTCAAAGATTTTTGAAAATTCTGAAACCTGTGTTGCTTGTCAGATGGGAAAGCAACACAGAGCTTCTTGTAAGTCCAAAGCAGTGAACTCTATTTCTGAACCTTTGTATATGTTGCATATGGATCTGTTTGGACCAACTTTTGTGAAAAGCTTGAATAAGAAGATGTATTGTTTAGCTGTCACTGATGATTTCAGTAGGTTTACTTGGGTGTTTTTCTTAGCAACTAAGGATGAGACCTCAGGCATTCTTAAGGCTTTCATCACTAGATTAGAAAACCTAGTAAATCATAAGGTCAAAATAATCAGATGTGACAATGGAACTGAATTTAAGAATCATGTAATGAATCAGTTCTGTGAGGAAAAAGGTATTCTAAGACAATTTAGTGTGGCTAGAACTCTTCAGCAAAACGGTGTTGCTGAAAGGAGGAATAGGACATTAATTGAGGCGGCTAGGACTATGTTGTCTGAGTCAAAATTACCCACTACTTTTTGGGCTGAAGCAGTCAACACTGCTTGTTTTGTGCAAAATAGGAGTAAGGTAGTAAAGCCTAATAACAAGACCCCATATGAATTGCTTCATGGTAGAAAACCTTTGATAGACTTCTTGAAACCATTTGGGTGTCCTGTCACTATCTTAAATACCAATGACCAGCTAGGCAAGTTTGATGAGAAAGCAGACAAAGGTTTCTTTGTAGGATATTCTACAAATAGCAAGGCATTTAGGGTTTTCAATAACAGAACTAGACATGTGGAAGAAAAACTGCATGTTAGATTTAGTGAGACTACCCCAAATGTTTCTGTAACAGAACCTAAGTGGCTCTTTGACATTGATTCTTTGACTAAGACCATGAATTAAGAGCCAGTGTTGGCAGGTTCTACTAACATGTCTGCAGGAACACAAACTAACCCCAATGCAGGTACACAAACTAAGAAGGATGAATCTGCAGAAGAGTTTGTTTTGATTGAGAAGTGGAAGTTTAATCAGTTCTTCACACCAACAGATAAAGAGGGAAAGAGTTCACAGGATGATGATGTTCACAAGGAAGTACCAAAGGATGATGCAGAAAGTGGTAATAAACCTTCTAATGATGGCAAGAATGTTGAAGAGTCAGCTGATGCGTGGTTTTGTAACCTTACAACAGGTTTTACCTCTCGAGGGATCTCAAGAGGCTTACAACCCCACCAGGCAGTGTACCTGACCGATGTAGTATAGTGTAGTGGTAAGTACGGGGGATTGATCGTTCTCTACAGGGAATAGTGTTCGTTAGGTGTGAAAGACTACTCTAATTAGGTCTAAGGGTTGAGGAAGATTCTTTTTATGTTTTTATAATTTTTTATGAAAGCAAGTAAAATCTCGGGTTTGAAAGAGTGGGCGGAATTAGTTGCTAGTCAACTAACCCAAAATTACTACGGATGCAAATAAAATAAAATAACAAAAATGAAAATGTGGTGAGAAACTTATGTGTAGAGAAATGTGTTTACTTAGATTTCCTTACTCCCTAACTATCTTTTACCGGTTAATTAGTGTGTATTAGTCGCGTGGATGACGGGTGTATTCCTTAATACCATTCGTGGGGTGGCGTACTTACTTCCCCAACTCTACAAGCTCCTACTTCACTCCTATGTCGAGCCGGCTAGGAAGCTCCTAACATGGGATCACTAGAATTCGCTTGTGCATTAAATACAACCATAAAAACCTTTAGTACGCATTTGGTTCATGTTTCTTAAGACGTTCAAGCAAGTTACCGAATAGGAAGTTAGCCAGTTTTCTTAAGCCTAACATAGATAAACAATCATCCAATACAACTAATAACACACTAATAACCAATAATCAATAGCTAGGTTTCATTAGATCTAAGCAAACACAAGATAAATTTAGCCTAACATGTTAATCAAAAGACAAGAATAAGATAAAATCAAACAACACATAGACATATTGAATGATTAATTGATAACTTATCTTCAATGTAACATGGAAGATCTCAAGGCAAAAAGCCTTGAAAAAGAAGCTAAAATCGTCCTAGGGTTTTCTCCCAAAATTCCACACACTAAGTTCTCCCTTAATGACAAAGAATTAGAAAACTATATATAGATTTTTGGATCTGACGGCGTCACCTTATTGATTGTGACGCCGTCACCTCGCCGCTTCTAGGGTTCCCGGATGACCTTCTTGACGCCGTCCCTCTTTAGCTCTTCAAAAATCCATTCTGGCTTATCAAGGCTTGACGCCGTCGAACCTTGAACGTGACGCCGTCCCCTTTTGATTTAAGCCGTGACGCCCTTGATCAAGTTAAAGCGTGACGCCGTCAGAATTCACATGCTATTTTCACTGGCTTATCATGAGTAAATTTCACGTCCACCTTTTCTTGCCAAGGCATGACGCCGTCCAGAGTAAAATGTGACGCCGTCAAAGGTAACTTTCAGCCGATTTTTGAGACGTTGCCGTTTTCTTCACTTTTATGCTCCAAAAACGTCCAAAATGCCTCCTTTTCCAGATTTCTCCTCAAAAGTACCTAAAATGACAAAAGGAACGATTTAGGGCGATATTTGATCAAATAAATACGATTTAGGGCTTAAATGACCCCTTAAAAGCGGTACACTTTTCGCTTCATCAAATACCCTTACACTTGAGATTTGCTTGTCCTCAAGCAAATGCGCTTTTATTCTAATCAAAATACAAGTTAGGAGTCATTTAATGCAAACATAAAAGTAATTACAACAAATAATCGTTCCACTTCAATCATAATAAGCACGGAGATTACATACTAGCACCTCACAAGTAGTGTTTAGATACTCACATCTCTCAAGTGTCATCAAAATAAATCTCATAAATGAAAACGGATAATATCTCTCACTACCTGTCATAGCAAATAGATTACCATAGGCTTGGGAAAGGATCGAAAACCTCCTCCACTAGGCGTAAGCACCAAAGATAAACTATCAAAGAGGGCTTTTAAATGGGTTATAACGTTAGGTGTAGGGAAAAGGAAAACACAGTTTTGTTGGATAAGGGATATTTTACTGGTGGCGAGTTAAAAATCTTGATCAATTACATGTACTATACAACGTTGCTAAGCCAAGACTAGACTCGATCTTAAGCTAGAAACGAAATAACAAAATAACAAAAACATAAAACAAACATAAAATGAAAAGGGATGGTAGTCCGTATATTTTTTTTATTTTTCATTTTCTCATTTTTTTGTATTTTTCTTGATTTTTCGATTTTTTTTTTTTTTTTTTTTTTTTTTTTTTTTTTTTTTTTTTCTTTTTTGACATACACTTTTGCCCTACCATCCAAAATAATACATCATAGGGCATTGCATCCCCCTTACACTTGAACTTTTACATAACTTTACAAATACTAATCTAATGACTCGAATTAAGATAATCGAAAAACTTGGAGTACTTTTAAAACATTTAGCACATATGGGGGTAATAAATGATGTTCTTCCCCATTACTCCATTATACTAGTACTTTACCCATGAGTCCCAATCGTCCCAAAACAATATGTACAAGGATATGACTCGACTTAGCAACCATGTAATCAATTAGATAATTAACTTGGGTTTAAACAAATGTTGTCACAATAATGCACTAAAAATGAGTGCATACAAGGTAGGCTAAGGCGATTTGGGTGTACATTTTAGTGGGGTGTAAACAAATTCTTCCTTTAAGTAAAATGCTTAAAGGTCGAAACGAAAAGATAGGCTCTGAGGGGTGTACTAGGGGTATCGTGTACTAAAAATGAATACAACGCAAAGGGTGTGGGAGAATTACTTGACCAATGTAGCCAATGTAATTATAACAAAAACACAGGTGTAAAACAATGGGTTAATCCTAATGCCTCTTATCATGTAGTAAATCTAACTACACGAATGTAGTCTCACTTGTGGCCTCGGAATGGTCCTAACGCAAGTTCTAGAATCTAAGTGCTACCGGTACACACATCATAGCATAAATGCTTTTCCTACCAATTCTAGGGGCGAACCTCACATATTTGGGGGTGGAAAATTTTTTAGTGGTACGGTTTTTGTGCTAGTCATATAACTCCTATCCGTGAGACGCTTATTAAGATCAAAGTTTCACTCTTATATGTTGTAAAAAATTTTAAATTTGTCACTAAAATTACCCTAACAGGTATTTATCTCAGTTTTATTACACATCTACTAGTAAACAAACAAAAATCAAGCGCAATTGTATTCTCAAAAATCGTACTTTTACCCCCCCTTACACTTAAGATGAACATTGTCCCCAATGTTCAAATAACAAGATGTAAAAGCATAAGTAAAAGAATGAAATCAAATACTCCCCTGATTCGCTTGGTGGATAATGAAATTACACGGTTAAATCTTCCTCCAAGGTAATGTTGAAGCTCCATGACTAATGCATCGCCATAAGCTTGATCCAAGACATTTCCTTGTCCAAAATAACCTGTTAAACCTGAGAAAACAAACACGAAAACCTGCATAACATCGGCGGGAAAAATCTATATATAAGGATATAATGCTTGTGGAATGATAATTTTGCAGATTCCTGGAGATTATAAGTTGGAGATTTTAATAAAAACTTTTTATGAAAACAAGACTTTCAAAAATTTCTGAAAATTAAATCTGACGCCGTCAGGTTATAAACCCTGACGCCGTCAGAAATGACCTGACAAAAATTCTCATTTTAAGTTTCCGGAAAATTTCTGGAAAAACCTTTACCTTACTTCCTGGAAATCCTGCAAAACATCATTATGACTCGATACAAGCATTTGACTCAAACAAATACGAATATGTATGCTAACTTATTATTATTATGATTCATGTTCATTTGTGTTCTAATAAACCGATTTAGATTTCCCTTACACTTATCTTTTGCAAAATACCTTTATATGTAGTTAAGACGAAGTTAAAAACAAAATAAAGCATTTTCACAATTTAGTTTTGAACATGAATCAATAATGATAAAAATTAAACACACATACGGAAACAAATAAAAACAAACAAACAAATAAATAAACACACAAAGCAAATAAAGCTTGGGTTGCCTCCCAAGAAGCGCTTTTCTTTATTAACGAGTCTTGTAGCTAGACTCAAAGTCACGTACATTACGTGACTTCTTCATCGAAAGTTATGTCTTCCTCATTGATCATTTCATTACCATTTTCTTGATAATGCTTGACTCGTTGAATATTCACAGTGAATTCTCTATCCTCGTCGTCAATTAATACAACGGCTCCAGTTTTAGAGGAGCTCCTTACGGTAAAAGGTCCATACCATCTAGATTTAAGTTTCCCAGGAAATAGCCTTAAGCGAGAATTATATAATAAGACCTTGTCCCCTTCTGAAAACTCCTTGGGTCTCTTAATCCGTTGGTCATGCCACCTTTTCGCCCTCTCTTTGTATGTAATGGAAGATTCATAAGCCTCCAATCTCAATTCATCAAGTTCTTGGAGCTGTAAGAATCTATTTGTTCCTGCAACTGTATAATCCAAATTACAAGCCTTAAGTGCCCAATATGCTTTGTGTTCCAGTTCTACTGGAAGGTGGCATGCCTTGCCATATACCATACGGAACGGGGTTTTCCCGATTGGTGTCTTATAGGCGGTTCGAAATGCCCACAAAGCCTCATCGAGCTTAAAAGACCAATCTTTTCTGTTTTGATTAACCGTTTTCTCTAATATTCTCTTTATGGCTCTATTAGTGTTTTTGACTTGACCGTTGGTCTGAGGATGGTAAGCGGTGGAGAATCGGTGAGAGACTCCATATCTTTTCATAACCTTCTCCATTTGCGAATTGCAAAAATGAGTTCCCCTGTCACTAATAAGAGCCTTCGGAATTCCAAACCTAGCGAACAATTTTTTTAAGAAATGAATGACTACCCTAGCGTCATTAGTCCTAAGGGCTTGTGCTTTCACCCATTTCGAAACATAATCAATGGCCACCAAGATGTATTCATTCCCTCCAGAAGATGGGAAGGGTCCCATGAAATCAATTCCCCAAACATCGAAAACCTCACAAACTTGTATATAATTCTGTGGGGCTTCATCCCTCCTAGAGATATTCCCAGCTCTTTGACATGCGTCACAAGTTTGTATCATTCCCTTCACATCACGAAATATTGTAGGCCAATAGAACCCCGCGTCGAAGACCTTTCGTGCAGTAGTGCTTATTCCGTGATGTCCTCCAGATGGACCTGCATGACACTCTTTCATAATTCTGACAGCCTCCTTTTCCGAAACGCAACGCCTGATTACCTGGTCCGGACATCTTCGGAATAAGAAGGGTTCATCCCAAAAGTAGTACTTTAATTGATTAAAGAACCTCTTTTTTTCATGCCTGCTCATATGCTCAGGAATGACTCTACTTGCCATGTAGTTAGCATAATCCGCATACCAAGGTTCAGAATCATTTATTGACATGAGCTGCTCTTCAGGAAATGTTTCCCGAATCTCACTCTTGTCAGATTCAGCGAGGCTGGGGTTTTCGAGACGAGAGAGATGATCAGCCGCAAGGTGCTCTGCTCCTTTCTTATCACGAATTTCAACATCGAACTCTTGCAATAGTAGGATCCAACGGAGTAACCGTGGTTTAGCATCTTGTTTAGCGAAAAGATATCGAATAGCTGAATGATCCGTAAAAACAACCGTTTTAGAAAGGACAAGATACTGGCAAAATTTATCAAAGGCGAATACCACGGCTAGTAATTCCTTTTCAGTGGTAGTGTAATTTTCTTGAGCAGGATTCATGGTTTTGCTAGCGTAGTATATTGGCTGAAAGTGTTTGTTAAGCCTTTGGCCTAATACTGCTCCAACAGCATAATCACTAGCATCGCACATGATTTCAAAAGGTAACTCCCAGTTAGGGGTAACCATAATTGGAGCTTGGGTAAGTTCCTGCTTCAATAGATCGAATGCGTCCTTGCACTCTTGAGAGAAGTCGAACGGGGCATCCTTCATGAGCAACTGAGTCATTGGTTTAGCTACCTTTGAGAAATCTTTAATGAATCTCCTATAGAAGCCAGCATGACCCAAAAAGCTACGGATTGCCTTGACAGTTGTTGGATAGGGAAGTTTGGATATAGCTTCAATTTTTGCCCGGTCTACTTCAATTTCACTTCCTGAAATTTTGTGCCCTAGCACAATCCCTTCTTTCACCATAAAGTGGCACTTTTCCTAGTTTAGTACCAAGTTAGTCTCCTCACAACGTTTGAGCATTTTCTCAAGGTTAGCAAGACAGCGATCAAAAGAGTTTCCAAAGATCGAAAAATCATCCATGAAGACCTCCATGCTGTCTTCCATTAACTCATGGAAGATTGCCGTCATGCAGCGCTGGAAAGTGGCGGGGGCGTTACATAGTCCAAAGGGCATTCGCTTGTAGGCGAAGGTGCCATAAGGGCATGTAAACGTGGTCTTTTCTTGGTCCTCAGGAGCGATAGGGATTTGGAAATACCCTGAGAACCCATCTAGGAAGCAGTAGTACTCATGCCCTGCTAACCTTTCCAACATTTGGTCGATAAATGGGAGAGGGAAATGATCTTTTCGGGTTGCATCATTCAACTTCCTATAATCGATGCACACACGCCATCCAGTTACTGTTCGTTGAGGTACTAACTCATCCTTATCGTTCTTCACTACTGTCATTCCTCCCTTTTTCGGTACAACCTGTACAGGGCTTACCCATGGACTGTCGGAAATTGGGTAAATTAGCCCTGCATCTAGGAGCTTAATGACTTCCTTTTTTACGACTTCCTTAATGTTGGGGTTTACTCGTCTTTGAGGCTGCACGGTGGGTTTATAATCCTCCTCCATGAGGATTTTATGCGTGCAAAAGGTAGAGTCAATTCCCTTGATGTCGGCTACATTCCATGCTATAACTCCTTTATATTTTTTTAAAACTCCTAAGAGTTTATCCTTTTGTTCACTTTTCAAAGAAGAGCTTATGATTACCGGAAGTTGATCTTCTCCTTGAAGGAAGGCATATTCAAGGTTGTTCGGGAGTTCCTTGAGTTCTAACGTGGGTGGCTCGATGATGGAAGGTTTAAGTTTGTTCTCGGGTTTACGAAGCTCAAGCTGTTCGATTTCTTGTCTGGGATAGAAGGAGACTGCATTTACATCCATAGTCTTCTCCTCCTCTAAGATGGGTGAGAGAGCTTCATCTCGCAGCCAACCAGCTTCTACCTGTTCATCTACACAATTATCAATCTCGTCGGATAGTTCATCGATTTCTTCGATGAAATACAGTTGATTATCTGCTTCGAGAGAAAGATTCATTGTGTCCTTGATGTCGAAGGTTAAGCTATCGGCCCCCACTCGTAAGGTTAGTTTGCCGTCATGAACATCAATAACAGCACGAGAAGTCGCAAGGAAGGGTCTTCCTAGAATGATGGGCACAAGATCATCTTCTTCCATTTCTAGGATGACGAAGTCAACTGGAAATTTAAACTTCCCTACCTTAACCAACACATTCTTGCATATTCCTAAGGGGTATTTGACTGATCTATCGGCCAGTTGGATGCTCATACGGGTTGGTTTCAACCCAGAATATCCTAGCTTGAGGAACATGGAATGCGGCATAAGATTGATGCTTGCTCCTAAGTCGGCTAAAGCATTCTTGACTGAAAGAGACCCAATTGAACAGGGCAAGGTGAAACTACCTGGATCGTCCACCTTCTTTGGTAGCCCTCGTTGAGTCACCACAGAACATTCTTCTCCTAAGGTTACCAGACCCTCGAGTCCTTTCCTGTTGGTGAGCAGCCTCTTGAAGTATGTACTATATTTGGGCATATGATAACATGCATCAAGAAGGGGTATGGTGACAACCGAATTCTTCAAATATGACAAGAATCTTTTATTATCATTTTCGACCTTTTGATTCTTGAGGCGAGATGGGTATGGGACTTTAATGGGTTGCTTGGCAGAAATAGGTGGGGATGGAGTTACCGGAGGGGTTTGCTTGGGATTTTCGTCGTTCACATTACCTTCCTCCTCATGAGGGGTGTCGGGTTCCATGACGTTAGATTGTTGAGCTGGGTAAGGTGGATCCTTAGTAGTTGTTCCAGCACGAGTGGTGATGGCGAGTAAGGGATCTCTTTGAGGTTTGCCAAGGCCGTCGAGAGTGGCGTTGAGCTCTGCGAAATTGGCCCTCATGTCGTTTTGTTGGCTAGTGATGAGGTTGTCGAGACCATTTAGTTGCAGATTCTTCTCAAACGTGAAATGCCCAAGATCATCCTCAAAAGTGCTCCTAACCTTGTAGTCAGGATATTTTCCTCCTCCTTCTTCTCTCACAAGATTTCCCCAAGGGGTGAAATCATTGTTTTGGTAGAAATTTAAGAGCGAAGGATCATCGAAGATGTCGTGGCTTGACAAGCATGCTTGTTCGGTGGTGGTATCATCCCCGCATTCCTCCACTTCATGCGGGCCACCACATTGGTCACAGATCAAGTATGGGTTTGATAACCGCTTAGTTGGTCGTGACTTGTCTAGATAAGATACCTGATCATTCAATCTACTCACCCGGCTAGCAAAAGGAGGCTCTTTCATGACTTTGGAAATGCTCATGATCGAATCGGGTTCATCCCAGGTATCGTCTTGATCATTTGCGTATTCCTCAATTCTACTCCATCCTTCCTCAACGCTTAGTTTGGCTATTTTTCCTTTTGATGAATTATTAATGCCCAACTGGTCGTTTTTGGAGACACTGTCATAAAAGATTTGGACAAGAAGCCAGAGTTCAATGCCATGATGAGGGACCTGTCTAATTAGATCCTTGAATCTAACCCAAGATTTGTGAATAGGTTCTGCTGGTCCAACATGGAAGCGGAGGATTTCGTCTCTCAGCTTTGAAGTTCTTCCTATGGGAAAGAATTTCTCATAGAATTTTGAGATAAGCTGTTCCCATGTGAAGATGGATTCGGAAGGAAGTTGGTTATACCAGTCTCCGGCTCTTTCATGAAGGGTGAAGGGAAAGAATCGCAACCGGGAGGTATCTCTAGTGGCTCCGTCCGTATGGAGGGTATCCACTATTTTCAGGAAGTCCTTGATGTGTTGGATTGGATCTTCAGTTTTCAATCCGTGAAACTTGCATACACTTTGGACCAGCCAAATATCGGTTGCACGCAAGACCTCATCCGTGCGTTCATTCGGAAAAACGATAGCATTGGAAAAACCACGTGGGGTGGGAGAAGAGTAGTCCTTGAGACATTTAGGGATTGGGATTTCGGGAACCTCCATATCGTGACTGGGTTGAGGGCTAGGAGGTGTAGAATGATGATTGGATTCTTCCTCGGAGAGGGCATCATCAAAATTGATCGTGGATGGTTCAGCCGCTTGGTGGAGTCGCCTTAATTTATGCATTTCCCTTTCGGGTTCAGCATAGGGTGTGGCAAGAGTCTTTATCGAGCTTCGGCTCCTAGTGATTCTAAGATTAGGGGGGTCATCATCCAAACTTAGGGAATATCCTCCTAAAGTGCGGGCTCTAGGAGGTGGTGGTGGTTGTTGTGGTGGTGGGTTGTGGGGGTTAAGGATATTACCATCTTCCATGATGTCGGATGGTAATGGTTACGAACAAAGACACGAAGAAAATAGATAGACTAAAGAAAATCTAGAAAAAGAAAATAAAAATCTCACTAGAAAGGAATCTAGTGAGTAGACCTAATAGAAATAAAAATTCAACCTAAACAATAACTATTCCCCGGCAACGGCGCCAAAAACTTGATGCGTGGTTTTGTAACCTTACAACAGGTTTTACCTCTCGAGGGATCTCAAGAGGCTTACAACCCCACCAGGCAGTGTACCTGACCGATGTAGTATAGTGTAGTGGTAAGTACGGGGGATTGATCGTTCTCCACAGGGAATAGTGTTCGTTAGGTGTGAAAGACTACTCTAATTAGGTCTAAGGGTTGAGGAAGATTCTTTTTATGTTTTTATAATTTTTTATGAAAGCAAGTAAAATCTCGGGTTTGAAAGAGTGGGCGGAATTAGTTGCTAGTCAACTAACCCAAAATTACTACGGATGCAAATAAAATAAAATAACAAAAATGAAAATGTGGTGAGAAACTTATGTGTAGAGAAATGTGTTTACTTAGATTTCCTTACTCCCTAACTATCTTTTACCGGTTAATTAGTGTGTATTAGTCGCGTGGATGACGGGTGTATTCCTTAATACCATTCGTGGGGTGGCGTACTTACTTCCCCAACTCTACAAGCTCCTACTTCACTCCTATGTCGAGCCGGCTAGGAAGCTCCTAACATGGGATCACTAGAATTCGCTTGTGCATTAAATACAACCATAAAAACCTTTAGTACGCATTTGGTTCATGTTTCTTAAGACGTTCAAGCAAGTTACCGAATAGGAAGTTAGCCAGTTTTCTTAAGCCTAACATAGATAAACAATCATCCAATACAACTAATAACACACTAATAACCAATAATCAATAGCTAGGTTTCATTAGATCTAAGCAAACACAAGATAAATTTAGCCTAACATGTTAATCAAAAGACAAGAATAAGATAAAATCAAACAACACATAGACATATTGAATGATTAATTGATAACTTATCTTCAATGTAACATGGAAGATCTCAAGGCAAAAAGCCTTGAAAAAGAAGCTAAAATCGTCCTAGGGTTTTCTCCCAAAATTCCACACACTAAGTTCTCCCTTAATGACAAAGAATTAGAAAACTATATATAGATTTTTGGATCTGACGGCGTCACCTTATTGATTGTGACGCCGTCACCTCGCCGCTTCTAGGGTTCCCGGATGACCTTCTTGACGCCGTCCCTCTTTAGCTCTTCAAAAATCCATTCTGGCTTATCAAGGCTTGACGCCGTCGAACCTTGAACGTGACGCCGTCCCCTTTTGATTTAAGCCGTGACGCCCTTGATCAAGTTAAAGCGTGACGCCGTCAGAATTCACATGCTATTTTCACTAGCTTATCATGAGTAAATTTCACGTCCACCTTTTCTTGCCAAGGCATGACGCCGTCCAGAGTAAAATGTGACGCCGTCAAAGGTAACTTTCAACCGATTTTTGAGACGTTGCCGTTTTCTTCACTTTTATGCTCCAAAAACGTCCAAAATGCCTCCTTTTCCAGATTTCTCCTCAAAAGTACCTAAAATGACAAAAGGAACGATTTAGGGCGATATTTGATCAAATAAATACGATTTAGGGCTTAAATGACCCCTTAAAAGCGGTACACTTTTCGCTTCATCATCAGCAAAGCATGGAAGTTCAAGAAATAAAGCTAGCAGCAGTATCTCTCATTCTGCTGCTAAGCCAATTCATTCTGCTGCTAGGCCAATCCATTCTGCTGCTACGCCTAGAAGTCGTATTTCTCATTCTACTTCTAAGCCTAGTGGTTCTGCTGCTATGCCCATGGATTATGTTGCTGATTTTAATGTGAATATTATTGAGGATGATTCTGATGAGATGCCTGAATTAGAGGAAGTGTATGAAGACACAGATGATGAAGTTGTGGATGTTTTTGGAGCTGGAGCTGATTTGTCAAATATGGAGACTCATATACATGTTAGTCCTACTCCAACAACAAGGATACATAAGAATCATCCAAAAGAGCAGATAATTGGTGATGTACAATCTGCTGTGCAAACCAGAAGCAAAACAAAAGGGTTGGGTGATGTACTCAATCCATGTTTATTTGCTCAATCATTACATCAGAGAAATAGCCTCAAGGACCTACAAAATTGCATGTTTGCCTGTTTCTTATCACAAGAAGAACCAAAGAATATTCACAAAGCTATACAAGATTCAAGTTGGGTTGAAGCTATGCAAGAGGAGCTGCTGCAGTTCAAGCTTCAAGAGGTCTGGACACTAGTTGATTTGCCTTATGGGAAGAGGGCAATTGGTACAAAATGGGTGTTCAGGTGCAAAAGAGATGAAAGAGGAATTGTGGTGAGAAACAAAGCAAGACTAGTGGCTCAGGGGTAAACTCAGGAAGAAGGAATAGATTATGATGAAGTCTTTGCTCCTGTAGCAAGGATAGATGCTATTAGACTGTTCTTGGCTTATGCCTCATTCAAGAACTTTCCTGTGTACCAAATGGATGTGAAAAGTGCTTTCCTGTATGGAAAGATTGATGAAGAGGTATATGTGATGCAACCTCCTGGTTTTGAAGATCCTGACTTTCCAGACAGAGTATATAAAGTGGAGAAAGCACTGTATGGATTACATCAAGCTCCTAGAGCTTGGTATGACACCTTGTCCAAGTTTTTGTTATCTAATGGGTTCACAAGGGGCACCATTGATAAAACTTTGTTCATCAAGAAAGACAAAAAGGATATTCTACTAGTTCAGGTGTATGTAGATGATATCATTTTTGGGTCTATAAACAAGGTGTTCTGTGATGAATTTGAGAAGCTCATGCATAACAGATTTGAAATGAGTTCTATGGGAGAACTCACTTTCTTTTTGGGGCTTCAGGTTAAGCAGGCTACAGATGGGATCTTCATCAGTCAAGATAAGTACGTGGCTGAGATTTTGAAGAAATTTGGTTTTAATGATGTGAAGGCAGCTAAGACACCAATGGACAACAACAAACCTTTGCTCAAGGATGAAGATGGGGAAGAGGTTGATGTACATCTTTATAGATCAATGATTGGCTCATTGATGTATCTGACTGCTTCAAGGCCAGACATCATGTTTTCTGTGTGTGCTTGTGCCAGGTTTCAAGTGTCCCCTAAAACCTCACACTTGAATGCTGTCAAAAGAATTTTTAGGTATCTAAAGGGTCAACCAAAATTGGGCCTTTGGTATCCTAATAGTTCACCCTTTGACTTGGTAGCATACTCAGACAGTGACTATGCTGGAGCAAGTATGGATAGAAAATCAACCACTGGAGGCTGTCAATACCTTGGACATAGGTTAATCTCATGGCAATGCAAGAAACAGACTGTGGTGGCTAATTCAACAACTGAAGCTGAGTATGTTGCTGCTTCTAGTTGTTGTGGACAAGTACTCTGGATTCAGAACCAACTCTTGGATTATGGGTACAACTTCATGAACAGCAAAATTTATATTGATAATAACAGCACAATGTGTATAATCAAAAATCCTGTTTTTCACTCTAAAACAAAGCATATAGAGATAAGACACCATTTTATTAGAGATTGTTATGAGAAAAAGTTAATTCAAGTGGTTAAAATACATACTGATAATAATGTTGCTGATCTACTTACAAAAAGTTTTGATGTTAGTAGATTTCAATTCTTAGTTGCAAGTATTGGTATGATCAATCTTTAAAATCTTATCTCTGTATGTTTTTGTAAAAAGTTTTTAAGGATTTGTGTTGTTATTGATCAACTAAGTTGTTTCTAGTGCTTGCTATGTCTATACATTGTGTGCTGCTAAGATGGTTAATCTGTATATTATATTGTGATAGGATACTCTTGTTTGTATATTTGTGGTTTTTGTACTAATCTTTTGCAGGTCAAGTTACAAGAGTATAGTTTTAAAAAAAAAATTGGATTATGAAATTCAGGGGAGGGCATCAGCAATCAAAGTTCAAAGTTTATTCATTCAAAACCATATGCAGCTGGTACATTAACATTCAGGACTCAAAAGCATCTACACAAACAACCAACTAAACAGACAACCAACCAACAACCTACACAAACCTACCATAAGCACCTAACATCTTCACCTCACAACTACTCAAGCTTCCTTTTGCCTTTTCTCTGGACATCTGGCATGGTCATATGAACTCTTTTACCTTCAATGTCCATGGAATCAACCACCTTCTTGCAAGGGATGCCTAGAACCTGTGGACTTGGCTTGGGACGAACTTGATGTCTCTTAGGTACTTGGATTTGGCTCATTCTAGCTATAGCTTTTTCCAGCTCTCTTGTCAATACCAATGATAGTGGCTGAGATTGTTCCTCATCATCAGAAGAGGAAGTTGGTTCATAGATAAAGGAAGGGGGAGTTGGTAATTCGTCGGATGAGATTGGTAGTGTTGATCTTCATTTTTTGCTAGACTGACCGGTGTAGTTGGGTGGAAAATAGTTATTCCAACCTGCGCTTCCAGAATCAGACGATGAATCGGATGAGATTTCTATAATGTTTAAAGGATCCATTGTGATTGAAGTGTTGAAGACTTTATGGGATGAGATGAATGTGTGTAGATGTGTTAAGGCTTTTTATAGAGTTAATGAGGTTTTAAAGACATTAATGATGGGGTTGGTATTTAGAATTAACTCTTGGGTTGGAAAAAAGGGAATTAATTCCTTGATGGAATTAACTTATTTATGGTAATTTTGGTGGAATTGACCATAAGATGGGTATTTATTTTGGGAAATAAGAATCCATTATGCTGTTGAGGAATACGCTGCTTTGTATTGAGACTATTGGATTCTGCTGTTTATTTTGAAAGTGAAGGGACTATTTTGCAATTTGGCGGGAATAAGCCCTAATTGGGTCTATACGGAATAAAAACCCAATTCGATCTCATTAGTCTCTTTTGTGCGCCCAAATTGAATCAAATTCACACCCTAACACTTCTTTTCACCAATCGATCATAAACCCCCAAAATCAAAACCCTAATTCAAAATGACAAGACGTTCTTACTCTGCTGAACACAATCAGATAGCTTTTCTTCAGAAGGTGCCAGAAGCTGATGGATTCACTGAAGTCATAGACTTTCTTAATGCTACTTCTATTAGGTATGCATTAACAGTAAATCCAACTATATATCGTTCCCACATTAGACAGTTTTGGTCGACTGTCACGGCCGAAACTCATAATGGGGAAGAAATGTTAATTGCTACGGTAGATGAGGAACAAATAGTTGTTACTGAAACAAATGTAAGATGAATTCTTCGTCTTGCAGATGATGTAGAAACAACTTGCCTTCCTGTTTCTACTATTTTTGAGGAACTTGAACGAATGGGGTATGAGAGACCAAATACTAAAGTTAAATTTTATAAACGTCTCTTTTGCCCACAATGGAAATTTCTTGTTCACACCCTTTTACATTGTCTTAGTCCTAAAACAAGTGGGTGGAATGAGTTTAGTGCAAGTCAGGCTTCTGCCTTGATTTGCCTAGCCACAGGCCAACCATTCACATGATGGAAACCCTAGCCAACTGGCTAATATAGGGGGCTCAGATGTTCAACCAAGGGTTGAGACTGAGTTACAGTCCAAAGATTCACCTCTCAGGGAAGTTAACACATCCCGAAGTGATGAGGACAGAGATGGAACTTATGTGGAAATGATGGATACTAATGTACAAAATGACAATGCCCATGATACACCTCTCAGACCAGGTCACACAGGTCGAAGTGTTGAGGCTAGCATTGAACTTGAAACTGATGAATTGACGGCTAAAACACCTGTACATAATGCCAATTCCAGTGATCAACCTCTCGGGTCAGGTAACACAGACCGAAGTTGTGAGGATATCATGGAACAACTCAAAGAATTGACGGATTCCTGTACAAAATTGTCAAAAGAAGTTCATGGTCTACGAAAGGAGCTCAAGACAGTAAAGGCTTCTCAGGGTGCTGAAATCAGAAGGCTCAAGCTTAGGGTTAAGGATCTTGAGGGATTGCTTAGAACCAAGACTTCACAGATGAAGGTTTCCAAACCAAGTTTGGGAGAGGATGCTCCCAAACAGGGGAGGAATGATGAAGAGGTTATCAAGGCTCAAGGGGAGGTTGAAATGGAGATTGATGAAAATGTTGGTGGTTCTGCTGCTGGGAATGTGGATGATGTTGAAAGAGCTGTTGGATGTGATTCTACTGTTGATATTGGTAAGAAGAAGTCACAAAATGATTCTGCTGTTGGTGCTGGACATTCTGCTACTGGGCTGAAGGATTCTGCTGTTGCTTCAGAAATGGGTTCTGCTGTTGATGAAGACACCATACCCATAGCCCAAATGCTCCTAAATCTTAAACCAAATTCACCATCACCAAAATCACAATCTGCTGCTCAACCCATACCAAAACCAAGACCAGTAACTACTTCAAAGCCTAAACTCAAAGGAGTTGTCATACAAGAGCCTGTACCTACAATAAAACCTGTTCAACCACCTACCTACAAGGGTAAGGGTAAGGAGAGAATGGTGGAAGAACTTGAACCTTATCCTGATCCTAATGAAATTCCAATTAAGGTATGGCCTAGACATTTGCAAGAAAGGTGGGATGCAGAAGAGGCTCAGAGGGTTGCTGCTGAAGAAAAAGCTGAGTATGATAAAGCAATGGAGAAACAAAAGCAACAATCTGGAAGACAAGCTGAAGTTGAAGCAAAAGTGGCTGCATGGGAAGATGAGCAAGCAAGATGCAAAGCTGCTATGGATTGGGAGAAAGTAAAAGTAGAGCTTGAAGATACTTTTACAACTTAAGGCATTAATGACTGGATTCAACAAGCCATTGTGGAGAACAAGAAAAAGTTTCTGGTTGCAAGGAAGAATAAGAAGGTGAATAGACCACCAACTGCAAGGCAACAGAGAACTTTACATGAGCAATATCTGAGAAATATGAAGGGTTGGAAATTGAAGGATCTGAAACCATACTCCAATGATGAAATTAAGCAGAAGTTTGAAGCTGCTAAGAAAGAAATGGAGAGGAAGTTTGAACCCTTAACTGATGCTGAGATCAGAAAGTTTACAAGAGTGAAAGTGGCACCAAATGCCTATATGAATCCAGAATCAAATGTTGCAAAGCCTAAGGAAGTTGTTGCTGAGAAAGATCCAGAAGTAGGAAATGATGAGAAAATTGAGGAAAAAGAGGAAAAGCCTGAACCTTCTATTGGCATTAAGAGATATGGGAGAAGGGTAAAACAAATGGCTAGAAAGAAGAGAAGAACTCACTCAGTGGTGATGAGTGACTCTGAGAAAGAAGAAAGTGATGAGCATAATTTTGAAGAGGTAACTGCAGATGACATGAAAAGGATTATGGATCTTACAGTTCATAAACCTCAAGAAGAACCAGAGATAACAAATGCAGTTCCCTTGGATACTAAACATTCAATCATCTCCTATTCACATGGTGTTCAAGATGGAAGTGAAGCATGGTGGGAGATCAGAAGATCAAATGGCTTATGTCAGAAGTTTACCAGATTTTCACAGATGCTACATTACATGGATAGAGATGATATTGTGCAGCTCTGGAGAATGTATAAGGAAACTTATGGGGATAGAAGACCAGATGTAATCTATGAAAGGCTACACTATTACTACCTGAAACACATGTTTGAGCCTGATGCAAGGGATATTGAATGGAAGGATTTGTTGAGTTCAACCAAAGTGCATAAATGGTATCTCTATCAGTCTTGTGGAGTACATGAGTTGGAAGGTAAGGGTGTAGGTGTATACATGCTGGTTGAAAAGGACTATCCATTGAACAACAATACTGCTGTCATCACTCAGATGCTTCAACATGGGAAGTTAAGGTTACAAAGATCATTTTTGTCAGATCATCAAGCATATGAGTTAGTGGAAAAGTATAGAAGGATTTTGAAATCAAAGACTTCAATGCAGTAAGTGTTTGGAAGCATCCTCTTGGTGTGTATCTGTGATTAAAAGAAACTTGTATATTTTGGAGGAAAATATCAAGTTTAGGGGAGGATTGTTGGGTTTTGAAGAAACTGCTGCTATGAAGGTATTCTGCTGCTCAAGGTTTTAATGGAAATTATACTAAGTATGATTCTGCTGCTAAGCATAATCATTCTGCTGTTGGTATAATAATTCTGCTGTTGCTGATATCTGATGGTTTGAGAAATAAGCTAAGTGTTATTCTGCTGTTAGCCAAGAAGAATCTGCTGCTAGAGTAACAATTCTGCTGCTTAATGGATATGTATAGTTTGTTTATGGAAAAGATACGAATAGATATTATACGTGTATAGAAAGTTTTGTAAACCGACTAGGACTCCTTAGTCTATAAAAGGAGGATCTAGGGTTAGAGTTAGAAGACGAATATACGATTAAGAGTTTTGTTAGCTTGTAATCACTTCAAGGTTATCATTGTAACCCTATTGCTATTCAGAGCAACCGTATTAATATATTGAAGTGTTGTTTGAGAATTCGTTTGTGTTTAATTCTTCTTAAGATTAATTACTAGATTCCGCATAGTAATTAATAGATCAATTCAAAGAACAGTTTCTATACCTATTGCTTTAGGTTTATATCTAAAGTAATTAACAAGATCGTTAAGCTCATCTGGGATCAACATTTGTCATCAAGGTTCTCCATGAAGGATATGGGGGAGGCTGATGTTAACCTTGGTATAAGGATTAAACATGAAAGTAACAAAATTTCTATCTCTCAGTCTCATTACATTGAGAAGGTGTTAAGGAAATTTAATTACTTTGATTGTACTCCAGTGAGTACTCCTATGGATACAAGTGAGAAGCTCTTGCCTAATACTGGTAAGGCAGTTTCTCAACTTGAGTATTCTAGGGTGATTGGCTGCCTAATGTATGCCATGACTTGTACAAGGCCTGATATTGCATTTGCTGTGGGAAAATTGAGCAGGTATACTAGTAATCCTAGTGCTCATCATTGGCAAGCAATTCAGAGGCTACTGAAGTATTTGAAGAGAACTATGGATTATAGTCTCTCATATATTGGTTATCCTTCTGTATTAGAAGGGTACACTGATGCAAGTTGGATCAGTAACACTGAGGACAATTCATCTACCAGTGGCTGGGTATTCCTACTTGGTAGAGGTGCAATTTTTTGGGCATCCAAGAAGCAAACCTGCATCACCAGTTCAACCATGGAATCTGAATTTGTGGCCTTAGCTGCTGCTGGTAAAGAAGCTGAATGTTTGAGAAACTTGCTTCTTGAGATTTCATTGTGGCCTAAACCTATAGCACCTATTTCTATCCGTTGTGACAGTGCTGCTACATTGGCAAAGTGTAACCACTGTAAGATTTCCTCTATATAATTTTCTAGTACTTATCTTTTTCCATGTAGATTTTTTTTTTCTATTCTTTCCTGATTATAACTATTATCTTATGTGACGAAGATCACATACCTGACAACCCTGCTTGCAACCCAACCTTAACTGATTTAGCATTTACCTATGTAAACATTATTGACCTAAAACGTTATGAGGTCTCACTTACCACTTTACATTATTTCGCTAACGTACGTTTAAAACTGAATGTTTCTTAACTGATAAGAGTTTTATGAAACTCTAAACCACCATAGCAACATGTGAAGATAACGAAACCTTAAAAATAGCAACATATAGATTATTTAATAATGTACAAGTCACTAAAGCACATAAACCCTAATTCCACTAAACTCCCGATAAAACCCTAATTTCTCAAAACTATTATTATATGTAATAAAACCACGAACCCTAATTAATATTTTTATAAAATATAAAAGTACAAGTCTTCTAAACTAAGGTACAAGTCTTTAAAGCATGAAAACTAATTATTTATAAAAACTTTATATAAAACTTAATAATAAATGTTTTAAAGATATAAAATGTAATAATTTTATATATTAATTTTTAAAATGAGTTTATTTGTTTATAAAATAAGTGTACAAGTCCTTAAACTCAAAGTACAACCCATTAATGCATAAAAACTTAAAAACTAAATAAAAGGCATATAAAGCTTAATAAAAATTATATAAAAATTATATAAAATTAGGAAATAATTAAAATTATATTTTTCTTATTTTCCTAACCCTAGTACAAGTCCTTCAAGCCTATAGTACAACTTCCCAAAGCACAAAATCATTTTCTTACATATATAAGCAAATCGACAAGAACAAAAATGTTTTCTAAAATTCTAAAAATCATTTTCAAAGAAACTTTAAACCTAGAAACCCTAACTATGCCTAAAACCCTAGAGTACTACCCAACTAAGCCCTAGGTACTACCCCTTGTTGCACCCAACGAACCAAACTCTTCTAGTTACTTAAATCTAGTTCGAATTCAACCTTAAACAAACTAAACCCCAGAATTATCCAAGCCCTAATCTTCCAAATGTAAGAACCCTAATTGGACACATCTTCCTTCTTCTAGAATAAGGGCCACTTGTGTGAAGGAGAACTTTACACCTCACTTTTTCCCCCTCCTCCCCACATGTCGCCATCCACAGCCACATATCTCAACCTACACTCTTCCATAATCCTCTTAGAAGCCCTTAGAAACCCTAGATTGTCTTCTATAAATAGCAACCACCATATGAAACCCTAATCCATCACTACCCTTTGAACCACCTCAAACAGCCACAAACCTTTACACCACTGATCCCACAAGCCTAAAATAAGTCCATACAACCCTAAGGAACCAGTAGAAGCAAGCTAGGTCCAGTAGGAAGAAAGTTCGAACCCTATTTCTTCAAAACTGCCCTAATCGACTTTTATATAGGAGGTATGTTTCTAGCCCTTTTCATTTACTTTTATATAGTCCTTATGTGTCTAAAAACATCCTAGAACATGTATCAATAAGAGTCATAGCCTATAAATAGCAGAAATGAAATTTTGTTTCTTTTATTTCAAACCGAATGGATTTTTAGAAATAAGTATGAAATGGATCTTTAGGAACCCTAGGATCTTTACTATGGATTAAGAACACTCTATATATGTTAAATATACTAAGTATAACATAAAAACACTAGGTCTAAAAATCGGATTTAGAAAAATACGCATTTTTCTTTTCTTTTTCACCCAGTCGACCACAGCAGGTCTGCTGCTTTGGACGTCGTTTTACCCTATCAAACGTATCTCAAAAATTCTGATTTTTGACATGCTTAAAGTAAATTAGAAGGTCTAAATGTAGGAAAAAGAATCATGAATTTTTGTTGAGTAACAAAGGAGAACGAGCCATGTGAAAATCTGAGTTTTCTGTGTCGAGTAAAAATAAGTTCGCTAGTTTTATAAATTATTTCTGAGGTCATGGGTTCGAACCAAGCCCCTATCTTTTACAAAAATACTCTTATAACATTTATAAATACTTTAGAAAAGGAGTCATAAAAAGTCTCGAGGTAAAACGCAAGAAATAAAATGTTTTTGTGTAAAAGGATGTCGAGTAAAATCATGTGGGAGTCTCAAGGACCAAACCTGCTGAAACTCTATAAGGTTTCGTAGTTGGGACTTATTTTGCGAACGAGAAAACCGTAGGGATATAAAGTGTCACTTTTTGAAACTTAAGGGTAGAAAATGTAATTTAACGAAAGACCAAGGGTATAAATTGTCATTTTCATAAAGTCTAAGGGTAAAAGTTGCCAAACCTAGATACTTTAGGGTCTAAAATGTAAATATACTTAAAAACTCTAATTTAATTATTATTATTATTATTATTATTATTATTATTATTATTATTATTATTATTATTATTATTATTATCATTATTATTATTATTAGTATTATTATTAATCTTATTAGAATTACTAATAAAAATTAAGAATACGATGACAAACGAACGGAGCAAATGATAAAACTTATATGTTCAGAACACAGTTACTGAGAACTTGACATAACCAACCCAGGTTGCAAGCCGGAGACGTTTATCAACTTTGAATAACTTTGTTTTCCATCCAGATTGATCAGGTGAGTTTATAGTCCCACCTTTCTTACTTACGTGTTTTCCAAATATGTGGGGAGATACATGCTATTAAACCGAACACAAGTATTTTCCTGATTGTTATTGCACTAGGCTAACTTACCTTATTATTGAGATTGAATTATTTATTTAAAAGACCCTCATATCATGCACCATTAGTCACCTGCTGGGTGAGCGCGAATATGTGAATAGATCTATTGGCCTGACGACCCATTTGTACTAACCGGATGGATATCTACGTGGTAGCCGGTTAGGCAGATGCATTATATTTGATTTCTTGAACTCGGGGGCAAGACCACTCTCATTTCAATTGTGATTGTGGAACCTGGAAACTGTTAACGCATTGCGTGTCATGAGGTTTAGTGCAATATTACCGAACTACGACATATCTAAATTCTCTTATTTTGGCTTGTGTTCAAACTGATTATAACTTTAAACACTATAGATTCACTCAACCTTTGTGTTGACTTTTTAAGCATGTTTATCTCAGGTAACTAGGAGTATGGCAATGGCACGAAGTGGCTGTGGACTTTCTTTTTACAAGAGTGTCCACTTTGTTATCATTCAATGAATAATGTAACTTTTATCATGTATTTCCGAACCTCCCTCTGGGACCTATCTTATGTACTCTGATATTAAATAAATGAATGATAACAATTTTATTTAAAAACGTCTCTTTTCGAGTCGTTTTTTATTCTAATGACTGTGAACTATGAAGTAACACCCCAATCTTATATTCCGCTGCGTATCTCGAAAATGGGGGTGTTACAGATTGGTATCAGAGCTCATGGTTATAGAGAACCAAATGTTTTCAAACATTGAACTATAACCGCTTTTCACAAAAACTCAGCCAGAATCCTTCGTGCCACGACGATATTGAAACATTATTTATATATGAATTATTATTCATTATTTAATTATATAGTGGAATATTCATAACTTTTGGGTGGTTACAGAGCTATAAATTTCCCTCTTCATTCTATTATCTCTATGTCGAACGCAGAAATCGAAAATATCGCAATCGTACCAGACGTCATGACACAACCCAGACAAGTAACAGAGTTGGATTCAACAGAGGATGTTACGGTAGTACCCGAAATTCCCTCAGCTTTTGGGCATGATTCGGAATCAGACCTTATAGAAGAACCATCAGAAGATACTTTAATGCCAGATGTCGTGCCAAATTCTGATGATCCTTATGTGCAAGTCAGAGAAAGAGCTCATACGACTGCAGAAGGAGAATCCTATGAACCAGATCCTACCTCAGTTTTGGAGAGACCTCCAGAGAGAACTCGAAGGACAGCACGAATGAGAACTCTCCCAGTATTT
The DNA here is from genome assembly GCA_021014915.2 of Artemisia tridentata subsp. tridentata. Lineage (NCBI taxonomy): Eukaryota > Viridiplantae > Streptophyta > Magnoliopsida > Asterales > Asteraceae > Artemisia > Artemisia tridentata. Next base: position 441,887,625 of record CP139505.1, on the reverse strand, counting down.
TCCTCACCTTTACCCCGTCCATATCCATATATGCTACCTAATTTTGAACTCATAGTCCCGACATCTCTACCTCCGCCACCACCATCATCTACCGACTTCACACCTCCATCCATACCATTTGAATTGAGTAATGAGGTTCAAGCTATTATTGCTCGATATAATGCCATGCCTCAATCTCCCACTCCCGATGACTCTACCCCTCCGCGAGTTTTTGAAATATCAGAAAGTTCCCAGGCGGCACAGGAACGACAACCGTCCGTTTCTACTCTTCTGTCACGGCTAGAGCGCCAAGAGGAGCAGATTGAGACTGCATTGGGACATCTCAACGAACTTCCACTGGAGCGCATTGAAGGTATTGAATGCAGAATAGAAGATATGATGACAGATCAGGAGGTGATAAAGCAAAAGGTAAATGAAAACCGCGAAGAGTCTGAGAAGTATTACGAGGAGGTTAGACGTGAAATACCCATTGTCTATGAAAATGAACTGAAGCTAATAGAAGAGATGATCAAAAAGAATGAGGAGTTAGCAACAGCACAAAATCGGATCGCAACTTTAGAAATGACGGTCGCAGAGATGCAGATGTTGTACCAGGAGAATATTCAGGTTCTCATTAGTATGATAGCCGAACTCGGCAGTCAGCTTAAGGGAACTCCTGGAGGACAGTAGATCTAATCAATATATATATATATACATATATATATATATATATATATATATATATATATATATATATATATATATATATATATATATATATATATATATATTATCTTTTGAGTGCTACGTCTAAATTTTGGAAAATATAGTATAGACATGGCACTAATATGTAGTTATCAAAACAACTTTTGTACTTTATATCAACCATAAGATATGTAGCCTAAATGTGACACTTGTATCAATTTTGTTATGTATAACAAGATAACAAGTTATTTATGGCTATATATGGTTAAGATATTTTTGCTGTGAATGATATAATCACAAAAATCTGAATATATATTTTCATGTGGTGATAATAGAAATATGTCTCGCAAATCCCCAGAACCAGCCATGTCACAAGCTGCTATTCGAAAGCTTGTTGCAGACAGTGTCGCTGCAGCTCTTGAGACTCAAGCAGCGGAAATGGCTCGTACTGGAAGCTCAAGCCGACCCAATGGAGATAGCGAGTCAGCCAATGCTCGCAAGTGTACTTACAAAGACTTCATGAACTGCCAACCGACTTTCTTCAAGGGAACTGAAGGAGCTACAGCATTAGCTCGTTGGTTTGAACGTATGGAAGTGGTCTTTGTAAGAAGCGGGTGTTCTGATGATTGCAAAGTTGCCTTCGCAACAGGAACTTTGTTAGATGATGCTTTGTCTTGGTGGTCCGCTACTTCCCGGACAATGGGAGTAGAAGCAGCTCATCAACTCACTTGGGATGATCTTAAGAAGAGAATGTTAAACAAGTATTGCCCTCGTGCTGAAATCAAGAAATTGGAGGATGAATTTCACCAGCTAGCAGTAAAAGGAACAGATGTCAAGGCATACAATAGAAGGTTTCAGGAGCTTGCTCTCTTATGTCCTAATATGGTGCCTGATCTTGAGAAGTTGCTGGAGAAATATGTTGATGGGTTGCCTCGGAGCATCGAGGGGGATGTTACTGTTTCAAAGCCTCAATCATTGGAAGAAGCAATGACCACGGCTCAGAAACTGATGGATAGAGAAATTAAGTGAAATTCAGTTCAGGGAAACAATGATCACAAACGAAAGTTTGATGATAGAAGGAATTCCCATCATTACGACTATCGTTCCAACAACAACAACAACCGCAATAATCAAAACCATTACCACCAAAACCGTAACCAATATCATCATCAGCAAAACCGACGACAAGAAGCAGCCAGAGCCTATACTACCACTTCTGCTGAGAAGAGTGGTTATATCGGCACAAAGCCACAGTGCAGTCGATGCCTGTTACATCACTTTGGTCCATGCACCGTTAAGTGCCTAAAGTGTCAAAAGATAGGACATCAGACCAAAGACTGTAGGGCGACAGGAGCAAATCTGCAGCCGGTGATCATGACATGCCACGGATGTGGTGAAAAAGGACATTACAGAAATCAGTGCCCGAAGATGAATGCTAATCCAAACAATGGTGCCCGCGGACGAGTGTACGTGTTGGGTGATGGTAACGAGCAGCAGAACCCGGACATAGTCACGGGTACGTTTCCTCTCAATCAACATTTAGCTAGGGTATTATTTGATACCAGAGCCGATAAAAGTTTTATATCTCTTACTTTCGCTTCATTACTCAAACTCAATCCCACTGCCTTAACCCAAACATATGAAATTGAGCTAGCTAATGGAAAATTAGTAGGCACTAACTCTGTAATCCAAGGTTGTACCTTAACCCTATTAAATCAACCTTTCGACATCGACCTTATGCCTATTGAATTAGGAAGCTTTGATGTAATCGTTGGTATGGATTGGTTATCCAAATATCATGCCAAGATATTATGTGACGAGAAAGTGGTTCACATTCCTTTTAAGAATGAGACTTTGATTATTCGGGGTAATCAAAGCAAAACCAAGTTAAGCATAATATCTTGTATCAAAACCATGAAATATATCAATCGAGGATGTCCAGCGTTTTTAGCCCATGTAACTGAGAAGAAAACGGATGAAAAACGATTGGAAGATGTACTTGTAGTACAAAATTTTCCAGAAGTGTTTCCTGAAGAGTTACCTGGACTACCACCTGTTCGTCAGGTAGAATTTCAGATCGACTTGGTGCCTGGAGCAGCACCAGTAGCACGAGCTCCATACCGTTTAGCGCCATCAGAAATGCAAGAACTATCCAATCAACTGCAGGAGTTATTGGATAAAGGATTTATTCGACCAAGCTCATCGCCTTGGGGAGCACCTGTCCTATTTGTTAAAAAGAAGGACGGAACTCTTAGGATGTGTATTGATTACCGAGAGTTGAATAAACTTACGGTAAAGAATCGATATCCACTACCAAGGATCGATGATTTGTTCGATCAACTTCAAGGAGCTAGCGTTTACTCAAAAATCGATCTAAGATCTGGATATCATCAACTGCGTGTTAAGGAAGAGGACATTCCTAAAACAGCTTTTAGAACAAGATACGGTCACTATGAGTTTCAAGTAATGCCATTTGGGTTAACCAATGCACCAGCTATATTCATGGATCTCATGAATCGTGTATGCAAACCCTATTTGGATAAATTTGTGATCGTGTTCATTGATGATATTCTCATCTATTCTCGGAGTGAAGAGGAACATACAGAGCATTTGAAGACTATTTTGGAACTACTCAAGAGGGAACAGCTGTACGCTAAATTTTCCAAATGTGATTTTTGGATTCATACCGTGCAGTTTCTTGGACACGTGGTTGACCGCCATGGAATTCACGTGGATCCATCCAAAATAGAAGCTGTTAAGAATTGGCCAATACCAACGACTCCTACTGAAGTGCGACAATTTTTAGGACTCGCTGGTTATTACCGGAGATTTATAGAGGGATTCTCAAAGATTGCCAAATCTTTAACGGAATTAACTCAGAAAGGTAAGAAGTATGTTTGGGGAGAAAATCAAGAGAAAGCTTTCCAGCTGTTAAAGCAAAAGCTTTGTGAAGCTCCAATTTTAGCTTTACCAGAAGGAAGTGATGATTTTGTTGTGTATTGCGACGCGTCACACCAAGGTTTAGGAGCGGTGTTGATGCAGAGGAATAAAGTGATTGCTTATGCCTCTAGACAACTCAAGCCTCATGAGGAAAATTATACTACTCATGATCTTGAACTAGGAGCAGTTGTATTTGCTCTCAAAATCTGGAGACATTATCTGTATGGCAAAAAATGCGTTGTGTATACAGATCATAAGAGCCTTCAGCATATTCTCGACCAGAAGGAATTGAATATGAGACAACGCCGATGGTTGGAGTTATTAAGCGACTACGACTGTGAAATTCATTATCATCCTGGAAAAGCAAACGTCGTAGCAGATGCGCTAAGCAGGAAGGAACGAAATAAGCCTCTTCGAGTTAGAGCTTTAGTAATGACCATTAATTTGGATTTACCATCCCAAATTCTCAATGCGCAAGCCGAAGCAATAAAAGAAGAAAATGTACAGGCTGAGAATTTGAGAGGTATGGACAAAGTATTTGAAATCCGCCCTAACGGGACTCGTTGTATAAAGAACCGGAGTTGGTTACCGCTCTTTGGTGATTTAAGAAATGTGATTATGCACGAATCACATAAGTCCAAATATTCTATCCATCCGGGATCTGAAAAGATGTACCAGGATCTCAAGAAACTTTACTGGTGGCCAAACATGAAAGCTGATATAGCTGAGTATGTCAGCAAATGTTTGACTTGTGCACGAGTTAAAGCAGAGCATCAAAGGCCATCCGGTCTATTGACTCAACCTGAGATTCCTGAATGGAAATGGGAACGAATAACAATGGATTTTATCACCAAATTGCCTAGAACGTCAAGTGGATATGACACTATTTGGGTCATAGTTGATCGTCTTACGAAATCCGCTCACTTTTTGCCAATCAAAGAAACTGATAAAGTAGAAGATTTAGCCAAATTATATCTAAAAGAGATAATCTCACGACATGGGATACCAATTTCTATTATTTCCGATCGTGATTCTCGTTTCACGTCTCGATTTTGGGAAAAGCTTCAGAAAGCTTTAGGAACAAAATTAGATATGAGTACGGCTTATCATCCACAAACTGACGGACAGAGCGAGAGAACTATTCAAACGCTGGAGGATATGCTTAGAGCATGTGTAATAGATTTTGGTAAAGGATGGGATAGACATTTGCCTTTGGCAGAATTCTCATACAACAATAGTTACCATGCAAGCATCAAAGCAGCACCATTTGAAGCACTTTATGGAAGAAAGTGCCGGTCACCTGTATGCTGGGCTGAAGTCGGAGAATTCCAACTTACTGGGCCAGAGCTAATACAGGAAACCACCGATAAAATTGTGCAAATCCGACAGCATTTGCAGGCAGCCCGAGATAGACAGAAAAGTTACGCAGATACCAGACGGAAGCCTATGGAGTTTGAAATAGGAGACAGAGTTATGTTAAAGGTGTCACCATGGAAAGGAATAGTTAGATTCGGAAAACGGGGAAAGTTAAATCCTCGATATATTGGGCCATTTAAGATTTTGGAGAAAATCGGTCCAGTAGCTTACCGACTTGAACTTCCCGTAGAACTTAGTAAAATACATCCTATCTTTCACATCTCAAATTTAAAGAAGTGTCTATCAGATGAAACACTCGTGATTCCCATGAAAGAGCTTCGTCTCAATGATAAGCTCAATTTTGTGGAAGAACCTGTAGAGATTATGGATAGAGAGATCAAACAACTGAAACGAAGTCGCGTTCCTATCGTAAAGGTTAGATGGAACTCCAACAGAGGACCATAATTTACCTGGGAACGAGAAGACCAAATCCCGGCCAAGTACCCGCATCTTTTTCCTAATTCACCAACCAACACTGACTGAATCTCGGGACGAGATTCCCTTCAACGGGGGATAATGTAACCACTGTAAGATTTCCTCTATATAATTTTCTAGTACTTATCTTTTTCCACGTAGATTTTTTTTTTTTTCTTTCCTGATTATAACTATTATCTTACGTGACGAAGATCACATCCCTGACAACCCTGCTTGCAACCCAACCTTAACTGATTTAGCATTTACCTATGTAAACATCATTGACCTAAAACGTTATGAGGTCCCACTTACCACTTTACGTTATTTCGCTAACGTACGTTTAAAACTGAATGTTTCTTAACTGATAAGAGTTTTATGAAACTCTAAACCACCATAGCAACATGTGAAGATAACGAAACCTTAAAAATAGCAACATATAGATTATTTAATAATGTACAAGTCACTAAAGCACAGAAACCCTAATTCCACTAAACTCCTGATAAAACCCTAATTTCTCAAAACTATTATTATATGTAATAAAACCACGAACCCTAATTAATATTTTTATAAAATATAAAAGTACAAGTCTTCTAAACTAAGGTACAAGTCTTTAAAGCAAGAAAACTAATTATTTATAAAAACTTTATATAAAACTTAATAATAAATGTTTTAAAGATATAAAATGTAATAATTTTATATATTAATTTTTAAAATGAGTTTATTTGTTTATAAAATAAGTGTACAAGTCCTTAAACTCAAGGTACAACCCATTAATGCATAAAAACTTAAAAACTAAATAAAAGGCATATAAAGCTTAATAAAAATTATATAAAAATTATATAAAATTAGGAAATAATTAAAATTATATATTTTTTATTTTCCTAACCCTAGTACAAGTCCTTCAAGCCTATAGTACAACTTCCCAAAGCACAAAATCATTTTCTTACATATATAAGCAAATCGACAAGAACAAAAATGTTTTCTAAAATTCTAAAAATCATTTTCAAAGAAACTTTAAACCTAGAAACCCTAACTATGCCTAAAACCCTAGAGTACTACCCAACTAAGCCCTAGGTACTACCCCTTGTTGCACCCAACGAACCAAACTCTTCTAGTTACTTAAATCTAGTTCGAATTCAACCTTAAACAAACTAAACCCTAGAATTATCCAAGCCCTAATCTTCCAAATGTAAGAACCCTAATTGGACACATCTTCCTTCTTCTAGAATAAGGGCCACTTGTGTGAAGGAGAACTTTACACCTCACTTTTTCCCCCTCCTCCCCACATGTCGCCATCCATAGCCACATATCTCAGCCTACACTCTTCCATACTCCTCTTAGAAGCCCTTAGAAACCCTAGATTGTCTTCTATAAATAGCAACCACCATATGAAACCCTAATCCATCACTACTGTTGGGAATAAAATGATCAATGTCAAAGAGCCTGCCAATAATGAGAAGAGCCTGCTAGTTGATATTGAGCAAGTACGAAGATGTTCTACCAGTACCTTCTGGGTAGAAGGTACTGCTAGAAGATGAAGAGCCTGCCAAGCTTATGTCATGTCGATTAGATATTTTGTAATAGATATTTAGTTGAATTATTAGTCTTTGTACATTGTTATACGTTATGTAGAAGTAGTTTAGTCTTCTGTGTTGACAGAGGAATATTATCAGAGTTGTACATGGGTAGTTGTATTAAATTGTAGGCGCACATAATAGTCAAAGTATAGTATAATACTCTTCCACTTGACAACATGTAATAAGATATCCTTAACATATAAAAGGATATCTTAGTCACTTCTTCATGCATGCATCTTCACGAACCAAATAACCAAAACAAACTATCTCTCAAGTAACTTAGTTACTTCGAATCACAAATCTTTTTACAATCTTAGATTCAAGATTACTTTGTAATCCCGGTGATATTTAGATCATCCGTATTATTTCATCAATAATATTGAATCGTTTTGTGTTAACCAAAGTTGTGATTATTTGTTCATTGCATTCTCACGTTTACTTAAACTCACCACCTTGTGTTCTTTTAAAGTGTGTTGTAGTAGATTCCGCATGCTAAACACATTCAATACATAAATATCTCTCAAACACATTACCAAGATTCATATCCCAAGTGTTTGAACTTCGAACAACAATAAACGTTCCACAAGTGGTATCAGAGCTAGGCTTGATATTTACTAATTTAAAAGAAAAATGGATGTTGAACATATTCAAACAAATGTTGCAGCTAAACTTCCATTACTCAAGCAAAACGAGTTTGAAATGTGGAGACTAAGGGTTGAACAATACTTTCAAGTGCAGGACTATGCACTTTGGGAGATCATTGAACAAGGAAATTCTTTTAAACCCCAAATCACCACTACAACAGTAAATGATGCTCTTGTAACAAAAATACAAGACCAACCATCAAATGCAGATGAAAAAGTTCAGAAGAGGAATGATCTAAAGGCAAGGAGTATGTTACTGATGACTATTCCAAATGATCAACTTCTGATCTTCAACAAATACAAAGATGCCAAAACCCTTTTTGAAGCAATTGTGGCTAGGTTTGGTGGTAATGAAGCTACCAAGAAAACACAGAAAACCCTTCTCAAACAACAATTTGAGAACTTTACAGCCACAACCAATGAGTCTTTGGACAATATGTTCAATAGACTTCAGAAGCTTGCAAGTAAGTTAGCCATCCATGAAGTGATGATAACTCAAGAAGATCTCAACTCTAAATTTCTTAGGAGTTTACCTTCAGAATGGTCTATGCATGTTATTGTATGGAAGAACAAGTCAGATATTGACCAGATGAGCCTCAATGATCTCTACAACAATTTCAAAATTGTAGAACATGAAGTGAAGAAGACTACTGGGTCAAGTTCTGGAAATATGGCTTTTGTTTCATCCCCAAACATCTCAAAGGTTGATAATGAAGAACAAGGTGGCAGAGAAGAAGGTACTGCCAACACAACCTTTGGTACTACTAGTACTTCTAGTAGTACAAAATCCATTTTAGATGAAACAATTGGGTGTGCTTTTCTTACATCTCAACACAATGGGTCCGTATTAACATTTGAAGACCTTCAAGAGATTCATCCTGATGATCTTGAAATGATGGACATAAAGTGGCAACTTTCACTTTTAAGCATTAGAGCTAAGAAGTTGATGATGAGGACTGGCAAGAAGATACTGATAGATGGAAATGAGCCTGCTGGCTATGATAAGTCAAAGGTGGAGTGTTACAACTGCCACATGAAAGGTCACTACTCTAGAGAGTGTAGAATACCTAAGAAGCAGGATGACAAGGGTAGAGGGTTTGATAACAGGCATAAAGAAAGCTTTGAGAAGAGAGGAAGCTTTGAAAGCAAGAGTAAGGTTGTTGAAGTTGCTGAGCCAAAAGCAATGGTTGCTATTGATGGCATGGGTTTTGACTGGAGTTTCATGGGTGAAGATGAGTCAACTTCTGATGAATTGGCTTTGATGGCATTCTCCACCCCTGAGGTACAAATTATCAAATGTTCTAATGATTGTGAATCTTTTAAAGAATTAAAAATCATAAGTAAAGCTTATGATACAGAAGTATTAGAACATAGAAAAACCCAACAAACCTTATTTAACCATCAGTGTGGCATGGCCAAATTAGAAAAACAACTCATTCACTATAGAGAAAATGAACTCACCTTTACTGATACAAAAAATGCTCTCCATAGACAAATATATTTGAAAGATGCAGAAATTGAAATGGTAAGGACTGAGTGCACTAAAGTGACTTTGGCTAGAGATAATATTCAACTGACTGTAACCAAATTGGAAAATGCTTCTGAGTGTACTAAGAGCATAGTTGAGAATCAGTTGAATAAGAGAATAAAATCAGGGATAGGATACAATAAATGTCCACCTCCTTACAGAGGAATTCCTTGTCCCCAAGGTAGTGACCTTGCTGTATCAGGTTTACATGAATTTGTTAACAAACCATTAGCTAAACCTGTAGTGATAAGTGAACCTTCTGAGAGTGCTAAGAATGTCTCACTCTCCAAGGTGCTCACTGATAAGAAACCAGATGTCCTAATTATTGAGGATTGGGTATCTGATGATGATGAAGATGAGACTATTCCTATCAAAGGAATCAAAGTAGGACCAATCAGTCCTAAGAAAGTAGAAGTTAAAGCTAAGACTAAAGCTGTTTTGAAGACAGTTGAGAGTTGTAAAAAATGTAATAACAAACCTAGGGGAAGCCAAAGAAATTGGAACAACCTAAAGTCACAACAACTAGGTGATGACTTTGTCATGTTTAATAAAGCTTGTTATTATTGTGGTAGCTTTAATCATCTTCATGCTTATTGTAATAAATGGGTTTCTGGGATTAAATCAAAGTCCAAAACAAATGTTACTCAACCCAGAAAAAGTTTTGTTAAGTCTAACACTACAAAAGATAATCATACTGTTAGACAACATAAGCCTGTTGTTACAAAACCAACTGAAAAGGGTACAAGAAACACTTTCAAAAGTGTACCAAAAGTTGAGAATAAACCCATTCAAAAGATAAATGTGGTCAAAACAAAAGTTTGGAGTCCAAAAACCAAAGGTCCTGCTAGACCAAAAGGTCCTGCTAGACCAAATGGTACTGCCAAATTTGGTATTGCCAAAATTGGTTCTAATAGACCAAAGATCACACAATGGATTAGAAGGGAAAGTGCTGTTAAGTCCTCAGCATGTTGGATTTGGAAACCAATCCAATCAAAAGGTGCATCAACAATCCTGAAAAGGTTTGACTTCATTGATGCAAGAGGCAAACCCAAGTCTGTCATGGCTTGGGTACCCCAAGGAAACTAATATGTTTATTCATGTGCAGGAACATTCAACTGATATTGAAGATCAAGGATATGTTGATAGTGGGTGTTCAAGGCACATGACAGGCAACATGTCATTCCTCTCAGACTTCAAAACATTTGATGGAGGATATGTTACCTTTGGGGGTGGAATAAAAAGAAAGATCACTGGTAAAGGTACTATCAAAACCAGTAAACTAGATTTTGAAAATGTGTATTTTGTGAAAGAACTTCAGTTTAATCTTCTTAGTGTCTCACAAATGTGTGACAAAAAGAACAATGTTCTATTTACTGACACTGAATGTATGGTTCTTTCTTCTGATTTTAAGATGCCTGATGAGAGTCAGATCCTTCTTAAAATTCCAAAAAGGAACAATATGTATAGTGTCAATTTAAAGAACATTGATCCCAAGGAAGGTTTAACTTGTTTGGTAGCAAAGGCCTCATTGGATGAATCTATGCTTTGGCATAGAAGGCTTGGTCATGTAAACTTTAAAACAATCAACACTATTGCAAAATATGATTTAGTAAGAGGTTTACCCAAAAAGATTTTCCAAAACGACCAAACTTGTGTTGATTGCCAAAAAGGCAAACAACATAGAGCTTCTTGTAAGCCCAAGACCCAAAACTCTATTACTCAGGCTTTACATATGCTTCATATGGATCTCTTTGGTCCTACTAATGTGTGCAGCTTGAATGGAAAAAGATATTGTCTAGTTGTTACTGATGACTATAGCAGATTTTCATGGGTTTTCTTCTTAAGATCTAAACATGAAACTAGTGAGACACTTAAAACCTATATCACTGAGGTAGAAAACCAATCTGATAAGAAGGTTAAGGTCATCAGATGTGACAATGGGACAGAGTTCAAGAATAGAGTTATGGATGACTTTTGCAGGGAAAAAGGCATAAAAAGAGAGTTTAGTGTAGCTAGAACACCTCAGCAAAATGGAGTAGCAGAAAGAAAGAATAGAACACTTATAGAGACTGCTAGAACTATGTTAGTAGACTCTAAGTTGCCTATTTCATTTTGGGCTGAAGCAGTTGGTACTGCTTGTTATGTACAAAACAGGGTTCTTGTGACAAAACCACATAGAAAAACACCTTATGAACTTTTCTTTGGTAGAAAACCATCATTAAGTTTTATGAGACCTTTTGGTTGTCATGTCACTATTCTTAATACCAAAGATCATTTAGGCAAATTTGATGGAAAAGCAGATGTTGGCTATTTGATAGGGTATTCCTTGCAGAGTAAGGCCTATAGAGTGTTTAACACATGCACTAGGCTAGTTGAAGAGAATCTTCACATAGAGTTTCAAGAGAAACTTACAAATGTGAAAGGAGTTGGACCAGATTGGATGTTTGATGTTGATAGGCTTTCAGAATCTATGAATTATGTGCCTGTTACAGGTACAAATGCTAATGAAAATGCAGGTTCTGAAGACAATGTTGAAATTCCTAAAAATCAAGATTTCATCTGGATGCCAATTTGGAAGAGTATGGATCTATCTTCAAGTGAAGAAGGACCTTCAAACACAACAAAAGAAGGCAATGAAGAAGATCAAGGAACTCAGAATCAAGAGAATCAAGAAAGTGGTGCTAATGACAATGGTACTGCCAGTTCTTCAGATGGTCCTGCTAGTTCAAGTATTGGTACTGCTGAGCCATTGAATGTTCAAATAGATGATTCTTTTCAAGAAGAAGTTGGGATTAGCAATCTTCCAACTACATATGAAGTTCCTAAAACACCAAACACTAGACTTCTCAAAGATCACTCAACTGATGATGTGATTGGAAGCATAACTTCTGGTGTTAGAACAAGATCTCAAGTTGGTTTATCTCAAGTCTTATCTTCAGATGAAGAAGGGTTTATCTCCTCTATTTATGAAGAAAAGAAGAATGATACTTCCAATATATGCCTGTTTTCATGTTTTCTATCTCAGGCTGAACCCAAAAACATAAACAAAGCTTTAGATGATGCAAGTTGGGTGGAAGCTATGCAAGAAGAGCTTCTCCAATTCAAGATTCAGAAGGTTTGGATATTGGTTGATTTGCCCAGAGGTCATAGGGCAATTGGAACCAAATGGGTGTTCAGAAACAAGAAAGATGAAAGGGGTATAGTGATCAGAAATAAGGCTAGATTGGTAGCACAAGGATATACTCAAGAAGAAGGGGTAGATTATGAAGAAGTGTTTGCTCCAGTTGCAAGACTTGAAGCAATTAGGCTATTCTTGGCCTATGCTTCATTCATAGGCTTCACTGTCTATCAAATGGATGTTAAGAGTGCATTTTTATATGGTGAGATTGAAGAACCAGTATATGTATCTCAACCTCCAGGCTTCATTGATGCTGAGTATCCAGACAAAGTTTACAAGGTTACCAAGGCTTTGTATGGCCTACACCAAGCTCCAAGGGCATGGTATGAAACATTGGCTTGTTTTCTACTAGAAAGTGGATTCCAAAGAGGCAGGATTGATCCAACTTTGTTTATCAAAAGAACAAAGAAAGACATCTTGCTAGTGCAGATTTATGTTGATGACATAATCTTTGGATCAACAAACCAAGACTTGTGTGTAGAATTTGAAAAACTTATGCACAGTAAGTTTGAGATGAGTTCCATGGGGGAACTTACTTTCTTTTTGGGTCTCCAAGTGAAACAATCCAAAGAAGGCATATTTATCAGCCAAGATAAGTATGTAGTAGAGATCCTAAGGAAATTTAATTTTGCTGATTCTAAGGTTGCAAGTACACCAATGGATCCAGACAAAGGGCTAATCAAGGATGCTGAAGGAGAAGATATGGATTTGCACAATTATAGATCTATGATTGGGTCTTTGATGTATCTTACATCATCAAGACCAGATATCATGTTCTCAGTATGTGTATGTGCAAGGTTTCAAATACATCCCAAGATCTCTCATCTCACAGCAGTCAAAAGAATCTTTAGATATCTTAAGGGTCAACCTAGGTTGGGTCTTTGGTATCCAAGGGAATCATCTTTTGAATTGGTGGCTTATTCGGATAGTGACTATGCTGGTGCAACTCTAGACAGAAAATCCACAACTGGTGGATGTCAATTTCTTGGTTGCAGACTAATCTCTTGGCAATGCAAGAAACAAACAATGGTGGCCAATTCTACAACTGAAGCAGAATATGTTGCTGGTGCAAGTTGTTGTGGGCAAGTTCTTTGGATCCAAAATCAAATGCTTGACTATGGGTACAATTTTCTTAACACCATTATTTATATTGACAACAGCAGTACTATTTGTATCATTAAAAACCCAGTTCAACACTCAAAAACAAAACATATTGAAATCAGACACCATTTCATAAGGGATTGCAATGAGAAAAGGTTAATTCAAGTAGTTAAAATTGATTCTGAAAAGAATTATGCAGACCTTCTCACCAAAGCTTTTGATTTAGGTAGATTCAAATATCTTGTAGGAGGTATTGGAATGATAAATCTTTGAAAATCATATGTTTTTGTTCATAATATTAACTGGTATTGGATTTTAAACATGGTACTGCTAGTTAGTCAAAAGGTCCTGTTAGTTCATAATTGGTCCTGCTGATACATAATTGCTATGTTTTGTTCATTTAAAGGCTTGAATGTTTAAAATGCTAGAGATCAAGTGCTTTGCACTTTGTTCTTTTGGTTTGCAACTAACACATTTCAGGTTGATAACAAAACAAGAGTTCTTCCAAACAGAATGGAGCACCAAAGGTTAAATTCATTTCAGGAGAGATAACACTCTCAGGGGAGGAATTGATTGCCCAAAATGGAAGTAAAACCAATTAGTGAAAAGACAAGACAAGAGCATACAAGATGATGCAGAGTTGAAAAAGATAGAGTTAGATCACATATCTAGAAGGGATGAAGTATTTCTCAAAGGAGAAAGTTCTATCTAGATCAAACTAAGAAAGGTTTAAACTCAAAGGCATGACATTAGATGATTTCACTTGTTGAACCAATCATCCAAGATACACAGCATCATTGCCTTTCTAGATTTCCTCCATCCAAGGAAATTGCACCATCTTTTGGGCCATCCTGGCTTTTGGTATTCAGCTCACCAAGTTTTCACAAACTTAAGAGTTGGCTAGTCCTTAAGCAAACGGCTTTTGGTAAAGACAAATCAAATCCGTTGATGGTTGATAGTTTACCAAAAACTATATGGTTGTTAACTGACCATACTTAACTGTAAATAGTTAACTAGTCCTAAAGCAAACGGCTTTTGGTAAAGACAACTCAAATCCGTTGATAGCTGGTAGTTTGCTAAAAACTATAAGGGATTTTTATAAAACTTTCAAAGGTACTGGTAGTTCAAAATTGGTACTGCTAGTATAAAAAGATACTGCTAGATAGCCGTTGAGCCTGTCAGAAAAAGTTTTAGCAGTTTGGCCTGGTAGTTAAAATTAGCCGTTGTGGTAGTTATGTAATTCACTGATGATTATATTATATTATATTTTACATATAAAAGATCTTTTTAACCGCCTTTTCACTTACTTATTTTAATCTTTCTTATTTTTGGTTAAAAGTAATTCTCTCATATCTTCTTTCATCAGTCATTATCATAATTCACATACACCTTTCATCTTCTACCAGTACTACCAACAAATCCCACCATCATATTCAAAATTTTCATTATGGCTTCCACAGTTGTTCTAGATTTTGTCCAACGTCACAATCAGTTAGCATTTTTGGAGAAGTCAGAGGATAATGCCTCATTTCATCAAGTAGTGGATTTTTTAAACAACTCCTACATCAGGTTTGCTTTGCTAGTCAATCCCACTATTTATGAAAATCAAATTTTACAATTTTGGCAATCTGCTAAAATTAAAACTTCTGAAAATGGGGAACAAAAAATTAAGGCCAAAGTGGATGGTAAGCATTTGACTCTTACTGAGTCATCCATAAGAAGACATCTTCATTTGGATGATTCTGATGGTATTAGTCAATTACCAGATACTGAAATTTTTGAAAATTTACAAAGAATGGGGTATCATGCTGAGTCTAACAAGCTCACTTTTCTAAAAAAGCATCTTACTCCACAATGGAGATTTTTGATTCACACAATCCTTCACTGTTTGAGCCAGAAGAAAACCTCTTGGGAGCAATTTAGTGGCAATATGGCCTCTGCTCTCATTTGCTTAGCAACAAACAGAAAATACAACTTTTCTAAATATATTTTTGAAGGATTGATAAACAATGTGAAAAGTAAAACAAAGTTTTTGATGTATCCAAGATTTATTGGATGCATCATTGGAAAACTACAACATGTGTTGCTTCCCACAGACTCAATTTATGACACACCAAAACTTTCTCACAAAGTATTTTCAAATATGAGAATTGGTTTTAGAGGGGAGGAAGTTCCACTTTTTGATGAAATGGTACCACAACATCCAGAAGAACCAACACCATCTGCTGATACACCATCATCTAGTTCTTCACATGGTTTCATTTCACAAACACATCAAAAATCACCAACACCATCTCCAGTACCATCAGCAACACCACCACCATCACCACATCATATATCACAAACCCAATCACCTCAGACAATGCAAGAGTTGAAAGACAAGGTGAAGTTCTTAGAGAATGCTCTGAAAAGTCAAAATGAAAGGTTTTCTAAGATCAACATCAAATTGGTCAAGAGGGTCAAGAGATTGGAGGGTGAAGTGAAGAAGTTAAAAGGTAAAAAGTCTGCAAAGGTTATTTTATCTAGTTCTTCACAGTCAGATGCTGATAGGATAGATCACTCTTCCAAAAAGGGGAGGAAAGATAGGTCTGAAGATGAGGAAGAAGAGGAGGAACAGGCTCAATTTGAATTCCATGATGGAACTCAAGTTTATGATGAAGAGCCTGTTGGAGCAGGGCAAGAGCCTGTTGGAGCAGGGCAAGAGCCTGCTAGGGCAGAAGAAGAGTCTGCTAGGAGAGAAAGGCTATTGGCTATGGGGTATAAAGGGTCTGCTGAGAGAGTGTACAAGAGAAAGAGGGTTTTAGTTGCTGATGAGCAATCTTCTGCTCCATCACAAGATTCACCTCCAAAGGATAAGGGCAAAGGTATTATGATTGAAGATGAGCCAAAGTCCAAGAAGTTGAAAAGAACTCAGCAAGTTCAGATGGATTTAGGAGAAGAAGAGGCCAAAAGGGTTCAACAAGAAGAACTTGAAGCTTCAAGAATGCTTCAAGTAATGAAAGAGCAGAAAGATGCTGAAGATGCTGCTCAAGCTCTTCTTGATTCTCAAGCTGCACAAATATTTGATGCACAATTACAATGGATTATCTCTATTGATCCAATTGTAAGAGGTCAAGCATCTGTGTATATGGATGATGAGTCTCTCAGTGTAGAAGAGAAGACAGCCAAGCTTGAAGAATTCATCACCAAAAAGTATAGAGAACAAGCCTTAAATGATGTATTTAATCAGATCATGCAGTATAAGGAGAAAGGGTTTAAATTGCCACATGATCAGAAAGAGCAGATGAAATTCTTCAAGGTATATCTGAAAAAGTCAGCAAATTGGAAGGATCATCAACTCAAAAGAAAATCATTTGATGAGTTACAGCATCTATACATTGAAGCCTACAAGAAGATCCATTGCACTCCTCCTGAACACACACAAGAAAGGCCTTCAAAGAAGAAGGAAGATGCTCAGAAGGAAGAAGTAGCAAAATTGGACACAGAGCAAGTAAGTAAAATGTTGATAACTTTACCTACTATCATACATGCTGATCCAATTAGGTCTAGACACCCTATAATTGATTGGGAAATACACCATGATAGATTTGGTAAGTCATGGAAAATATTAAGGGTTGGGGGACAGTCTGCTATCTTCAAGAATTTTGAAAATTTAGTTAGAGCATCTGATAGAGCAGATTTGGAAGAATTGTGGAATCTAGTGCAGATTAGGTTAGACACAACTTCTAGTACAGATGCTAAGGAACAAGAGCTTTGGGTGGAATTCAATAGAATGTTTGATCCTGATCCCAAAGATGTTCATTGGAAATTTCCCTATTATGATCCTTCAACAACTTGGGAATTTCTAAGTCATAGCCATATTCATCATCTTTTCACACAGAGTGGGATAGAACTCTTTATGTTAGCTGAGAAAGAGTATCCACTTAGCTATGAAGTGCTCTCAACTATGATCTCCAAGAGATTAAGGTGTGACAAGGATGAAGAAAACTCAGAGATTGTTCAGAGTTTGCTGAGGAGCATATCTGAGCAATATGAAAGAAAAAGGAAGGATAGAAAGTAAGGTTTTTGGAAGAGTTCTCTCAAATCCTCAAGGTATGTATTTTATTCATCAGAAACTTGTGTATTTTGATGGAAATAACAAGTTTAGGGGAGGATTGTTGGGAATAAAATGATCAATGTCAAAGAGCCTGCCAATAATGAGAAGAGCCTGCTAGTTGATATTGAGCAAGTACGAAGATGTTCTACCAGTACCTTCTGGGTAGAAGGTACTGCTAGAAGATGAAGAGCCTGCCAAGCTTATGTCATGTCGATTAGATATTTTGTAATAGATATTTAGTTGAATTATTAGTCTTTGTACATTGTTATACGTTATGTAGAAGTAGTTTAGTCTTCTGTGTTGACAGAGGAATATTATCAGAGTTGTACATGGGTAGTTGTATTAAATTGTAGGCGCACATAATAGTCAAAGTATAGTATAATACTCTTCCACTTGACAACATGTAATAAGATATCCTTAACATATAAAAGGATATCTTAGTCACTTCTTCATGCATGCATCTTCACGAACCAAATAACCAAAACAAACTATCTCTCAAGTAACTTAGTTACTTCGTATCACAAATCTTTTTACAATCTTAGATTCAAGATTACTTTGTAATCCCGGTGATATTTAGATCATCCGTATTATTTCATCAATAATATTGAATCGTTTTGTGTTAACCAAAGTTGTGATTATTTGTTCATTGCATTCTCACATTTACTTAAACTCACCACCTTGTGTTCTTTTAAAGTGTGTTGTAGTAGATTCCGCATGCTAAACACATTCAATACATAAATATCTCTCAAACACATTACCAAGATTCATATCTCAAGTGTTTGAACTTCGAACAACAACAAACGTTCCACAACTACCCTTTGAACCACCTCAAACAGCCACAAACCTTTACACCACTGATCCCACAAGCCTAAAATAAGTCCATACAACCCTAAGGAACCAGTAGAAGCAAGCTAGGTCCAGTAGGAAGAAAGTTCGAACCCTATTTCTTTAAAACTGTCCTAATCGACTTTTATATAGGAGGTATGTTTCTAGCCCTTTTCATTTACTTTTATATAGTCCTTATGTGTCTAAAAACATCCTAGAACATGTATCAATAAGAGTCATAGCCTATAAATAGCAGAAATGAAGTTTTGTTTCTTTTATTTCAAACCGAATGGATTTTTAGAAATAAGTATGAAATGGATCTTTAGGAACCCTAGGATCTTTACTATGGATTAAGAACACTCTATATATGTTAAATATACTAAGTATAACATAAAAACACTAGGTCTAAAAATCGGATTTAGAAAAATACGCATTTTTCTTTTTTTTTCACCCAGTCGACCACAGCAGGTCTGCTGCTTTGGACGTCATTTTACCCTATCAAACGTATCTCAAAAATTCTGATTTTTGACATGCTTAAAGTACATTAGAAGGTCTAAATGTAGGAAAAAGAATCATGAATTTTCGTTGAGTAACAAAGGAGAACGAGCCATGTGAAAATCTGAGTTTTCTGTGTCGAGTAAAAATAAGTTCCCTAGTTTTATAAATTATTTTTGAGGTCATGGGTTCGAACCAATCCCCTATCTTTTACAAAAATACTCTTATAACATTTATAAATACTTTAGAGAAGGAGTCATAAAAAGTCTCAAGGTAAAACGCAAGAAATAAAATGTTTTTGTGTAAAAGGATGTCTAGTAAAATCATGTGGGAGTCTCAAGGACCAAACCTGCCAAAACTCTATAAGGTTTCGTAGTTGGGACTTATTTTGCGAACGAGAAAACCCTAGGGATATAAAGTGTCACTTTTCAAAACTTAAGGGTAGAAAATGTAATTTAACGAAAGACCAAGGGTATAAATTGTCATTTTCATAAAGTCTAAGGGTAAAAGTTGCCAAACCTAGATACTTTAGGGTCTAAAATGTAAATATACTTAAAAACTCTAATTTAATTATTATTATTATTATTATTATTATTATTATTATTATTATTATTATTATTATTATTATTATTATTATTATTATTATTATTATTATTATTATTTATTATTATTATTAGTATTAGTATTATTATTAATCTTATTAGAATTACTAATAAAAATTAAGAATACGATGACAAACGAACGGAGCAAATGATAAAACTTATATGTTCAGAACACAGTTACTGAGAATTTGACATAACCAACCCAGGTTGCAAGCCGGAGACGTTTATCAACTTTGAATAACTTTGTTTTCCATCCAGATTGATCAGGTGAGTTTATAGTCCCACCTTTCTTACTTACGTGTTTTCCAAATATGTGGAGAGATACATGCTATTAAACCGAACACAAGTATTTTCCTGATTGTTATTGCACTAGGCTAACTTACCTTATTATTGAGATTGAATTATTTATTTAAAAGACCCTCATATCATGCACCATTAGTCACCTGCTGGGTGAGCGCGAATATGTGAATAGATCTATTGGCCTGACGACCCATTTGTACTAACCGGATGGATATCTACGTGGTAGCCGGTTAGGCAGATGCATTATATTTGATTTCTTGAACTCGGGGGCAAGACCACTCTCATTTCAATCGTGATTGTGGAACCTGGAAACTGTTAACGCATTGCGTGTCATGAGGTTTAGTGCAATATTACCGAACTACGACATATCTAAATTCTCTTATTTTGACTTGTGTTCAAACTGATTATAACTTTAAACACTATAGATTCACTCAACCTTTGTGTTGACTTTTTAAGCATGTTTATCTCAGGTAACTAGGAGTATGGCAATGGCACGAAGTGGCTGTGGACTTTCTTTTTACAAGAGTGTCCACTTTGTTATCATTCAATGAATAATTTAACTTTTATCATGTATTTCCGAACCTCCCTCTGGGACCTATCTTATGTACTCTGATATTAAATAAATGAATGATAACAATTTTATTTAAAAACGTCTCTTTTCGAGTCTTTTTCTATTCTAATGACTGTGAACCATGAAGTAACACCCCAAGCTTATATTCCGCTGCGTATCTCGAAAATGGGGGTGTTACACAAAGGCTTATAGCCAGATGTACAATGGGAAGTCTAGACACTTAGGTGTCAAGCATAGCATGATTCGTGAGCTTATCATGAATGGGGTGGTATCTATAGAGTTTGTTAGATCTCAACAAAACTTAGCTGATCACTTGATGAAGGGTTTGGCTATAGACTTGGTTTTAAAGTCTGCTAAAGGGATGGGTTTAAGTCCAACTTAGTCACTGAATGCTAAGACACCCAACTCCCTCCTGAGGAAACTTTGGAGTTGAGTTCAATGTGGAAAGCTGAACATTTAGTTGACTGGAGCACATGTTTTATTTACATCCCAAGGTTGTGCTCAGAACCTGCTGGAAAGGAGGATCAAGTCTTTACTTCTCAATGGTTTATTTTCTTTGAAAAAGTACTTAGCAGGAGCATGAATAAAGATGAACCACCTATGTAAATATTGAAGTTTTGCCGCTGATCAGGAAGCTTTGGACTTTTAGCTTTTACAACATTTATGAATTGGATATGGACACATGGCTTGTATAGTGTCAGGAGTATTTAAGTGTTTGAAAATGTATGTGTATTTTATCTTCAGGTATTCAAATGGGTTGAAGGGTTTTATTCTTAGAACACCCTGATTCTCGAATATTTGAACGTGTAATGTACTAAGATGAGAATTCAATCTTCAAGATATTTTCATTTATGCATATGTTTTGGTTTGTGTTTAATTTTCATGCAAAGGAAGTGAACTAAATTTGGGGAGGATTATTGGAAAATTTAATGCAATTGAGGGATTAATCCACACCTGGTAATGGGCTAGGAGGTACGGAGTGTACACCCATCAGGTCAATGTTTACCCTGACTCAATTTAAGTGGTTTATAGTGTAAATGATAATGCTGCTGATGCAGATCATTCCTGCTGCTAGCATTATCATTCCTGCTGCTAGCTTTAATGATACTGCTGCTAGTAGTATCATTTCTGCTACTAGTGTTGATACTGCTGCTAGTATTATCAATACTGCTGCTAGCTTTATTGTTTCTGCTGCTAGTACATTGTTGCTGCTGCTAGTACAATGTTCCTGCTGCTGAACTGCTGAGCAATAGATTCTTCTGCTAGCACAATTTATTGTGCTGCTAGGCATGAGATTCTGCTGCTGGTTATAACCACCGACTCCTACAATTATGGAAACTATTATGTTATAATTAATGGGTCGTTAATTATACATAATTCCATAGGCTAGGGTTTGAGTAAACTCTATTATAAATAGAGGTCGTATCATAACTGCATGAATATACAGAACACAAACCCTAAACACTTGAATACGATTTGGTTCTTGATTTGTGCCTAAAACAAGAACATCACTTGGTCTTATCCCATAGAGATATTCGTGTAACCCATGCATAGGGTCGAACAGTTTCTATTGGAAAGTGATTACACGATTTCAAGTGAATATCCGGTACCTTGTTTGATTATCTTAACCCTGTTCTGGGAATACCACGACACAATACCACCAACAGAATCCTCGGTACTAATTTCATTCATTTCACTTTTAATTTTCATTGTGAAAATTTTTCGATTCACCATAAAGTTGCTGGGTTTTCGACTATGAGTTGTTTGTAATGTTTAAATGTTGTACTTTGATGCTCGTAAGCGTGTGATTTGTGCTTATTAGGACTTTTCATTTGTTAATCTATCGATTTGATGATTAGGTTCATGATAAGTTTTTGTGGTTTTGTTGCTTAACTGTTACATGTTTCAAGAATTGTGATTTGTTAGGATAAGTTGTTTTAGCATGAACCTTACAACCTGGTTAAATAAAATAACTTTTGGGGATTTTATAGTTCTTGTAAACAATTTGTTTTATGAGGCCACATAAGTTATTATTAATCTGTGTTATGTTAGAGTTGGTATATTGTTAATACAAATATCGTCCCAAAAACGTTATTTTATATTTTTGATCTTTACTTAGTTTTGTTAATGACAATTACAAGGTATATCTTTTAGCAAATTATAAATACTAGCTTAAGTCTCTTAAGTACACATTTTACACTTCACAAAATAACCAAGAATTACAAGTTTGCTTATTTAGTAACTTGTTTCCTTAAAAGGAAACTTTAATTCTAAAAACATTCCATGACATCATTGCATACATCACATATAATATCTTTGTTAGATTGTGATATATCTTGTTTAGATTTACAAGTTACATAGTTGACATTTGAGGATTTTGGATGATTTGGTAAGATATGGAAGATTTGGAAAGATACACCAAATCTATTAGATGTCAACACCCACGGATCCAAGTCCAATGAAGGACGGATCCATATTGTGGGATCCGTGGGATCCGTCAGCTGGATATCAGCTTGTCTATAAATAGCAAGCTGATCATTTGGCTTTCTCATCACTCATATAGCTTAAACACACATATTCATTCAGTATATATCTTACTAACATCATTCATACTTGCATTTCACTTTGATCTTCCTTTTTGTAGAAAAGAGATCAAGCTTTCAAGGATCTACAGAACCGTAATCCTTTAGTTTCATTACTGTGTGATATTGTAGTTTGTTTCACACATCATTATCTATCATTTGTAATCAGTGAGTGTGGTTAGTGTTTTAGTCCTCAAAACACAAAGAGAGTAGGGAGTGGTTGTACCCTTGTAAAGAACTCGACATCTAGCTTAGTGTCGGTAAAGTATATAGGCGACGTCAGGTTGGTTCTACCTTGTAAAAGAACCCGGTGTTTAGCTTAGTACCGGAAAAAGAAGTAAGCGACGTGTAAAGGTTTTCTCCGCCTAGAAAAGGAGTTTGTTTCTTAGTGAAGGATAAACTCTCGAGTTGGAAGCTCGGGGAGTGGAGTAGGGCAAGGAAGAGAGTCCTTGTAGCCGAACCACTATAAACAACAGTGTTGTGTGGTTTGATCTTTCCTCTCTTTATCTTTTGTTTATATTGTGTGATTATTTGTTTGTGATTGTTTCCTTTGAATTAACATATAGTAACAAAGCAAATAAAACTCGAAAAACGGTAAAAACTATTCAACCCCCCTTCTAGTTTTCCACAATTGGCATCAAGAGCTACGTTACTTAAGACTTTTAAAATATATTTTATTTTAAAACTTAAAACGATCCATGGATTTTGAAAACTTTAAAGAAGGGAAATCTATGCAGAGACCACCTCTATTTGAACCAAATTGCTTTATTTATTGGAAAAATCGCTTTGAGACTTATGTGAAGTCAAAGGATATAGATCTATGGTATATAATAGTTGATGGTGATTATAAACCTATTAGTAATAATATATCGGGTGGTCGGGATGAAGGAGCTTCTCTTACTCGTCACAGTGATGAGCAAAAGAAACTAATTGCCAAAAATAATGAAGCCAAAATGATGCTTTATAATGCCTTACCTAAGAAAGAATATGAAAGAGTTTTTATGTGTAAAACGGCTAAGGATATTTGGCAATCTCTTATTTTCACACATCAAGGGAACTCACAAGTAAAAGATAACAAAATTGATCTTCTTGTCCAACAATACGAACAATTTGTTATCTCTGAAGATGAGACCATTGATAGTGCGTTTGCTAGGTTCAATACTATTATTACATCACTTAAAGCACTTGACGAATCTTTTTCTAGTAAGAATTTTGTCAGGAAATTTCTAAGAGCACTCCATCCGAAGTGGAGAGCAAAGGTGACAGCTATTGAAGAATCTAAAGATCTCTCAAGCATGACACTGGATGAGCTCATAGGAAACCTAAAAGTTCACGAAATGATTATGGAAAAAGACTCGGAAATTGTCAAAGGTAAAAAGGAGAAGATTAAGTCTATTGCCTTGAAAGCCAAAACCAAGTCAAGTGACGATGATGAATCTTGTTCAAACAGTGATGATGAAGAATATGCCATGGCCGTGAGGGATTTCAAGAAATTCTTCAGGAGACGAGGAAAGTTTGTAAAACCACCTCGTGATGAAAAGAAATCCTCTCGAAAAGATCGTGACGATAAGAAAGGTAAGGTTGACAGGAAATGCTATAGGTGTGGTGACTCCAGTCACTTAATAGGAAAATGTCCAAAGCCTCCAAAGACCAAGTCTCAAAGAGCCTTCGTTAGTGGAGCTTGGAGCGATAGTGAAGGAGATGATGATGATGAGCCTAAGAACAACGAAATTGCCCTTATGGCTGATGACACAGAAGAGGTACATTCTGATTCATACTCCTCTATAGATGACGAAACCTTAGAAGTAGAATATAACAAACTGTGTGACGTCACTTTAAAAATCATAAACAAAAACAAATTTTTGAAAACAAAGACAACACTTTTGGAAAATGAAGTATTTTGGCTTAAAGAAAAAGCAATACGAATTGAAAAAGGTAAAGGTAGTAAAGAAACGTGTGTTTCTTGTCAAGAACTAAAACTTGAATTAGAAACCTTAAGATCCACACAGGAAGATTTGATCAAACAAAATTCAAAGTTTAAAAATTTTGATAAAAACATAAGTTGTGTAGATGAAATAATGAAAATGCAAAAACTACCTCATGATAAAACAGGACTAGGCTTTATGAAACTAGGAACCTTAAGTGACCATAAGGAACAGACTGTGAATAAAACTGTTTCAACCAAATTAGACACTCACGGATCCGACGGATCCATAAATTTGGATCTGCCAGTTGTACCCAAGGGATCCGCGGGTACTGAGGCTGAACAGAAGGTTCACAAAGTCGATCGTTCCG
The DNA here is from genome assembly GCA_021014915.2 of Artemisia tridentata subsp. tridentata. Lineage (NCBI taxonomy): Eukaryota > Viridiplantae > Streptophyta > Magnoliopsida > Asterales > Asteraceae > Artemisia > Artemisia tridentata. Next base: position 441,862,377 of record CP139505.1, on the reverse strand, counting down.
AGTTTGTTAAAGTTACTAGAAAACCTAACAGTAATATAACCAATAATAAACACAAACCAGCAGTATCTTTAGGAAGAGGTCAAGCTAGAAATGAATATAGAGTTAAAACGGATCAACAGAGACCTCAAATGAGTTTTCCCAAACAACCCTTTCCAAAGAGTATAGTTAATCCACAACACACTTATCAAAATAATTGGAACCAAAACATGCCTAGAAACTTTCATGGTCCTAATTATATGCCATGGAACAATTGTCCACCATTTTCGTACATAAACCATGATAATGTCATGTTTAACCCAAACAGACCCATGAGATATTGGGGACCAAATGCTTGAGTCTTTTATGAACTTAGGTATGCTTGAAAGTTGATCTTGAACCTGATGAGTGGATCAAAGATAGTGGGTGCTCAAGACACATGACGGGAAACAAAAATCTTTTCTCAACCTACCAAGTGTATGACGGAGGTAATGTCACATTCGATAGCAAGCTTAAAAGTAAAATCATCGGAAAAGGTACAATCTCTCATGACTCTCTATCTATTGATGATGTTGCTCATGTAGATAATTTAGGATTTAATTTACTTAGTATAAGTCAATTATGCCGCAAAAAGTATAACGTCCTTTTCAGTGAAAATGGAAGTAAAATACTTAAAGATGGCATAACCGTAGGAAAAGGTGTTTTAAAGAATAATATCTATGTTATGAAATTAGATAAAACACCTAAAGATAAGTTATGTCTTACCTCCTTGGACGAAAACTCAACTCTATGGCATCGACGCTTAGGTCATGCAAATATGAGGCTTATTCAATCCTTGTCATCCAAAGAACTCGTTAGGAACCTACCCAAGTTGAAATATGACCAACACTGTTGTGATGCTTGCAAAATTGGGAAACAAGTACATAATAGCCATAAGGCTAAAAACTTGGTATCTACATCTAGATGCCTAGAATTATTACATATGGATTTGTTTGGCCCGTCGGCTATACAAAGTTATAGAGGAAATTTTTACACTTTAGTTATAGTAGACGATTACTCTAGATATACATGGACAAAATTTTTGAAAACTAAAAATGAGGCATTCGATAAATTTGAAATTCTAAGCAAGAAAATTCAAAATCAAATAGGAAGTAACATAGTATCTATTAGAACTGACCATGGTCAAGAATTTGACAATGAAATCCAATTTGGAAATTTTTGTGATAATAATGGAATAACTCATAATTTCTCGGCTCCTCGTACACCTCAATCAAATGGTGTAGTAGAACATAAAAATAGAACAATTCAAGAAATGAGTAGAACTATGTTAAATGAACAAAACATACCTCAAAAGTTTTGGTGTCACGCTGTAGATACTTCCACATATATCCTAAATAGAGTTTTAATTAGACCATTTTTAAATAAAACCCCCTATGAAATTTATCGAGGCAAAAAGCCTACATTAGGATATTTTAGAGTTTTTGGAAGCAAGTGCTTCATTTTAAACACTAAGGATTATCTCACCAAGTTCGACCCAAAGTCGTATGAAGGTGTATTTCTTGGGTACTCACAAAACAGTAAAGCATACATAGTATTAAACAAGGAAACATCAAGAGTCGAGGAATCATTGAACGTAACATTCAACGAAAGTCCACCTCCCTCTAAGACATCACCTTTGGTAGATGATGACTTAGTTGAAAGTCAAATGGGTAAAGATATAGAAAACATTGAAAATGACAATGAACCTGTAAAAGGAAAGATAGTCAATATCAAAGAAACAAAAAGTCATCCATTAGAAAACGTCATAGGAAAACTTAATGAAAGAACATTAAGATCCAAAGCTCAAAATGAAAGTAATTATTTTTGTTTTATTTCAACTATTGAGCCTAAGAATATAAACGAGGCAATAAAAGATGAATCTTGGGTAATTGCTATGCAAGAAGAACTAAATCAATTTATTAGAAATGATGTTTGGACATTGGTCCCTCCACCTAAAAACCAAACCATAATCGGCACCAAATGGGTCTTTAGAAATAAAATGGATGAAAATGGTATTGTATCTAGAAATAAAGCTAGGCTAGTAGCTCAAGGCTACAATCAATAAGAAGGTGTAGATTACGATGAAACTTTTACACCCGTAGCTAGACTTGAGTCTATTAGGATATTACTTGCATATGCATGTGCACATGATTTTAAGCTATTTCAAATGGATGTCAAAAGTGCTTTCTTAAATGGTTTTATAAATGAAGAAGTATATGTTGCACAACCTCCCGGCTTTGCCGACTTTGAAAAACCAAATTATGTTTTCAAACTTAAGAAAGCTTTATACGGACTTAAGCAAGCACCAAAGGCTTGGTATGATCGACTTAAGACCTTCCTAGTTGACCATAAGTATACCATGGGCCTAGTAGATAATACTCTCTTCACCAAGAAAAAGGGATCACATATTATCATTTTCCAGATATATGTGGATGACATTATATTCAGTTCAACTTGTCAAGAGTTATGCAACGATTTCTCAAAAATCATGCATGACGAGTTTGAAATGAGTATGATGGGGGAACTAAACTTTTTCTTAGGTCTCCAAATAAAACAATTAGAAGATGGGATATTCTTCAACCAATCAAAGTATATCAAAGATATGCTTAAGAAGTTTGGTCTTGAAGATTCAAAACCCATGAAAACACCCATGTCCTCCGAAACCAAACTCACAAAGGATGAAGAAAATGAATCCGTAGATAGCACTAAATATAGAGGAATGATTGGTAGTTTACTCTATCTTACGGCTAGTAGGCCTGACATTATGTCTAGTGTTTTTCTATGTGCACGTTTTCAAGAAGATCCAAAAATGTCCCATCTTGAAGCCGTTAAACGGATATTTATGTACATCAAAGGGACTACACACTTAGGATTATGGTATCCCAAAGGAACGGGTGTAGAAACCATAGTGTATACCAACTCAGACCATGCCGTTGACTATGTTGATAGGAAAAGTACTAGCGGTATTTGTACTTTTGTAGGATTTTGTCTCACATCATGGTTCGCTAAGAAACAAACTGCCCTCGCAATCTCAACAACAGAGGCAGAGTATGTATCTACAGGAAAGGCGTGTCAACAAGCACTATGGATGAAACAAGCTCTCATTGACTATGAAATTGAACTCAACAACATTCCCATTCTTTGTGGCAACAAAGGTGCTATTGATCTAAGCAAAAATCCAGTCCAACATGCTAGAACCAAACATATTGAAATACGCCATCACTTCCTTCGCGACAATGTACAGAAGGGAATCATCTCAATTGAGAAAGTTTCCTCAGAGGACAACATTGCCGATATTCTCACAAAACCTCTAAAACGAGAACCTTTCAACTATCTTAGACTTGGATTAGGATTAATGGAACCTAGTGATTAGGTAAAACATTAGTGTAAATATTAGTTTAACCAAACTCGACACTAAACCAAAAATTGCGTTCTGATCCGCGGAACCAATCGATAACAAAGGCGGATCCTTTGTTTTGGATCCGCCGGATCCGTCGCATGCACAGCCAAGTTTATTATTAAATAAACAAGAACAAGTACTATTCATTCCTCACTCCAAAACATATCACCCTACTGTATTCGACACACACTCAATCTCCATCACAATTTAGACCATTTTCTTCCACAAATTTGTGCTTCTAACACCACTGTAAGTATTCTTATCATGTTTATACTCCTGATCTGCGTCTAGGATTTCTATTTCATGCACAAAACCAAAACTTGGGGTATATGCATAATTCTTGAAAAATCATGAAGCATATTTACTGTATCATACTTAAAAACATGTTTTTCTTAGTTAGGAATTACATCTCATAGCACATTGTCTTAATTTAACAAAAACCCCATGAAAATTTTCTTACTAAAACCTTCTAACGACTAGGTAAAATGATCTTTTCGAACATTGTTCATACAAATGCAAAAACGTTATCTTTTAGACATCACTTGCATAATGTCTCTTGAATGCTAAATGGAATACATAATTAATATGTATTTTCGGGTACATTCAACCGTAGCTACATTGAAATAGGAGCGTTTGGGTTATCTCTCGTTTTTAACACAAAACTTGCATAAACTAAATTTTCATGCATCAAAAAGGGTCGAGATAACCGCACCTCCACATTGTCCCCATGTAGGCACACACTAGAAATTTTACACTTACTTTGATCATTTCAACTAAAACTATGTAACTTTTGTACTTAGGAAAATCATACCTCCCGCAACAAACTACGATCACAAAAGAACCGTTAACTACTTACCCGAAGTCCACAAAACCAAAGGTCTAACCAAAGCCCAAGTCGACATTTTCAAAGCCTTAGAGAAAAAGTATGTTCATGAGGGTAGAGCCGTAGATTCCTCGTTCTATGAAGGAACCCAACTTAGGGAAAACTTAGCCGCAATTCGATTTGATACTCTTTTAGATATAGATGAACAAATCGTTCCTAGGTTCATTCTTGAGTTTTATGCTAGTGTAGGTCTCAGTTCGAGTGACCAAGGTTACTTAAGTCTTCACTTTACTTTAAATGGAAATCATATCAACATCCCTCTTGATCAATTTGGTGAGGTCTTGGGCATTCCAAATCAAGGGACATGTATTTACTCGGACAAATGGTCTTTAACTATCTTAGAATCCAATCTCGATAGGACGGCACCATATGTCACTCCTCTCGCATCAAAAGAAATGCTTAAGGAACATCTCTTCATTCCTAAGAACAACCCCACAAGGATGTATCGTGGCCGCGAAGTTGCTAGAGACTCATTTGCCATGGAACTAAATGAACTCAAGCCCGAATTCAAGAAAATGGAAGAGGTCTTAAGGGCCAACGTCGTGTGTACGGTAGGGAACCGTGATCACATAAATGCGTGCTTGTGTCATATGATGTTCAACATCTCAACTCGTCAACCCTTCAATCTTGCGTATTATGTTGCTAAAAGGATGTGTGACATTCCGATTCAAGGCAAGATTGCATTGCCTTATGGAATGCTTTTGACTAGACTCTATAAAGCTTTTGCACCTGTCCGTCCAAACTCCTTAGGATTTGTCCCAGAATACACAGAGATCCCACACACTTTCGTTCCCTTAAGTAACTTTAGAATATCGGTTGATAAGGGAAAACGTCCTCGTGCACCAACATCATCCTCATCATCTTCAATGAGTGAAGATGATGGTTTGCCAAATTCTAGAATTCCTCCACCCGAATACTTGAGCCATCTTCCTCCAATTCAAAATGAATCCGCTGAGTATCGCAACATTAAAGGAATGGTGAAGAATCTTGGTCGTTGGATGATGAAATTGCACAAAGGTATGAAGAAGTTGAAGAAGAAGCTTAGTTGAAGGAGTGTTTGGATTTGAACAATGTTAGACAATGTGATGTTAAACTTGTATGTGTCTCGACTCTATCTGATAATACTTGTTATGTATGTGTAATAACTAACATTTGCAGGTAGATAACCCTCATGGTTATCAATTTTCCGGGTTATAGCATATGTTTGGCATAACACCTAAAAAGGTAAGTTTCTAAGAACGGATTAATCTATGATCAATCGTGTGTTAATATTATCATATTTAGTTGTTTTGCTACACATATTAGTTGTTAAATAAGTTCTAGGAGAATTTTTGGGTTTTCGTCGAAAAACGCTAAATATGAAAAGTCTTCTGTTTAGTTTTAGTATTAGGGACACGGATCAGGCGGATCCCAAAACATGGCTCCGCCAAGGGTTATCGTTGGTTCCGCCATCCGCCAACCTGCGAAATTGGCGAATCCCATACTTTGGATCCGCATTTGATCCCATTTGGATCCGCAGGTTCCACAGTAAAATCCTTAAACTTTTTCGACTCATCTCGATCCTTAAATCTTAGTGTTTAGTCTTATTTAGGAATAATTCACTGCTTATAAAACAACTTAGAACCATTTAGGAATTCTTAAAAACTTAGGAACAAAATTTCCCACCAAAATTTAAATTTTTGAATTTTAGGTGTGAGTTACCAAACTAATACAAAGAAGGAACCCTTTTTGGGGATCCGTCAAATCCGTGGAAACATCAAATCATAAGATTTTCCACTATCTCCTTGTATTTACTACAAAATCCAAACATATTACTCAACCCAAGCTCAGTGGATTGACTTCCTTGATATAACCTTCATAAATCTTTGCTCCAAATCATTAGCAACCGACATTCTTCATTGGATTCACATCACTTCCAAACACAAATTTCCATGATCCTTCTGTCTATAAATTGTGATCTAAACTTGTAACAAAATTCACACCTTCATTTTCTTCTCCTGTACATATTAGTTACCTAAGTCAACAATGACAAATTCAAACAATTCTTCAACCTCAAAACCACTAAAAAGGACAGCACGAATCAGTGTAAAACATTGCTGCTTTGTTAACCTTTCAAATTCTTCCTCAGAAGAGTCATCACCACTAATCATATCCTCACCCATTGCTAGTGAAAACTTCCTTACTTTATCCACTCCAACTCCCTCAAATGTACTTATTCAAACACCTTCTCCGACCATCACTCCAGTAGGAACCACACCACCACCCGCTCCATCACAGTATGAGAAATCTCAATCATCACCAAGCTCACCAAAACTCCAACCCATGGAACTCTTTAGGACACCACCAACATCTCCACAACCATATCTTGAAGAGTTAGAAGATCTTCCACCTACATCCACCAATCCTCCACCAATGAGTCTTGAAAACTTAGAACCCATGCTATTCCATCCTCTCCATCCGGAGATTCATGGTCCTCTATACCGTGAAGCACCACAACATCATTCCCAAATACCACCACTATCACCAACTTCAACACTCATCGCCATAGATGAGGTAATGTGGAACAACATTCCTCAAACCCAAGAAGAGATAAGTGCGGAGTTAACACAACTCTATGCTTTCTCGGGTATGGTTGACCATCGCCTTCATGAAGCCATGGACATTCAAAACATCCTAATGAACTCCCTCCAAACAACACCATCAACCAATGAACAACAACAACAACCATCCAACAACAACAACAACCAACCAACCACCACCACCACCACCACAAAACTTGGAGCCTACTCTTCCTCTTGGTTTTTTAAGTCATGATTGCGCACATTGTGAGAGATTATCTCACTTGGCCCAAAGGACCAACATTTTGGTCCATGAGCTTCAAAATGAGATGAGGTTCATCTTGAACCACATTCTTGAACGTTTAAACGCCATCTCTCATCCTCCTTAATAGGAGCTTTCTAGACTAGTTGTTAGGACTTTTTAGATTGTTGGTTTAAGATTTTTAGGATTTCTTCTTATTGTACTTGTAACATCATTTCATCATTGTGCCTTTTGTCACAAAATTTTCAATATCTATGAATGTGATATTTTATGCTTATGAGTGATCAACATATTGCATATTATCATTATCTTTGATAACTAACATCCTTATATAGCTTGTTGTACTCTATATCATGATTGCTTTAGGTACAAATAATCATCAGACACTTACTTTGACTTTTTAAAGTCAAAACATAATTAAAAGGTTTGTTTGGAAGAACACTTCACATGCATTCTACTTCTTCATTGAAGTTATTCATCACTAACACTTCATTTGCAGCGTATCATACCCTTCAAAAGTATACGTTGGTACTCGAATAATGGGGAGTATACATCGAGGGGGAGCATTTCATGATAATTTCATATTATAACCATTTGTTTTGTAGGTACATACATCATTTACTTGTTACTCCTTCTAGGGGGAGTATAAAACAAGGTGGAGCTTTAAAGTTCTCAAAATCACATTCCGCTACGCTACTCTTTTTGTTTCGACAAAAAGGGGGAGAAAGAACTAAGTTTGCATTAACTGTGATTCATCACAGTACATACACTTTTACAAAACTTTTCTTTAATAAACAAACTTAATATATATTTTTAAGAACTCATGCTATATTTATTCTCTTGCTCAAAAATATACCTTATGTTTTGTCATCAACAAAAAGGGGGAGATTGTTAATACAAATATCGTCCCAAAAACGTTATTTATATTTTTGATCTTTACTTAGTTTTGTTAATGACAATTACAAGGTATATCTTTTAGCAAATTATAAATACTAGCTTAAGTCTCTTAAGTACACATTTTACACTTCACAAAATAACCAAGAATTACAAGTTTGCTTATTTAGTAACTTGTTTCCTTAAAAGGAAACTTTAATTCTAAAAACATTCCATGACATCATTGCATACATCACATATAATATCTTTGTTAGATTGTGATATATCTTGTTTAGATTTACAAGTTACATAGTTGACATTTGAGGATTTTGGATGATTTGGTAAGATATGGAAGATTTGGAAAGATACACCAAATCTATTAGATGTCAACACCCACGGATCCAAGTCCAATGAAGGACGGATCCATATTGTGGGATCCGTGGGATCCGTCAGCTGGATATCAGCTTGTCTATAAATAGCAAGTTGATCATTTGGCTTTCTCATCACTCATATAGCTTAAACACACATATTCATTCAGTATATATCTTACTAACATCATTCATACTTGCATTTCACTTTGATCTTCCTTTTTGTAGAAAAGAGATCAAGCTTTCAAGGATCTACAGAACCGTAATCTTTTAGTTTCATTACTGTGTGATATTGTAGTTTGTTTCACACATCATTATCTATCATTTGTAATCAGTGAGTGTGGTTAGTGTTTTAGTCCTCAAAACACAAAGAGAGTAGGGAGTGGTTGTACCCTTGTAAAGAACTCGACATCTAGCTTAGTGTCGGTAAAGTATATAGGCGACGTCAGGTTGGTTTTACCTTGTAAAAGAACCCGGTGTTTAGCTTAGTACCGAAAAAAGAAGTAAGCGGCGTGTAAAGGTTTTCTCCGCCTAGAAAAGGAGTTTGTTTCTTAGTGAAGGATAAACTCTCGAGTTGGAAGCTCGGGGAGTGGAGTAGGGCAAGGAAGAGAGTCCTTGTAGCCGAACCACTATAAACAACAGTGTTGTGTGGTTTGATCTTTCCTCTCTTTATCTTTTGTTTATATTGTGTGATTATTTGTTTGTGATTGTTTCCTTTGAATTAACATATAGTAACAAAGCAAATAAAACTCGAAAATTGGTAAAAACTATTCAACCCCCCTTCTAGTTTTCCACATATATGATGTGGTTAGAATTTAGTGCATTGTGAAAAATGGGCTAAAAAGTCATGGGTGAGTTGGGGTAAAAATGGATTTCATGTTACTGTCGCAATTCTTTAAATGTACATGGCCGAGTTTGAAGTTTGTTTTTGGCTATAAGTGTGGGATTTTCTTAATGTGCTTATTTGATAGCATGTGTTATGCTTGAATCATAGCGGGTAAAATTAAGTTGGGTGAAGCAGAAGGGCGCATGGGGTACCCTTCGTTTGGGTGATTCTCAAAGTGTGTAGTTGACGTTTATTATACACTTTGTTTGGATTCTTTGGTGTTTGCTCTTTGGCAGGTTTACATTTTTGGAGCGGTTCATCATGCATATTTCCTATCACTTTTGGACGCTCATAGTCGGTTCAATATCTCTTTCATGCTCGCATCAGGGGAGTCATCTTGTTCTAATCATTTTATCCTATTATCTTGTTGGTATATTGGACATTGGGGACAATGTCCATTTCTAAGTGTGGGATAGGCACGTTACACTTAGGCTTTTTCTTGTCCTTATCGATGTATGTGTGCTTTACGGGATTTGATCACCCGTACGTCATGTGTACATCACCCATTGACCTACTTTTCTTTAAAAAAAAATTAAATTAAAATTATCTTAATAATAAAAAGTGGCCCTTTCTAAAGCTAGAACAAGGAGACTCTGACTCGACCCGAGTTTCATACTCTAGCTATCCCCTTAACCTTTTTGGCTAAGCATTCGCGGATCTTATTATTTAAGATTTTAAATTTGCCAAGAACGAGAAATGATAGAGTTGTTTATAAGTTAGATTGCTACACGTAGAGTAGTTGGTTCTCTTTAGAGCTCATCAAAGTTAATTGTGGCTTCTTGTTCCCATAAGCTTGTTTCACCTTAAAAATAGAATCTTAGGATTAATTAAGGGTGTTAGGTTTTGGCGATGATTAGTTTTTGTCTTCTTAAGAGAATTCTTGCTTAAAAAAGTTGGGTACACATCAAGGTTACTACAAGTGTCGTGTGACATAAGCGACAGTTCATAAAGCGGCCCTTGGATCTCTAATTTAGGAATGTGTGACGTCTTGATCTAACGACCTTGGATCCTCATTTCAGGAATGTCTAGAGTCTTGGAATTCTCTGTAAAGTTCCGTTTAATTTATGATACAGCACCAAAAATAAATATAAATAAATAAAACTTAAATTTATGTGCTATAAGCTGCGGATTAGAGATCGGTCCTTGGATTCTTATTTCCAGAAGGTATTTAGGTCTTGGCTACCCTCTTACACCGGCCCTTGGACCCTTAATTCTGAAAGGCGTTAAGGTCTTGGAACTCTCCGTTGTAACGACCCTTGGATCCTTTATTCCGGAAGGTTTAAGGTCTTGGAACTTCCCCGTGAAGTTCCATAGTTTATGGTACACAACTTCAATAAAAAGTTAGGTTTAAAAAAAATGCAAAAGTCAAAAATATAAAAATAGAATAATAAGCCCCATTTTAAATCTCCTTGATGTGGACCTCATTTTTTTATGCAACGGTTCTTGAGGGAAGGATTTTAAACTACTTAGCGTCTAAACTTAGTACTTTTATCGGATTAAAAAAATTATCGAAACGAGAATATGAAGAAATTCATTACTCACCAAAAATAAAATAAATAGAGGAAAATAGGAATTTGGGAACAAGAAGTAATACACAATTAGCTTTTATGAGTAGTGTTGGCAATCTAACTTGTATTTAACAATGATTTTGTTTTAAGCTTAGTTTGGGGTTAGTGAAAGTCGAGGATGATGTGTTTCGTCTCCTTGAAGCACCCATATTGTGTGTCTTCTCGTTCTTAAGCTTTTGGATCATATTTTCTAATTTATATGCATTGCTTGGGCCACTTGCAATTTTAGGTAGTTGTTTCTTAAATAAGGTTAATCGGGAGGTTTGAAAGTTGAACAAAAGTATTTGCTTGAGGACAAGCAAAGCTTAAGTGTGGGATATTTTGATATGGTTTAGATTACTCTTATTTTACAAGGCAATATTCCATGATTTAAGTGTATATTAGTTCTTGTTTGATGAAATATATGCTTAATTATGTTTAAAAGTTGTTTTGTAAGGTTAGGATGACGATTTGATTCGGATGAATCAGATTGGAGATGGATAGTATTGAAGATGTTCGAGATTGGATATGCTTAGAAGACTATAAGCCCTTGTATCCTAATCTGGAAGGCCTTATGCTACTTGAAGATTGAAGAACACATTTCCAGGTGGAAGACCATATGCCCTAGCAGAAGGCCTTATGCTCCACGTATGAAGAACATCTATTTTTCCCAGGCATACGCCCTAGTGCTCCTATTTCAGAAGGGCGTATGCTGCCTGCACTTCAAGTATAAAAACCCATTTTTAGGGTTTTTCACAGAATGCTCTTCACTTCCACTTCACCTCACACTCTCAAATCGACCTAGATCCAATTCTTGGCGACTTTGGAGCTTTTTGGAGTAAAGATAGGGGAGAATAACACCTTTTCATTCGTACAAACATTATTGTAATCCAACGGTTAATTCTTGACTTTTGATTTATGATTATGTCTTGTATCATTTTCTTTACTTGTTTGTTTGAATCACTCTTTATGAGTGAGTAGTCTTTTAATGTTTGCTTAGATTAGATGTAGCTTGTGGTTGGATAATACAAACATGGTGTAATTGTGCAAAACCCATTTAGGGGTCTTTGATGAAATGAATGTTTTAGTGTTTTCTTTGTTGAAAGCTTGTGTTTATCAACTAACATGCCTATGAATGATTAGATTAAGCTTGTAGACCAACTTCTTTTGAAATTCATTTGTATTTCACTAATTGTCTATGCTTAGTGGAAGCTTTAATCTAGACCAAGGATTATTGGGACTTGTTGAGGGGATAAATTATAGTTTTGAATATTGTTTAGTTACACATATGACCATTTTTGTAAGTGGAATCTAAATATCAAACATTTTTGTGGAATCAAAGATTGGTTTTAAAAGCATAATTTGAGGTGGTGTTTACAAAGACCCTTGTAGCACTTTCCAATAATTGTTAGGGGTAGACGATGAAGACCCTCAAAGTCTAGCCACATTTGTAACCCAAATCATACAATTGCACTATGTTGAGTATTATCCGACCCAAGTGAAGTCTATCTAAGCAAGCATTCTTCTTAGTATATTGTTTCTCAAATTTTAGTTAGTTAAGTGTTTTAAAGTCTTTTCTTAGTTTAAATTAATTTAGTTTAGTTCTAATAGTTTATAAAAACAAAACAAAAACCCATTTCATAACTAAATATAAAATGGACATTGATTATCTTGATTTGATTTTGGCTTCCTTGGGACGATAAAACCGGTCCTTACTTTACTATATTACATACGATTGGTGCACTTGCCATTTGTGTGTAGTTTCTAGTTTGGTAATTTCTAAAGTTTATTTTTCAGCACCGCTTATCACCCTCAGACTGATAGATTGAAAGAACGATCCAAACTTTGGAATACATGCTCCGGGCATGTCTTATAGACTTCGAAAAAGGTTGGGATAAACACTTGCCACTGGCTGAATTTTCTTACAATAATAGTTACCATGTCAGCATCAAGGCAGCACCCTTTGAAGCACTTTATGGACGAAAGTGCAGATCGCCTGTTTGTTGGACAGAAGCTGGTGACATGCAACTCACAAGACCAGAACTAATACACGACACGATAAAAAAGATTTTCAAGATCAGACAACGACTACAAGCTGCTTATGACAGACAAAAGAGTTACGCTGATGTAAGAAGAAAACCCATGGAATTTTAAATTGGCGATAGGGTTATGTTGAAAGTTTCCCCATGGAAGGGAATGATACACTTTGGAAAGCGTGGAAAGTTGAATCCAAGGTACATTGGACCATTCAAAATCCTCGAAAGGATTGGCCTAGTTACTTACAAATTAGAACTCCCAGAAGAACTCAGTAGAGTACACCCCACATTTCACGTGTCACAAATCAAGAAGTGTTTGTCAGATGAAATTCTCGTCATCCCACAAAAAGAAATCAGACTTGATGACAAACTCGTATTTACAATAGAACCAGTAGAAATAATGGATAGAGAGGTGAAACAACTTAAGCAAAACCGTATTCCCATTGTCAAGGTTCGATGGAACTCTAAGCGAGGACAAGAGTACACATGGGAACGCGAGGATCAAATCAGTGACAAATATCCACACTTATTTCCATAGACAACCCTCACAACTATCTTAGACTTTAATTCCGGGATGGAATTCAGTATGACGGGTGGGTACTGTAGCAAACTGTAAATTTCCTCAGTAATTTGTAACAATTAATCAAATATTAATCACCCTTACTGTTCTGTTAACCATTTTATGGGAAAATTTTGAACCTTTGTTTATTACATTATAATAACACAAACACGTTAATACGTGATTCACCAAATATCGGAACGAGCTCACACGCGGACCACGAAAACCAAATATACTCAATATATAACCAAAAGGATCCTTATTAAATTCTCAGCCCAATTAGGCCTGGTACTATTTATCTGGCCCAGCCCAATCTTATTAAGTTTATATATTTCATTTATAACACACGTTCGACTCACCCTAGCTTAGCCTTAATTTCTTTTAATTTCGACACACACCTTATGCAATATTTTGCACCACTCGACTCCTCACCCACTAAAGAATTAGTGTGTCTAATATCGTATTTTATTTCCAACGTTTGATACACGAACAAGGACCAAAGCTTATCACCATTAACACAAGAACAAGTTCATTTCATTTTCACTAATATTAACCAATTCGACCTAAACTTTATTTTACCTAGTTCTATTATTTTTCTTGGATCATATATGAGTTCTCGAATGTATTCTTCACATTGTCCCAAGATATCACACGATGAGAAGTTATTTTAGACCCAAATAGAATATGTCGACATATGTTTATCTATGCAAATCAACACCAAATCAAATCCTACACTAACAAACCTTCTAATACTCATTGCAAATCTTCTTAAAGTCCATATTCCTGACAATGCTACTGCTCGAAGCAAGTTAAGATCATAAAAATAACATATATACACTTATACGTGTATATATGTACATATGTTTCACCCCCCCCCCCTTAACTCCCATTCACACTAGTAGCATTATTTCACATTTCTCCTTAGTATTATACATCAATCGAGCACCACAGAAGACAGGAGCTATTTTCATTTCCATTTGAGCACATTCTAAGTCGAAGGTTCCATATTCGAAGCAATTGGTTATAGTTATTTCGGGTTATTCAAATTCTATCCAAGTTCTAGATCATTTTACACGTTAACTCTTCACCATTTTGGTGTAGTAAGTCTCTCCAACTTGTTTTCAATTCGTTTCATCATTTCATATATCACCATAATTCATATATGATTTGTTTCGAACGTATATATTTCTTTATGCATTTTTACGTATCTCGTTTATTCATTTTAGCATAAACTTGGTTGCCTCCTATGATGGAAGGCTAAAGACCATGTTTACACCATCACACGACTTATACATGTTCATTTTATCATTTAGCGAGCACCCTTTTTAATTCATGTCACACGTATAAAATTTAAAACTCAAAATATATAAGTCATTTTCTTTTTCTTGTACAACTCATTTAGTCGACTAGAAATGGCTACATAAAACCATAATCATGTACACGACCAATAGATTTTATTATACATCTCGATTCTACACATGTTCACCTAATAAGTTCGTGTTAGGAGTTTCCTAATATAAGCTCTTAAAAGCTCTCTAAAAACCTCAAAGCTCACACCACTCGGACTGTTTTTAAACTCTTCATATTATACGGTTGGGCTAGTACGCCCAATAAGCTGATAATAAGCAATTTGAATAAGCTGGATCTATAAGCGCTTTTGTTATGTTTTTATACACTTAAAATGAGCCCAAAGATAAGCCCAACTCGTCTTAAAACCTTTTGGATCACAAAATGTAAATGGGCCTTTAAATGCTACTCGTTAAGTCCAATAAGTGAAAAATAAGCCATATTAGCAAATAAGCAGTTGAATAAAACTTAAGTAAGCTTTATAAAGTTACTACAACTCTCAGATTACTTTTCCCATTTTTTTGGGATTTTTGGACTAAGTTTGCAAATTATTTCAACTCCGAGGGACTAAAACTGTCAACTTTACAAAACTGTGATCTAAACTGCCAAATCAGTAACTTTAGGGTATAAAATGTTAGAATATTAAACAGTAAGCTTAGAATGTCATTTTGGAAGCTTTTGGACTAAAAATGTAATATATATATATAACAAAGGACTAACGATGCAACGCTAACTCCGTTAGGGTAGAAACTGTAAAAACTATAAAAGTTCAAGGACCAATAGAAACTTTAATTCATTTTCATTTCTATTTCGTATTTTACACTTTTTCATACTATCACGTGCATTTTTACGTTTCGTTCACATAATTAATCACGTTACCTTATATTTATATATAACGAGTTTTAACGATTTAACTTAACGTTTCGTTTCACCACTTTCGAGGAAACGATATTATTGGATTAAAAGACATAAAAACAAGATAATATTATATATAATATTTTTTTAAACTTTAAGCATTTTAAGCATAACACACACTTACATCACCGATCAAATCATTATCCGTTACTCACTTTCACACTCACTATTCATATTAAGTAAAATTCTCAGACTTCACTGTTATTCAGGTCGTGTGTTGAAGCCGTTTCCGTAATCTCACTTGAACTCACATTTAACCTTGCCAGATTTCACACAAGGTGAGTCATAGCGCCACTTTTACTTATTTAACAACTTTACACTCCGTGGGGGAGATACATGCTATAAATAGATCACAAGTATTTTTATGTATGCTTCACCTGATTGATATTGCCTAAGTTACCGTATTGCCACAAGCCCCTTATATCATGAACCATTTATCGCTTGCGAGTGAACGCGAATATAGTGAATAGATCTATTGGAGGCTGACTGCCTATTCCACTAATACTGGACGGATAGCCTTAGTGCTAGTCGTATTAGTCGAAATGCATTATATTTAAATAAAATAGGAAATGACAAATCCCCTATTACCCTGAGGGCCATAACTCACATTATTAATTTGATGTGTTCCCCACCGTTTTACGGTACTCTGTTAACGTTTGCGTGTCATGAGACTTAGGGCAATATATATAATTGCGGTATTACCTTTTCAAATGATTGTATTTCTCATGCAATCCAACTTGTGTTTCGAACTGATTATAATTACAAACTCTATGATTTCACTCAACAATTTTGTTGACTTTTAGCATGCTTATCTCAGGTAATTAGCGGAGCAGACAAGGCAAGGAGCGGGCAATAAACTTATTGTTTTTATGTGGTGTAAAATAAATTATGTCATTCAGTTCAAACTACTATTTCCTTTTATGGATTTCACCACTCTGATATTAAACTTTTGTAACTGAATTATTATATGAATGACAAGTACTTTCAAAACACCTCATTTGAGCCGTTTTCTATGATTATGACTTCGATCCTCCCCGTAATACCCCGATTAGTCTTCCACTGTTATCTCATAATTTAGGGGGTGTTACATGGTACGCGTGCGGTGTCGTGTTTCAACAAATGCGAGATAGTTTCTCGGTTTAATACGTAAATAGTCAGTATGTGTCAGAAAGTGTAAATTTCACATTTTCTGATAAAATTTAGCAATGTAGTGGTTTTCTGTAAATTACAGCACGCGGGTTAGCTTTCCGAAATAGTTATGTAAGCTCATGTATACTTAGTTAAATAGTCAAGTAATAATAAATTAATATTTATTATTAAAATATTGGTTGAAAATTTACCTTCTGTCACATATGTACATCAACCTATCAATGCTCCCACCAACTTAGACTCCAACATTAATAATATTTACCTACCATTCTACCACCTTCTCCATATAATTAACTTCTCATTTACATCTCTTTAAAACACCAATCCAACTACACCAAGCTCTTGTGGTGGTTGTGATGTTGGTGATTAACATTGTTCTAGTCTTAAGCTCTAACGTAGAAGATCACTTATTATTTCTGCTTCTATTTTTTGATGCAGAAACAAAATATATAATTTCTTGTTGGAATAGGTGGTCTCGAAATATTACTGTCACAAATTGATGCCATTTTGTGCATTCTCTTCCCCTAAATGAATTATTATTTTCAACACATCCCATTTTGTGCATTGTGGTGGATTCACTAGAATAAAAACCTCACAATTATAGAACTCTTAGATGGGGAATATATGGTTTGTGAGTTAAAAACCATTGTAATGGGAAGGAATTATTATAACTTTTGGCATGATGCGAAATCATGTTGTGTCATTTAAAATAGCATGACTCATAATAATTTGGCTCTCATATTTATTAGATTTGTAATCAACTGAAAACGTTTTATAAACGTTTCAACAAAAGCAATTTACTTACGAACATGAGCTACAAAATATTTAACATTTATTCAAATAATAACCAAATACTTGAAAGTATTAACCGCCATTTTCAAAGATATAATCTGGAAAAATGTGCTCGCATTCTTATAAACTGAGTGTTGGAGTATGCGCGTGTCATAGTAAATAATTATACGACTAGATACACGTGAGCCTATAGGGTCACACACGCATACACAGAGAGTTGTGATAAGAGGTTCGGGTAATGACTACTTGGATGGGGATCAAGTTATGATTTGTGGTATTAACCATAACGATTTTTACTATGATCAACTAATACATGTAGAATTTGTTCAAAAAAACAATAATAAATAAAATAATAATAATACATGTAGAAATTAGAGGGAAAATGAACAATATATTGACCAGATTCAACTAACTAGTTACAATACAAAAAAATTAAATAGAAAAGACAAAGACCTAAACCCTAAATGCTAAACGGGCCTAAACCTATGGGCCTGGCCTATAGGCCTTTATTATCTAACATCCTCTCTCAAACTCGCAATATTGTAGCGGTAAACATTGATAGTTTGCCAAACATAAAATAAACTAAAACTGAAAAAAAGAAAAAAAAATGAAAAAAAAAATGAAACACAGAGTGTCCCAGAGTGCAAACTCGGTGCTAGACGGAGTTTCAATCCAATGCAATCCAAACTAAAACAAGGCGACCTCAGCCAAATCTGAAACAGACGGACCAAAGTCTCATTGCAAAACCAAAATTAGAGCAACATAAATACGGAGATGAACGAGAGTAGAACAAACAGAACCAGGTGCAGATTTAGACATATTCAAGCATGTTCAAACAGATTTAGACAGAGCAGATTCAGGCAAATAAATGAAGAAAAAATGAAGGTTAATACAAAATGAGTGCTAAGAAAAAATGAGCTGATCAGGTGGGAGATCAGTGGGTATACACACAATTTTTTTTTGTTTCTAAAATCTTCAACACTGTCTCACTAATTGGAGGGTCTTAGTTATATAAATAGGTAGATAGAAATAATTCATATCATCCACTACTAATTTATACTCTACCGAAAAAATAATATCACTTTCATCATCTATTCCACTTTATTTGTCAAGTTGTCACCAATAATTCATACTTTGTTCTTTTCTCAAGCTGTCTTCCACTCTTCCCTATTTCTGGTCAATTATTCATAAACATTGATGCTCACCTGATTTGTTTTGTTCAGTAAACACAGCAACCTTGAGAGCTCGTGAATATTTAAAGTCTGTCTCGGTTTCAAGGTATTTTTACATATTTAGCATTTTTGGTATAAGTTACTAATTGCAGACACCAAGAAGATCTTACTTTTTTTAATTCACAAGTACGTTATGTAACGTTTATAAGTTTGATAGTATCATTATTTTGGTATGTATTAATCTATAAATAAAACTTGTTTAATTCTAGCAAAATGGATGTTGTATCTGCAGCAGCCCTTAATAAGTTAATTACCGTAATATACAAAAGTTCGGTCGGGTTTCGGTTACAAACACTACCCATGTAATCTGTTTATGCTAACAGGTTGACGGGTCTACCAGAAACCTGATTAGACCCAAGCTTAACCTGTTTATTTTCGTGTCAGGAAAATGGAAGTTGTATCTGCAATCGTTGGTCCTGTTGTGAATGTTTTGACGGTTCATATTACGCAAAAGCTGAGAAACCTCACTTCCTCCGCGGAACATGTTAAGCACATGAAAAACAGAATGAAGGTTTTGGACGGTCAAAGAGCTGATAACGAAAAGCGGATGAGAGAAAAAAATGTTATCCCTATAGATCCTATTCGAACTAACTATATCCTACAAACTAATAACTATAGAAAAAAAATTTATTCACTTAGGTGATACTGATATTGAAGACAAGACGTCATGGACCCAGTGACGTGCTCCACCACCCCTCCTAGCCACTCAGATATCTCTTAAAAGATATTTGTTTCATTTCTCACGGAGAACACTATATAATCTATCGGCCTCTCACTCCGAGATGTGTTGATATTGAAAAGGTGGCACTCTGCTGCATGCCTCCGACCACTAAAACCAAAACGCAAAATCGAGTCTAGAGCCAATGAGATTCATCAAAAATCTCTTAGGAACACTTTCATAAGAATACCCTTGTGTTCACCAAAAAGGACACAAGGTGTACAATAGTCTTAATGAGATCCAAGGATCTTGCCATTTCTATCAATGATGGTTTCTATGTTTCAAATGGTCTACAGTTGTGGGGTGATCTCCAACGACTCACTGAATCGTGGGTGCACTTCGGTGTGTCCGTGTAAGCCCTTTCAGGGGTATCCGATTCAGAACGGCCTGGGGAAGGATTAGAGAAAGTCTTCACATTATGCTGTTGACAATCTCAAAGACCCAACCTGTAAGCGCTGGATGATTATTACTAACGGTTTTATGCAGCTACCCAAAAACATCCATTAACCATCATCACATATAACAAATATCTTCACCTCAGCATACTCATACTTATGAAGAACATCCCCAACAAAGCTCAAGTGTAAAAAGTTCAAGACAAGGAGATCAAGTTAAAGACCTAGTGTTAAAGACGAAGTCAAAAAGCTAATCAAGATGTCAAGAACAAGTTCATATGTCAAAAGATGAAAGTCTATGGGGAGATTGTTAGCAGAAGTATAGAGTCCAATATATATGAGTATGTTGAAGGTCATGACGTTATAATCACAGGAAGAACTTGATCAAGGCAAGAACTTCCAAAAGGCGATTACTTTGAAGATCACAGTGCATGAAGGATTGAAGAATGAAGACTATTCTACATCGACACATAAAGTTCAAGATGTTGAAGACAAAAGACCAATCATCGGAGCATCATTGAAATGACCATCCCTTAGGGGGAGATTGTTAGCATTTAAAAATTAAATTAAAGTGATGGTCATTTGTATTTTATAAACTTTGTGTGTGTCGAATTCAATGTAATAGAATAGTATGTAAAGGGCTTGTGTTGGACTAAGCTTATATGTATTAAGTAAAGTCATGAATTGTCCAACCCAACACAAGCCCAACCAAGCCCAAAAGAAAGCCTCTTAGGGCATCCCATCTCAAGTATAAAAGCACACTCTCACCCTCATTTTTAGGGGTGCCTCTTAGTTTAATATAGGTGAGAGTGTGTAGTGTGTGTGCTTTTATTGTATTGTTCTCTTATGTTTCTATAATAAACATTTGGTTAAAATTAGTATACGATCCACATCTACATCTCTTCTTCATCTATATATCTTCCTTAGAGTGTGACGATCTTATATAGTTATTAGTTTGTAGGATATAGTTGGTTCGAATAGGATCTATAGGGTTAACAAAAAATGTAAGAAATCGAGAGATACCTACTCGTGTACCAGGGTGGTTGGAAGATGTTAAAAAAATCAAGGAAGATGTCGACAAAATTTCAAGTAACGACACTGGATGCTTTAATGTCAAAAATAAGTATCTAGCAGGAAGAAACGCATTGAGGGTAACCGAAGATATCGAAGGTCTAATTAAAGAGAGTTCTGACGTCATTTGGAGTGATGCCCAAATCCCTTTAAGAAGAGTCGATTCCAAGCGCCCGGCATCAACATCAACATGAGGTGGAAATACCCAAATTGTGTTCAAGTCAAGAGACAAGTTATTCAATGATGCGTTGAAGTTCCTTCAACACGATGATGATAAGACTCGAGTAATAGCTCCAATTTAACAAGTTATCTCTCTCTCATTATTTACTCCCCTTAATCTACCACACTCAATGTTTGGCTGAAATATTTGAGTTGATTACTTGAATGCGTTGTGTGTTTACCTGTTATATATGTGGTTATTGATTAGACCTGAAATTGTGTTTGAGGTTATGAAACTGTTACGCGAGCTGGCTAAGATTATTGTTATACATGCTGCAATAGTACGGGATTATTATTATGCGTGCCGCAGTAGTGCGGGGTAATACTATATGGTGCACCTATAGCGGATTATTATTATGATATGAGACACTCCTTGAGTGCGGCTCATGACCTGATTTATGTGACTTAGCCAGTGTAACAGACAAATTTGTGTGGCACTATATGAGCTTAGTATGTTTATGATTGCCTACGGTTTGAATTATTTGGTTATGGTTGCATTTGCGGATTTGTTTTGGAACAGTGTTTTGGGCAGCGTGAGCCTACGTTAAATTTGGGAATGACTAATGGAACGCGAAAACCTTATGGTTCAACCATATTGTTTTTAAACTGAAATCTATGAACTCACCAACCTCGTGTTGACACTTTTAGCGTGTATTCTCAGGTTAAGGAGATAGCATACTGTTAGAAGGCGTTTGGCAAGGGACACGGTCATAGACAACTCTGATCCAAAATCTGAGGAAAAAAAACAATAATTGATCCCTAAATTTGAAAAATTACTATTAGTGACAAAGATTTTTACGATGAAGTTGATAATTATTAAATGCTTTTGGAGTTGATTTGATGATTAATTGTAATAACATATTTATGTGTGTTTGTGTAAGTCAAAACCCTAATTTTACTAGTGGAGAATGAAAAAGGATTGGAGATTTGGCTTTACTATATGACGAAATTTCCTGTCAACTGAAAAAATCATATTTCATTAGAGCCGTTAAATAAAATTGGAATGAAATGTGAGGATTTAATATTTTGATCTTTTGAAAGGAAAAAACTGATATATAATGCTCTCACCTTTGGAGTAGTTTATTTGTTGTAGTATTTCGAGTTTTTTTTACCAACTTATTGTTTTTTAAAAACTTATTTACCATTCTATGACTTCTTTGAAAATATTGACTATAGTATTGTGTTTTCCTTATTACTTCAATTTTGTCCATTTCTTTAGAATAGATCATAGTCAATAAATAGGAGAGAGTGAAAATCCTTTTAGACTTTTTTTTAACCAGAATCATCCTTAGTGTTTTTTCAACTCATTTTTTGCCAATGTATATCATCAATAAATTGATTCACTAAAACTAATTAATTGTCACTGTATTTCTGTATTTCATGGTGAAAGTTATTACTTTATTGTATATCAAATGATGCTTAAAACTATTATAAAACTTGGCAAAAAGTATATTTTTAAAAGTCATCAAACAAAGGAGTAGATTTATGCATAATATCAAGATTGCACACAAAAACAAATTGAAATAGTAAATTGGTTTCAAAACATGTTAAGAAGTATTAAGTAACTTTTGGTCATTTGAAGTCTAGGGACTGAAAGTGTCAAGTTCTTATTCTTTTTATCATTGGAGGTCAAGTTCAGCTGTGAATGAAGAGTTATAGAAGTTCAAGGGCTCTAGTGAAAATATGAGCTCTATATAAGCTCATATTCTCTACTAGGGTTGATTACGCAGTCATATTATTTCTCTTATATTTTCTCTTTGTATCTCATTCTCTCATATTGTCTCTATATTCTTGTTGATATCATCTTTGATATCTGTTAGTCTTACTGTCTGGTATTGATTGATCAATCTATATTGATCATCAGTTGAGTGTGAGAGATTTGTAGTGAGGATTTAGTTAGAGCCCTTCTAAAGGGGTTTAACTTTTGTCTTTGTAATTGTTTGGTAAGCACTCGTTTGAGGACTTATCTTCTATAGCTGTTAATAAGAAAAATACACCAAGGGGTGGTTGGTTGGGTGTAGCCGTTGTTTGTTGTGTGTTCTTTACCATTTTTACATGGTATCAGAGCCCTAGGTTCTGATCTGGTGGTTCTTGATCGTATTGCGGTTTTAGGGTTTCCATATTTTTTGGGGATCTTGTTAATTGGAGGTTGTATTGTTCGATTGAGGTCGTATTCTTTACGGCCGTGGTTGATTTAGTCTGTTCAGGCTAGATCTGGTGATTTCTTGGTGTTCTTGGGCCCATTCTTGGTTGCAATATCACTAGACTAAGTGAATCTAGTGTTATTGTGGTCTATATTCCGCTGGTATAGCTCTGTAAGTGATTTTTCTTCCCTTAGAATAACAAGAGTTTAGTTAATAGGGTGCAAACGGGTTCGGTTAACACCTTGACCCACCATCTTGAATGTGTGGAAACCTGCTCTGGCCAACCCCAGTCCTATTGGCTGATTCTTTGTTATATCTGGGTGTGAGTTTTATTTTTTGTTGAGTCTAGGTCGCAGGAGGATAGGCTAGGATAGCTTTGGAAGTTGTGATTGAGGTTGTTTGGTGGTCTGTTGTGCTGTTAGTTATTTGTTGTTTGTTTGTTCTGTGTTTGTCTTCTGTTTGTTGTTCTATTCTTATTGTTCTGTTGCTATTTGTTTTCTTTGTCTGTTCATTATCTGGTTGTTATGGCTACTAGTAGTAGTATTACTCCTATTTTGATTAATAATCTTGATGCTGGTAATCCTTTGCATATTCAAACTAATGATAATAGTGGTACTGCATTAATTCCATTTAAACTTCTTGGGACTGAAAACTATAGAATATGGTCTGGTGCAATGAAATTGGCTTTACAAGCTAGGAATAAGTTTAGTTTCATTGATGGTACTTGTTTAAAAGAAACTTATTCTACTAGTGATGTTTTGTCTGCTCAGTGGGATAGGTGTAATGCCATTGTTCTTACTTGGATTATGAATTTTGTATCTCAAGATGTTTATGTGGGACTTGTGTATTCTGATAATGCTCCTTCTGTGTGGAAAGAATTGCAAGAAACTTATGATAAAGTAGATGGTTCTGTGATCTATAATCTGTTGCAAAAGATTAATTCTGTGAAACAAGGTGGTAGTTCTGTGGCTGATTATTATCATAGACTTAACTCTTTGTGGAGAGAATTTGATGCATTAACTAAATTGCCTAAATGTGTTTGTGAAGTTAAGTGTTCTTGTGAAGCTAGTAAAGAGCTAGGGTTGCATCAGCAGCTTATGAAGATGATGCAATTTCTCATGGGCCTTGATGATTGTTATCAGCGAGAACTACTCTGCTGACTAGGGACCCTCTTCCTGAGGTGAAAGAGGCTTATGCCACAGTCTCTAGAGAGGAATCTCATAGAGGGATCCCTGAGTCTTCTAGTGCTGTTGAGTCTAAAATGAATGCCACATCTTTTGCTGCTAGATCTTTTAATAACAACAAAAGAGGGTTTAATAACAATAATAACAACACTAGAAGTACTAATAATGCTAATAGAGGTCCTAATCCTAATCTTAATTGTAAAAATTGTGGAAAGATTGGACACACTATTGAAAGATGTTATGAAATCATTGGTTTTCCTCCAGGATTTGTGAAAAACAACAATAATAATAAACAGAGTGTTTTTAAACAAAATTATAATGTTAATGTAGATGTTAAACAGTCTGCTACTAGTCCTTCTTCTGGTTTTACTTCTGATCAGATGAAGAAACTTCTGTCTTTGATCAATGATACATCTTCTGGTAGTATTCATGCCAATATGTCTGGTAAGGCTTTTTTTTTTAATGGCAATGTCTGGTTCAATATTAATTTCTCTAGGTTTTTTTGTGCTAATAATAAGCTATATGTTAATAACTTAATACTATAAGTATGTGTTGGATTATTGATTCTTGTGCTAATCAGCACTTGACTGTGTCTACTGTTGGTATGTCTAATATTGTTGATGTTACTAGTTTAAAGATTACTGTTGGTCATCCCAATGGTACTCTTGCTACTATTAGTCATGTTGGGAACTTAAGGTTAACTGATAATGTGATATTATATGATGTTCTTGTTGTGCCTGGCTATCGTGTTAGCTTGTTATCTGTAAACAAACTTATTAGAGATAGTAAGATGTTTGTTGGTTTTGATGAAGATAAGTGTTATATTCAGGACTTGAAAAAGGAGAGAACATTGGGGACTGGTAGTGAGTCTGGAGGTCTATATCTGTTTGACATGAATAAAGATTGTGTGATAGGTAAGTCTAATATGATTCTGAGTTTCAATGTGTCTAAGTTGCTTTGGTATAATAGACTTGGTCATCCTGCTGATCAAGTATTGTCTGTTTTACATGAAGAATTAAATATATCTAAAAAGACTTCTGTGCCTATCTGTGAGGTCTGTCATAGGGCTAAACAGAAAAGGGAACCATTTCCTTTGTCTGATCACAAGTCTAAGACTGTTGGTGAACTTGTTCACCTAGACTTGTGGGGCCCTTACAGAGTCCCTACCAGAGAAGGGTTTAAGTATTTCTTGACCATTGTTGATGATTTTTCCAGGGCTGTGTGGGTTTACTTAGTCAAAACTAAGGATGAGGTTTTTGATGTATTTGTGTCCTATGTTAAATTGATTCATACTCAGTTTGAAGTCAAAATTAAAACTGTTAGGTCAGATAATGGTACAGAATTTGTGAATAAAAGAATGCATACTTTGTTTTCTGATCTAGGAATTATACATCAGACCTCTTGTGCCCATACACCTCAGTAAAATGGTATTGCTGAAAGGAAACATAGACACTTGTTAAATGTAGCAAGAAGTCTTATGTTTCAGGGGGGGATTCCTCTATCATTCTGGTCTGAGTGTGTTCTAACTGCTGTGTATCTTATAAACAGGCTACCTTCATCAGTGTTAAATGGTAAGTCTCCTTTTGAGTTGGTACACAAAAAGAAACCTAATCTTTCCCATTTGAGGTGTTTTGGTTGTTTATGTTTTGCCACTATTTTAAACAATAATGATAAGATGTCTTTTAGGTCTGAGAAATGTGTTCTGATTGGATTTTCTACTGGTAAAAAAGCTTATAAACTTATGAGTTTGGATACTAGAAATGTGTTTTATTCAAGAAATGTTAGGTTTTATGAGAACATATTTCCTTTTAAAATGAAAACTTGTGATTTAACTGATGTAGACTTTACAAATGAAGTTGATCACTTGAAATTTTTTGGTGAGCCTCAAAGTCCCAATGATGAAGGGAAAGATTCATCAGTTGTGGAAGGTAGTATGCAACCTCCTGATTCAGCAGATGCTTCAAGTGATACTACACTTGGTATGAATCAGGAAGGAAGGCATTCTGCAACCAATTTTGATGACCATATCTGGTCTGAGGGCAATCTTAATGAAAATGTTTCTGTGCCAATTTCTTCTCATGATCAAAATAGAACTGATGAAGTGCAGACACCTGTATTAAGAAGGTCTGATAGGCAGTCTAAACTTCCTGTTAAGTTGAATGATTATGTGTTAAGTTCTAATGTTAGATATGGTATTGAAAAGTATGTTTGTTATGCTATGCTTAGTAATGATAATTTGAGTTTTACTACTAGCTTGAATAAATCTGTTGATCCTACTAGTTATGAGGATGCCATTACTGATCCTAATTGGATTGATGCTATGAACAGTGAGGTTGTGGCTTTAAATAGAAATAATACTTGGACAGAATGTTACTTGCCTGCTGATAGAAAAGCAATTGGGTATAAATGGTTGTGGAAAATTAAGTATAAGTCCACTGGTGAGATTGATAGATACAAGGCTAGGTTGGTTGCTAAGGGGTTTGGACAAAGGGAAGGTTTAGATTATGATGAAACCTTTAGTCCAGTGGTTAAAATGGTTACTGTGAGATGTGTTATTAGTGTTGTTGTGCATAATAACTGGCCTTTATATCAACTTGATGTTAACAATGCATTTTTATATGGTGATTTGGATGAAGATATTTTTATGATTATGCCTCAAGGATATGAAAATGCTGATAAGAATAAGGTGTGTAAACTTAATAAGTCATTGTATGGGCTTAAACAAGCTCCTAGACAGTGGAATGCTAAACTTACCACTGTTTTAGCTGAGCATGGTTGTGAACAAAGCAAGTTTGATTATTCTTTGTTTATAAAAAAGTCTGAATCTATGTTTATGATATTGCTTGTGTATGTTGATGATATTGTTATAACTGGTAATAATGAGACTGAGATTAAAAAGTTTAAAGAGTTTTTAAACTCTAAATTCTTGATTAAAGATTTGGGTAAGCTGAAGTATTTCTTAGGTATTGAAGTTTTGGAAAATGAAAAAGGTATTTGTATGTCTCAAAGAAAATATTGTTTAGAGCTTCTGTATGAATATGGCTTGTTAGCAGCTAAACCTGTTGATACTCCATTGCCTGAAAATGCTGTTCTTAATCATGTTGAAAACACTTCTGATAAATATCTGAAAAGGTTCACTAGTTATCAACAGTTAGTGGGAAAGTTGATTTATCCTACTAATACTAGGCCTGACATTAGCTATGTTGTTCATTGTCTTATGCGTAGTCCTTTGCAGTCTCATATGAAGGCTGCATTAAGAGTTCTTAGATATCTTAAAGGTTTTCCTGGTTTAGGATTGCAGTTTGACAAAGTGTCTGATCTTAAGCTTAGAGCATATTCTGATGCAGACTAGGCTAAGTGTCCAAAAACTAGGAAATCTGTTACAGGGTTTTGTGTGTTTTTGGGAAAAAACTTGGTTTTTTGGAAAAGTAAAAAGCAGACTTCTCTTTCTAAAAGCTCTACTGAAGCTGAGTACAGAAGTATGTCTTCTGCTACATGTGAAGTTATTTGGTTGAGTAACTTGTTGCATAGTTTGGGTATTACTGGATTGTTTCCAATTGAGTTGTTTTGTGATAATAATTCTGCTATTCAATTAGCTGCAAACCCTGTGTTTCATGAAAGGTCTAAACACTTTGAGCTTGATGTTCATTTGGTTAGAGAAAAAGTTGCTGCAGGTGTGATTAAAATTGTTAAGGTGCACACTAATGTGCAGACTGCTGATATATTTACCAAATGTCTTGGTAGTGCACAACATAATTTGTTTTGCAAGAAACTTGTGTTGTTAGACATGTTTAAAAGGCAGAATGCTGAAGCAGCTGATGTTAAAGAAGCAGTTCAAGTTGATGACTCAAAAGGTTAAGGGAAGGTGTTAAGAAGTATTAAGTAACTTTTGGTCATTTGAAGTCTAGGGACTAAAAGTGTCAAGTTCTTATTCTTATTATCATTGGAGGTTAATTTCAGCTGTGAATGAAGAGTTATTGAAGTTCAAGGGCTCTAGTGAAAATATGAGCTCTATATAAGCTCATATTCTCTACTAGGGTTGATTACGCAGTCATATTATTTCTCTTATATTTTCTCTTTGTATCTCATTCTCTCATATTGTCTCTATATTCTTGTTGATATCATCTTTGATATCTGTTAGTCTTATTGTCTGGTATTGATTAATCAATCTATATTGATCATCAGTTGAGTGTGAGAGATTTGTAGTGAGGATTTGGTTAGAGCCCTTCTAAAGGGGTTTAACTTTTGTCTTTGTAATTGTTTGGTAAGCACTCGTTTGAGGACTTATCTTCTATAGCTGTTAATAAAAGTAATACACCAAGGGGTGGTTGGTAGGGTGTAGCCGTTGATTGTTGTGAGTTCTTTACCATTTTTACAAAACACAAAAACCAAAAGATTCGAAAAACAATTAATGCAAATGACAACATCCAAAATTGTTTGTAGCAACAATTCGTCATCGAATTATCGTGCCTAATGTCATCTTTGTCCATATTTAGTGCTTCAATTTTATCTCCAACTACGTCTCTTTAAAACATCATCTACTCATCAAAAAATCCATCATTGATTTCATTAAAATCAATGCACGACAGTATGTCAAAGTCAACATTACGAATCATATCCAGAACGACATTCACATGACCCGTCCTTCTATTTCTTCTTGCGGCAAACCTATTAAAACAACTAAATAAGCGTATATGTCGTTAATTAACTAAATAAGCACACAAGACAAAAACATTGAGAGCATACGAGGCTGTTTAAATAATGATCCATACTAATAGTTGATACTAACGATCACCTAATTAAACTCAATACATGCATGTAATAAAATTGTATCTTTGTTTGAAAAAGCTTGTTAAACATCCACGTTGCGGTTTTTTTTCTTTCATTCTTATTTTACACTTTTTGATTTGTATTATTAAAATAGGAAAGAGGCACCATAGATTAGTCAATATTTTTCAGTTAACTATATAGTGGTAAATAAATTTTTAAAAGATGATAACTTGGTCAAAAACTCATAGTATTTCTATAACCACGTGTCTGAATTTGAAATTCTCATTTATCATCATCAATATAATTTCTATACCCATGCTTTTATTTCGATATTTATAACCCTGTACATATACAGGGTTCTTGGTATTAAAATTTTAATTTAATTTAATAAAATAAAGGTTTTAATTATCAAATTTTTGAATTTTAGAGAAATATAAGAAAATTATGAAAATTGATAATTTTACACTTCAATTCGTAATGTAAAATTTTAATTTAATTTAATAAAATAAAGGTTTTAATTATCAAAATTTTGAATTTTAGAGAAATATAGGAAAATTATGAAAATTGATAATTTTACACTTTAATTCGTAATGTTAAATATAAGCTTGACCACTTTTTATAAGTTTTGGATTTAAATATAGATTCCATTGACAAATCATAATACAATATTATTTTTCACTTAAGTCTAAAAGAAAAAGCAAAAAGAGAAAGGAGCGACCAAGTACATGGCCTTTTTTTTTTTTTTTTTTTTTTTACATCTGTTTCGTACACAAAATTATCAATTTTAACCAAATTGAAGGCCAATTTGACTTGTATTAACTAACAAGAAGGTTTTATTTTGCCATGTAGCGAAATTGGGCTTTTATATAAACTCAATTTGGTTTTCATCAAACATCCTTTTGCAATTTTGTGTTTCATTTATTGTAAAAAGATAAAAGAATAAAAGTTTCGTTGTTTATTCTATGCAAGCTTATTTAAAGGTAAATGTTGATTTTTAAAACATCAACACTTGTCAGTGTTAGCAATGTTATTATTTATATAAAACTAGTTGCATGACCGCTCGGTAAGAGACTTACTTTCATTGTATTATTTGTTAGTATTAGTGAACTAATAATACTACTAATGCTACTGTGATTGATAGCAATAAACAAAGAATCATAAGTTGTGTTTAGAGTGTTGCGTATAGCCCATGCTAAGCTCATATGAGGCCGGGATAATTTTGTTGAATCTTCTTAATAATTTGTTCAATTTTTGTCCCTTCATACACGTACGTCTAAACACTAGGTTGAATTGTGTTGTGTGAATACACTAAAATAAGCACTTTATATAAGCAATTTGAAACTGGTTTAACATGTGTCTTTGGGTATCAAAAACTCAACACACAATAGAGTGAAATTGAGTAAGCATCAACTCATCGAAAGATTAGTTAAACTACTTGATGGTATAAAAAATCTCATATGTGTGCCATTATTTAAAAATGTTCCATGCTCTTATTAATGACATTCTCGATCTCCCCTCTTGTCTAACACATCCATGAATATGCAAAAGAAATCACAAAATCATTATTATTATATGGTGCATAAATACGAACTCTAGTAGAAAAAAATAACGAAAACCTCATTAAGTATATATGCTAATAAATGTCTAAAAATATCTATGATGGTGCTACTCCCTTACTCTCTTTGACTTGATCCATTTTCCACAAACACATATGTGTAAATAAATATATTAAAACTTGAATCGAGCAGTATTATTCATTCATAAATCAACAATAAGTTAGCAATTAAAATATGCGCAAACCCATCATTCAATCTAACACCTTAATAACAAGGAGCTTAGTTATATTAGAAAGCAAGTTTGAAAAGTAGTAACAAGTGCAATACCCGTGCATTGCCCGGGTAAACTGCTAAATCTTATTTGTTAAATTAAGAATTGAGATAGAAAACAGAAAAACTAAATATAGTCACACATATTCTATTTTGCATAGTTTTTTTAGATACATTATGAAAAAAACAACAATTAAAAATTTATAAAACTGTATTACAAATAGTTGGATCCTTGTTACATGTCGTTCCACGTTTAGTTAAGTTTATATAATTGGGTGTCATCTATGTATAACGTAGGCATAGATTAATGTCTTTTACTTCTATATCTTTTGTAACTTCAATTAAAGTATCAACATATTTAATCATTGGTTATATGCTATTATGGCCAATATCTAAAACATCATATTACAAAATCTATTATAACTAAACTGTAAAACACAATGACAAACCATACCCTTAATATTCAGCTCCTTTAACCGAAAGACCAAATACATTCTTAAAAGTGTCAAATCTTACATGCTTAACCGAATTTTTTTGTCCGGTATGAGTTTGTAGTTTCTAAATATGACAAAATCGAAACCTTTGTGTGCCAAAGAAGAAACTGACGGTCTATGGAAATAAGACAGCGTGATTGTTGATTTTTTGTAATAAAAGGTGTAGTTAATTACTGAAGTCAAATGCCAATATGAGTCCATGAGGGGGTGCCAAGAAGTATTGTCCCTCATTGCCATTACACCATAATCTTAATTAATACATGGATTGAAGAGGGAAGTGGTTAAACGGGTTAAGCGAAGAAACTCAATACAACCTTGAAAAACACGTACCACAACCACAACAAATTGGAAACCTTCTCCTAAATGTCATTCCAATCTGATTGTAACTGAAGCCTTAAGATCGTAAACAATGGCTTGTGTGAAAGCATGTTGGAACATGTGTAATTCAAAACAGATACACAGTTTATTAATCTTGATCATGAGCCATGATATAAAAGGTACTGCCAAAAGCAAGTGATTTCTTTCAAGAGAATTTTGAAATTTAATTGGCATTCAATTTAAAGTATCAACAAACATCACGATATTTTTGCTACAGATTACTTAGATTGAACCTAGCTAGTTACATTTGTATTCAAACTTATAATTATAATAGAACATGTGCTAATTAAATATTTGCCTCCCTAAAATTAAGGTAATGATTAAGTTCATTTTAAACAGTTGAGATTTATTATCAATTTGATCCTACGGTGGAAAGGGGATGCCATGTCATCATTTTTTCTCTCTGCTCCGTCGGCAATATATATAGTAATATTAGATTTCTAGAGTTACCTTTTATGCTTTTTTTTATTATTAAAATATCGATATGTATAAAGGAGCTAATTACTAAAATTAATAAGAGAATAGCTTATAAGCTGACAAATTACTTAACAAAGTGAGTTGATTGAGGGTAGTTTAGCATCCACTAGTCACTCTATTAGCTCCGCCCTTATTCTTTGAATCATTTTATAGAATCCCCTTTTATTCTCTTTTACACATTCCTCCCTGGTAAGTCCCTTAATGTTATTGTACTATATAAATCTTAAATCCATCCAAACAATGAATTGACCCTAATGTGTAGTAGCAATTATTGAAATAAAGAAAAGTATCTAATGGACATAGAACAAAAACTACATACCTGGCTAGCAAAAAGGCTATTAGTAACAGGGGCGGAGCCAGGATTTTAAGTTAAGGGGGCCGATATAAAATTTTAGAATGTAACGATATAATTCTAACCAATATGTCAAAGCATGAAAATCTAGAAAAGTAAACAAAGAGCCAAATTTATAATAAATTAGAGAAATACGTGTTTTAGACTAATACAAAGCCTTAATCAATCTTGGTAAGAATTTCAATGACCGTTAGCAACTTAGCGATTAGCATTTGGCCTCCTTACTACTAATAAAAAAAATATAGTACCTCTTCGGTAGTTAATTTATGATTCTTGATTGCCAAACAAGTTTCATCTGTGAAGGCTATGGATGTAAAAGTACCTAGAACATCAACGTCGTATCACCATCTTCAAATCCTTTGTCTCATGAACTAACCTGCAAAATAGTTTGCTCTGTTTTACTTATCTTATGAGTTAATACTTAATATGATCATTAATAATTCTTAAAGGCAAATACGTAATCAAACATACAACAAGTGATAAATAGATAATCACACAAGGTTACTAGCAATTAATACTTTTATAGTTATCAAGTGAATGAAGTGTTCATTAATGAAAGAACAAAAACTATCGATTAAATAACAATTAAATATTTCAAATAATCGAAGACACAGAGATTCAAATAAGTGAATAAGTAATTGTGATCATTAATGAAAGAAAAAATCAATAAAAGCATTCAATACCTTATCAGAAAAAACAATTCTTTTGATCGGTTTATCCACTTGTTACACTGGTCTTCCTCTTGACTCTTGAGTTTCAGCAGTTACAATTCTTTTATCCAAGAAACGCAATATTGAATCAGTAATATTCGTTGTTGATACAAAAGTTGGGCGTTCCTTGATTCCGTACCAATCATATCTTAATGCTTGAGACCTGCGCACTAAGAAAACAAAAAGACACCGTTAGGCTTATCGTGGGATTGTCTCCCACGATTATCCTCCGGCGTGAGAGTAAGTAATCGGTTTAGGGTTTGTAGAAGAGTTAGGATTTTGTGAGTCGTACCTTTAAAGTGAGTCGAAGGACTCTTTATATACACATGAAACCCTAGTTGGTTTCGTGTTCCTTACCCTTCGCGTATCCCGCCTATGTCGGCTACTTGATATATATCCCATAAATAAGAGATATCTTATATCAAAGTCATAAATAACTTCGGGCTTGGGCTATCGTGAGCCCAATCCGTTATCATAATAGCCCATTCGTGATGGGTATGGGTCCATTCGTGATGGACTTAAGTGTGGGTAGGGTTCGTGACCCGAATGCGGACTATACGTCATCATGTCCCCCCAGTCTAGTGTGCGCAATGCGTGATTGCGGATACTAGACTAACAATTCTAGCGAAAAATATTCCTCAATGCGTAGCGGGGAAGTTGCAAATGTTTCCCGCCCAAAGCACAATATAATTAATCTATTCCAAGTACAAGCCGTATCTTCATCGTAAATCGTGGGTGGTGGGTGAAAAAAGTGCTTTATCTTTGTGGTTCCCAGCCGCACGATTAGAGCAAGTGGGGTAAACTTGGCATCCATCCATGGATATGTGTAACCCTATATAAATTCAAGCCATCCTTTCACTGTGACTGTCACAGTAAAAATCATCATTTGCCACCATTGTTAAACCTTCTAATAGCAATCCAGAAATCAACGAAATCTAAGGTAATAGCGCGTGCGCTTCGTCATCCTTTAAATTCTAAATATGGTTCTGCAGTTATCCGATTTTCACTCTGATTTATCTGAGGACGATCTTCGTCAATTCGCCTCAGATTATTACATTCCTCTTGCATTGCATCCGGTGGTTCCGGCCGCAAATGCATCAATAGCTAACTTCCCCCACGGGAAGGTGGGGGTTTACACACATTTCTTCGAATTTGCAAATCAACGTGTGCCCATTTCCCTCTTTTTGTGCGATGTTCTTAACCATTATCGTCTTCATATTTCCCAGCTGCACTGCATAGGTGCAGCAAAAATAACTAATTTCGAAGTAAATTGTCGCCTTTTGGCGATTGAACCCACAGTCCATCTGTTCCGCGCGTTCTACCACACATCGTGGTCGAATGGGTGGGTGTCTTTTGCTAAGCGCGCCGGGACATTGCAGTGCTATACGGATAAATTAGATGCGCTGAGGGTTTGGAGGGAAAAGTTCTTTTGGGTAGATAGTGCCTTTTTTCCATGGGTTTTCGAGTTCTACACAAAAGAATCATTGCCGAGGGATGAGCGCCCTGACCCCGGATTGTATAACGAGGCTGATGCGGACATGATAAATACCAATCGCATTCCGATACAAGCGTATCCAGAAGAGTTTTTGGTGCACATGGGCATCAGTCGCAACTACTTCGGTAGTCCGGAAGAAGTGCCAACTTTTTTGGATGAAAATAGCCGGGGTGGGTGCTCGTCCTTCCTTCCTTTTCGATTATTAGTTGTAAGCGCTCTTCCCTTTGTAAATTATCTAACTCATTTTGTGTTTATTTGTTGCTTGTTGCGCAGAGATGGACCTATTCAGCGTTGTCCGCTTGGAGAAGCCCAAACAAGTGACTATAGGGGTGCGCCCTTTGAGGGATGGCGAACAGCCAATTCTACAGGCTACCGCAGGGCGCACGATGGTGATTGCGCAGGAGGAGCCAGAGGGGACGGATGAGACAGCGGAGGTCCCCGCAGGTGTCACTATGGCTACCCCTCTGCGTAGCTTTCCCACAGAGGGAGCGCAGATCCCTGTGGAGGTACTACATATAGACTCGACGGGGATGCTATGGATGAGTCTGAGGAAGAGGAGGGCCAAAGGTTAAAGCGCAAGAGATCATCTGGTGATGATGGCGCAAGTACATCAAGCAAGCGCCCTGCTATTTCTGTCAGGCAATCATCTGAGGAGAGTGCATCGCAGAAGGATGCTTCTGGAACTCCTCCCTTCAAGTAAGCAATGAACTTCTATCTTTAGACTTTTATTCCGTGTTGATATTGTTGCCATTTTTTGACTTTTTGTTACTTGCGCACAGTTTGGATGCTGTTATTGATGAGGATGCGCAAGTTGGGAATTCGCCACCAAAGACTGGTTCTGCGTATGCTGGTGAGTTCATGCCTGAGAGTCCAGTGGGTGAGGAGAAATCTTGTGAAGATGCGCCAACAGGTCGTCTTATAAAGGAGTTGGCTTCATTGGTTGAGCGGCTACAGGCTCAACATAGTGGTGAGGGCAGCCAGATTGTGCAGAAGGACAGAGAGATTGACATTCTGAGGGCGCAATTGGCTGATGCGCAGGCTGAAGTGAGGGCTTCTGGTGTGTACGCCCAGAAAGTTGCTGATGAGAAGATGTTGCTCATGGCTGAACTGACTCAAGAGCGCAATGGAGCAAGGGAATACAAGGCCTCCTGCCTTTGGGCCTTGAGGTATATGGAGCTAAACAAGGGCAAACTCATCTCAAACATGGATGGCTTCCGCAAGACTGTGGAAAGTTTGCTGGAGAATCAAGAGCGCAAGCTGCGTAAGCTCAGCATCGAATATGATGAGGAGCTATACCCTCATTTGGTGTCTACCATTGCTGAGCGCAGATGGCTCATTAGCCATGGGTTACGCCTCGCTGCCATGGGTACTTTGGAGTCCCAAGAGGTGCGAGAGGTTTTTGGGGAGGTGGTGGAGTGCGCGCTTGCACGTGGCAAGGCGCAAGCTGTAGAGGAGCTCTCTGAGAGCGAACTGCTGAAGGTGCCTGTCGCACAAGTGCCTAATTACAATGCCAATGCTTTTGATGAGCTTGTTCCGGCTATGGAGAAGATGAAACTGCTGGATCTTCCTCATATTGCTCAACTTGAGCGCGACCAGGATTACCCCATAAGTGTTATCATGGAGGGGTTGACGTTGGCCAAGCATTCGGCAGAGGGCACAGAAGAAGAGGTTGACTATTTCCTCAAGCCAGACGTGTCACAGCTGCAGGTACCCATCTTTGTCCACCCTCGCAACGTCCAGGATCCATTTGCCCTTGAGAAGGAGATCCCCTTGAAGCAATCCTTAGAGGCTCATGCTATGAGGTTGGCGAAGAAACAGGGTGTGAAGGGGAAGGCCATCCTCTGCGGTGTTGGTGCTGCGCATCTCCCAAGGTCTGATGGGGTACCTGTTAGCGTACCGACAGTGTCGCCCCAAGGTGGTGTTAGCAGATCTAGGCTCAGGCGTACCCGTAGCCTTTAGATTTTTTGTCTTGGTTACTTTTTGTAATAGATTAACATTTTTGTTGCCCATGTGCATGTTAAGTCTATACTTTGTATGAATTCGTAATCCATAATAAAGTCTTGGTTTTAAAATATACGATTGTACGCATATTGTACCAAATTTGATTGTGGTTATAATGTTTGTGCTTAGTTTATTTT
This sequence comes from Artemisia tridentata subsp. tridentata, assembly GCA_021014915.2. Classification (NCBI taxonomy): domain Eukaryota; kingdom Viridiplantae; phylum Streptophyta; class Magnoliopsida; order Asterales; family Asteraceae; genus Artemisia; species Artemisia tridentata. The sequence goes on along the minus strand of CP139505.1, from coordinate 441,825,184 downwards.
GTCTTTGCGTGAAAGATGTCTAAGAATCCAACCGTTTATATTAACACAATTAAAGAATTTGTAATCACTTGTATCATAATCGTGTATGAGATTCGTGACATAAGCGTGTATAACATAATTGTATATGAAATGCACAAGTTGCTGTGTATCCATCGTGGGATGCACAAGTGTATGGATTGCAGCGTACTGCGAATACCATGTTAAGGGGATAATTGTCTTAACTCCTAATTTGTTAAACGCGCACAGTATGCATTGTTGCGCATCCGTCGTGAGATGCGCATCGAACTTACTCCAACGTCTTGAGAATAAGGTGTTTAACAAGGATGCGTGATCCGGTGTTGATGGGTTTGCAACCCTCTTACTCAACGAGTCATTTATTAGGTTTACTCATCCTTTTACCATCGTGGGTTTTTAATTAGTGCATGCACGCCATGTAGGCAAAAGATAATATAATAAACAATATTGAGACATAAATTATATGTAAGCGATAAAGTAAAGTGTGTCACGGAGTTAGCTAGAAACCGCAACATTTTATTAATACTTGCAAGTTTTTGTAAAAAAGATAAAAACATTTGTCTAAATGAAACAAAAAATGTAAATACACGGATATTTATTTGGCACTTACTAAAGTGCGTAGGTGTCCATGCATTGGGTCGTAACCTTTCCTAAAGATAGCATCTCTTGAGATTGCAGATATTCCATGTGCGTTGTAGCTCACGGCCTTCCATGTCGCGCAGCTTGTACGCGCCTTGTCCTAGTGCTTCAATGACCTCATAGGGTCCTTCCCACTTTGGTCCAAGTTTACCTGTGTCTTCTGCGTGGCTTGCATCATTAGCGCGGTACACAAAGTCGCCAGGTCTGAATGAGGTGCTTCGAACTTTAGTATCGTAGTATCCCTTCATCTTTGACTTGGTTTTTGCTTCTCGTATGGCTGCGCGCTCGCGCCTTTCCTTCAGTAGGTCCAAATCTATCCGTCGTTCGTCGTCATTGGTCGCGACATTAACTTCCGCGGTGCGGATAGTTGGCATCCCAATTTCAGCTGGTATGACAGCTTCTGTCCCGTAGACAAGGGAAAAAGGAGTGTCTCCATTGCTAACTTTGATCGTCGTGCGATGCGCCCATAAGACGTGCGATAATTCGTCAACCCATCTTCCTTTATGTTTGTCCAGGCGCGCTTTAATTCCTTCGCCTAGACTGCGATTTGCGCGCTCAACTAAACCATTGGTTTGTGGGTGTTTAACTGATGCGAAGTGTTGTGTGATATTTAGCTCCACGCACCAGTCTTTGAACGGGTTATCACGGAATTGTTTTCCGTTGTCCGAAACGATTTCCCCAGGTAATCCAAAGCGGCATACAATATTTTCCCAAACAAATCGTTTTACTTGGTTACCTGTGATTGTCGCAACTGCTTTTGCCTCAATCCACTTAGTAAAGTAATCTATTGCCACAATAAGGAATTTCAGTCCTCCTGCTGCGACAGGGAAGGGACCCGCAATGTCAATGCCCCATTTATAGAATGGCCATGGAGAAGTAATAGGCGTTAGCTCTTGTTGTGGTCTGCGCGGGATGGGTCTATGAACTTGGCAGTCGTTGCATTTCCTTATCACATCGCGCGCATCACGGTGCATAGTAGGCCAGTAGTATCCTGAGCGCAATGCGTGTGCTACGACGGACCGTGGTCCTGAATGCATACTGCATGAACCAGCGTGGATCTCTCAGAGTACGTAATCTGCCTGAAGAGGTCCAACGCACCGAAGCCATAGTTGTAGGAATGAGCGCCGATATAGGATACCATCTCTAAGTTCGAACCTCTGCGCCGTGCGCCGTATCCGTCGAGCGTCTTTCTGCTCCTCGGGCAATTTGCCCTTGTTTATAAAATCGATGATAGGGGTCATCCATGTAGGATCCTGCTCTTCTATCGCCGTAGAAATCTCCATCTCCGAGATGGACTTGTTCTTTAGAATCTCCACCAATACTTGTTTTGACAGGTGCGCAAAGCTTGTAGATGCAATCTTACTCAGTGCATCTGCTTTTTTGTTTTCCCCCCTAGGAACTTGTTTGATGGTAAACCTATCAAAACTTTGAATTAGTGACTTTGTCTTTTCAAGGTATTGAACCATGTTGTCCTCTTTAGCCACATATTCGCCCAACACATGGTTGGCTACTAATCGAGAATCCACGTTTGCTTCTAGGTTGCGTACACCCATTCGAGTTGCAATGCGCAATCCAGCGATTATGGCCTCATATTCTGCCTCGTTGTTCGTGGCTGTGAATTCAAAACGCAGTGCGTAAGTGAACTCCATTCCTTCTGGATTAGTGAGTATAAGGCCAGCGCCCGACCCATCCACGCATGAAGATCCATCCGTGAATAAGATCCATGGCTCTTGTAGTTCTACCTTGCTTGGTGGAGGTGCGGCATCGGTGTCTGGCTTTTCGATGATGAAGTCTGCTAGTATTTGCCCCTTGACAGCGGTGCGTGGCCTATAGGAAATGTTATATTCGCCTAGCAGCACACTCCATTTTAGTAATCGCCCCGATGCGTCAGGTTTAGAGATAACTTGTTTGATTGGTTGGTCTGTGATTACCGCTATTGGATGCGCTTGAAAGTATCTGCGCAATCTTTTGGCGGCGAACACTAATGCTAAGACCAACTTTTCCATTGGGCTATAGTTAATCTCTGTCTTCTTGAGCGCTTTGCTTACGAAGTATACCGGTGTTTGTACAGAGTTCCTCTCTGTCAGTATTACTGCACTGACTGCTCCATGAGTCGCAGATAAGTAAACGATTAATTCCTCCCCTGGTCGGGGTGCGACAAGCTTAGGAAGCGCTGCTATATGTTGCTTAAGCTGTGTGAAAGCCTCTTCCGCTTCCGCAGTCCAACGAAAGTCTCCCTTTTTTGTACACTTCTTGAGTGTTTTAAAAAGAGGGAGTGACTTATCCGCTAATTTGGACAGGAACCTGTTCAAACCGGCTAGTTTCCCATTTAGAGACTGAACTTCTTTCAACGTGCGTGGTGAAGGAAGTTGGATGACAGCCTCTGTTTTTTCTGGGCATGGCTTAATGCCATCTGGTTCTATCATATATCCCAAGAACATGCCTTCTGTAGCACCGAAAGTGCACTTCTTGGGATTTAGCTTCATGTTGATCGCCCGTAGCGTTCTAAATGTTTCTTCTATATCGCGCACCACTTCGTCTTCAGTATGGCTTTTTATGACAAGATCATCCACATAAACTTCTAAGTTGCGGCCCACTTGCTTTTCAAATGCATTATCTACCAATCGCTGGTAGGTGGGGCCCGCATTCTTCAGGCCAAAAGGCATCTTTGTGTAATAGTAGACCCCTTGGCTTGTGTGGAAAGCTGTTTTTTCCTCGTCTTCCTTGGCCATTTGGATTTGGTGGTACCCTTTGTATGCGTCTAAGAAACATTTAAATGGATATCCACACAGAGATTCTACCTTCCAGTCTATCTCTGGCAGCGGATAGCAGTCCTGTGGACATGCTTTGTTGAGATCAGTGAAATCCACACACATCCGCCAACTGCCATCACCCTTCTTGACCATGACTGGATTAGAGAGCCAGTCATGGTAATAGACTTCACGCATGATGCCTGCGTCCACAAGTTTGTGTACTTCCTCCAGAATGGCTTTTGCGCGCTCTGGAGCTTGGCCGCGCTTTTTCTGCCGCACTGGGGAATATCCTTGTCAGATTTTTAGCTTGTGTTCTGCGATCGAGCGTGGCACACCAGTCATGTGCTTTGGTTCCCAGGCAAAGATATCCAGATTCCTCTGTAAGAGTGCGCACACGGCTGCTCTTCCTTTGTCAGACAGCGATCCTCCGATTGATACTTCTTGCTCTGGGTAATCAGGGTGAATTGCGACCTTCAAATTTGGAACTTTAGCTGCGCTCTGTTCTGGGACGTGCGTCGTCTCACATGTAATCATGTTACATTCTTCTGGTGGCGCAGCGTTGTTGTAAATGGTGACGATGCCGCCTTCTACTGGGAATTTGAGCATCCCATGCGCTATGGATGGTACCACGCGCAACGCCGAGATTCCTGACCTTCCAATAATGCCATTGTATGGCGAAGGAGATTTGATCACCATAAAGTTCATCCAGGCTGTCGTGGAGTGTTCCTTATTACCGACAGCGACTAGTAGGCGCAGTTGCCCCATAGGCCATATCTTTTCTCCTGTAAAGCCAGTAAGCGCAGTCGTGGCTGGACTTAACTGTCTTTGTATCTCAGGACGCAATCTCTTGAAGCAATGTTCATACATTATATCCGCTGATGCGCCCCCATCGACATACATGCGGTGGATGTCGTGACCCCCCGCATTTATTTCAATGGTAAGTGGTTCTGCCACTGCGTTGTCCGCAGTCAAGGTGGGGAAGGAGATTTCGCTTCCATGAGAGAATTTCTGGCTCACCTTTTGCCTAGTCTTTCGCTGCCATGATTGTATCATGTAGATAGTATCAGCTTTTTCCTTAGGCGCTTCTTTCTTGCCTCTGGTTCTCTGCTTGTCTTTCCCCTCCTTAATATTTTTAACAAGGTGGTCCAATCTGCCTTCTTTCACTAGTTTCTCGATTAGTTGGCGTAACTGGACACACTCATTAGTGGTATGGCCCTTCTGTGCGTGATACTCGCAGTATCCGTTCCCTACGCGCCGATCCTCAGGGGTGCGCATAGGTGGGGGTCTTGGAAAGTTCGCACCTTCCGTCGCGAATATCTCCTTTGGAGTTTTTGTTAATGGGGTGTACTTGTCGTTTCCCCTTCCGCCCCCTTGGGTGCGATAACTTTTGTTACGATTGCCACTCTGGTCATTGGATTGTCTCCTTGACTCTTCTTGTGACCTATGGTTCGAGTAGCCTTTCTTGCTATCCGCAGCGGCTGCTTCTCCTTGGACGAAGGACCTTGTGCGCTTCATGAGTTCGTCAAAGGTGTGGGGAACCCTATCGTTTAACTTTTTTTATCAAATCTGGGTTATTGATTGCGTTCATAAAACCCGATATTTTTAGTATCTCTGGGCACGCTTTGACTTGCATGCATTCGTCCTTATAGCGCTCCATGAAAGCGCTTGTGGATTCCCCTTGTCGCTGTTTTACCCTAGCGAGCTCGGCAGGGTTTTTGGCGCACTTCTTCCTTTGAGTAAAGTTTAAACGAAACGCCTTTCGCAACTCTTCAAACCCACCGATGCTTCTGCGTGGAAGCTTATTGAACCAATTGCGCGCGTTCCCTACTAATGTAGAGTTAAACATATGGCACCACACAGGTTGTGGCCAATTTTCGATAGTGGCTGCTGACTCGAAAATTTTTAGGTGATCGTCAGGGTCACCTGTCCCATCATATGTTTTGACATTAGCAGGCATGCGCCTTCTCTTATTTTCTGAAAAATCGTTGATGCGCCTAGTAAACGCATCAACTTTTTGGCGACGCCAGGGAAGAGACATGTCTTCGTCTTCCTGGTCGCGGTATTTTCCCCTTGATTTCCAGTGTCCAGTTTCTTTGTCCTCGTTGTCTGAGGAATCACTTGAGGATGAGCTTACTCTTTTGCGACGCTTGCGCCGACTATCATTGGAATCTGAGCTTGTTCCTCTGTGGCGCTTGCGCCGACTATCCTCGGAATCAGAGCTTGAAGGACTTTCGCTTGGGGAGCACCGTCGCCCAAGCCTATCATGAATTCTGCGACTGCCAAGCCTAGTGTGGACATTGGCTCGCCGCTCCTCATCTTCATGCTCTTCCAGATGCTAAAAGTTGGCTGCTTCATCATTCACAACCTTCCTTCCAATCCTGGTAAACACTGGGTGCTTGCGGCTATCCCTCTCGCGTCTTTCCTTTCGGTAGTGCGGTGGGGATGCTTCATACTCAGGGTCGAAGTTGAGCCTGGCGTGCAGACTTTGGCTTGACCTCTTTTTTGCCTCCTCTCGCATGAGCGCAGCCAAGGCTTCGTAGTTTTGAGATACGAAATCACTTGGCGCTAGTTCGGGCGTGACTCCTTCTAGTGCGAGGGAGTCTGTTTCCAAAACGAGATCCTTGTTTCGGATTGGCGCATTCGGTGGCTCGGTGAAGTTTACTTCTGGCATGGTGAGAGGAGTGCGATGTATGTCTACCGCGCTAGTACTTGTTGTAGTAGCATTGGTAGTCATAGTGAGCGGTTCTAATGGAGTAAAGAGCAGATCTGAGTACGACCCTAAGCTTCTAGGCGCACTGGTTGTTCCAGAGGTCTGCTTGGAGGCCGCATCAGTTTGCTGTTTCTTCCCTAGTAAATCATCATGCGTTTTCTTCGCATGCGAAGTCCGCTCCTTTCCGTGCTTCGTCATTCTAGTTCTTAGCAAAGCTCTTAGTGTAGGGTCCCACGGATGGCGCCACTTGTTGATACAAAAGTTGGGCGTTCCATGATTCCGTACCAATCAGATCTTAATGCTTGAGACCTGCGCACTAAGAAAACAAAAAGACACCGTTAGGCTTATCGTGGGATTGTCTCCCACGATTATCCTCCGGCGTGAGAGTAAGTAATCGGTTTAGGGTTTGTAGAAGAGTTAGGATTTTGTGAGTCGTACCTTTAAAGTGAGTCGAAGGACTCTTTATATACACACGAAACCCTAGTTGGTTTCGTGTTCCTTACCCTTCGCGTATCCCGCCTATGTCGGCTACTTGATATATATCCCATAAATAAGAGATATCTTATATCAAAGTCATAAATAACTTCGGGCTTGGGCTATCGTGAGCCCAATCCGTTATCATAATAGCCCATTCGTGATGGGTATGGGTCCATTCATGATGGACTTAAGTGTGGGTCGGGTTCGTTACCCGAATGCGGACTATACGTCATCATTCGTAGGGGCCGATTTTTCATAATCTTAAAATATTGTGCTTTTGGGCTATATTATAGTAGACTTATTGGGTAAGTTGGGGAAGGCCTAGCACCCACTAGTCCCCCCATTGCCTCCGCCCCTTATTAGTAAGCATTACACTATTACTCAAATAGGATTCTATGATGAGTTTTTTGTTACTTGAATTCCAAGCCCGTAATAGACACATAGCAGTAAATGAAAATACCATATTCAACATTGTAACAATAACTACAAAAGACCCATATCACACGGAACCGCTAATAAATAAAATTGGCTCAAATAATAGCGATGCACGTGTCATTAAAAACAAAATTATACACAATTTTCGAATAAAAAGTTAAACTTTAGCAGTGTATGTCTACTTAAAAATTTGATTTAACTACATTTTTGGTCCTTGTGGTTTACCGGGTGTAACGATTTTGGTCCAATAGTTTAAAAAGTAACGAATCTTGTCCAGAATCCGACGACCCGTAACAGTTTTGGTCCATTTTTCGTTGATTGGTAGTTTGACTTGTTAAAAAAAGGTGAAATGACTAAAATACCCTCAAATGATGATGTATAATGACTAAAATGACATTTCCTTTATTATTATTATTATTATTATTATTATTATATTATTATTATTATTATTATTATTATTATTATTATTATTATTATTATTATTATTATTATTATTATTATTATTTACTAAATTCTAAAAAATCTTAACATCATTGTACACGAACAAAAATAGATTTGCGCCCATTTTTCTTTCACCCGTTTTTTTCATCTTCATCTTCCCCAATGTGGAAAACTAGAAGGGGGGTTGAATAGGTTTACGTCGTTTTTCTTTTATTTTGAAAACTTTATTTACTTTAAAAACTTGACTTCAAGTTGTTTGTGAAAACAAATACTTGAACAAAATTATTAATTATATGTGTATCCTTTTATAGATTAGTTATAAATGTTTTGTTTTTATGAATGGAGTTCTAAATTGATCTTTATGTGAAATCAACTTCTAAGTAATACTAACAATTATATATGCCTATGTGTATGAAAGTAATTACGATATAAATAAGGAAATAAGTAAGAGATGGAAAGATCAAACCGAGACACGAGGGATTTATAGTGGTTCGGCTACAAGGACACCTTCCTTGCTCTACTCCACTCCCCGAGCACCTAGCTCGAGAGTTTTCTTCACTACTTCAACAAGCTCCCTTATGGCGGAGAAAACCTTACACAACTTTTGCTTACACCGGTTTAACGACACAAAGGTAAATGTCGAGTTCTAATAGTAGCTAGAACCAATCTCACGACTTCAATCACAACTTCTTCACAACTTACTCACAACTTCTTCACGATGGCTTCACGACTTCTTCACGACGGCTTCACGATTTCTTCACGACGGCTTCACAACTTCTTCGCAACTACTCATGAATACTACACACCACAACTACTTCACAACTACAATCTAATTTACAACTATACACTACTTCTTCACTTCCTAGTACTTCTCCTTCGCGTCTCTACTTCTTCACACCTTGCTAAGCTTCACAACTTCTTCGCAACTACTCACAAATACTACACACCACAACTACTTCACAACTTCAATCTAATTTACAACTATACACTACTTCTTCACTTCCTAGTATTTCTCCTTCACGTCTCTACTTCTTCACACCTTTGCTAAGCTTCTTACACACCTTGTATTTCTTCACTCCTTAGCTACTTCTATTTCTTCACTATCTTACGGCTTCTTTATAATGGCTTCACCACTTCTTCACACCACAACTTCTTCACCACTTTACAACACTTCTACACTACTACTTTACAACACCACTACTTATACAACTTCTTCTCTACTTACACACTACACAAATCTAATCACTTATGTACACACCTAATATACACACCTTATACACAAATGAATGAATGATTTACAAAGTTTACTAAACAAGCAATTTAGGTACCAAGATGATACTTAAGTTGTAATACTTCTAGTCTTGATTGATAGAAGTATTATTCTCTTTGCACTTGGATGATTGAAGCTTGAATCACTTGGAAACTGATGACGTATAGTCCGTATTCGGGTCACGAACCCGACCCATACTCAAGTCCATCACGAATGGACTCCAGCCCATCACGATATGGGCTATTGCGATAACGGTTTGGGCTTACGATGGCCCAAACCCAACGTTATTTATGGTTTTGATAGTATATCTTCTATTTATGGGATATATATCAATTAACCGCCCTACGCGGGATAGACCGAAGATTGGGGAACACGAAACCAATAAGGATTTCGTGTCCAACTAAACCCTAAAAACCGATTACTTACTCTCACGCCGGAGGATAATCGTGGGAGACAATCCCACGATAAGCCTAACGGTGTCTTTTTGTTTTCTTAGTGCGCAGGTCTCAAGCATTAAGATCTGATTGGTACGGAATCAAGGAACGCCCAACTTTTGTATCAACAAGTGGCGCCATCCGTGGGACCCTACACTAAGAACTTTGCTAAGAATTAGAATGACAAAGCACGGAAATCAGCGGACTCCGCATACGAAGAAAACGCATGACGACCTACTAGGGAAGAAACAGCAAACTGATGCGGCCTCTAAGCAGGCCTCTGGGACAACCAGTGCGCCCAGAAGCTTAGGATCGTACTCAAATCTGCTCTTTACTCCAATAGAACCGCTCACTATGACTACCAATGCTACTACAACAAGTACTAGCGCGGTAGACCTACAGCGCACTCCTCTCACCATGCCAGAAGTAAACTTCACTGAGCCACCAAATGCGCCAATCCGAAACAAGGATCTTGTTTTGGAAACTGATGAAGCGAAAAGTGTACCGCTTTTAGAGGGTCATTTAAGCCCTAAATCGTATTTATTTAATCAAATATTGCCCTAAATCGTTCCTTTTGTCATTTTAGGTACTTTGGAGAAGAAATCTGGAAAAGGAAGCATTTTGGACGTTTTTGGAGCATAAAAGTGAAGAAAACGACAAAGTCTCTAAATCTGCTGGAAAAGTACCTTTGACGGCGTCAAGCCCTAGTGTGACGCCGTCAGCCCTTGATAAGCCAGAGAGGATTTTGGAAGATTAAAGGGGGACGGCGTCAAGAAGGACATCAAGAAACCCTAACCGCGGCGAGGTGACGGCGTCACGACCCAAAGGGTGACGCCGTCAGATCTGTTTTCCTATATATACTTTCATAATTTTTAGTCATTAGTGTGCAACTTTGTGAGGAGAAACCCTAGACGATTTTTCTGCCATTTTTAAGGGTTTTATACCCTTGGATCTCCCGTGTTCAATTGAAGATAAGTAATCAATTAATCATTCAATATGTCTATGTGTTGTTTGATTATATCTTGTTCTTGTCTTTTATTTAACATGCTAGGCTAGATTTATCTTGTGTTTGCTTAGATCTAATGAAACCTAACTATTGATTATTGGTTTTTGGTGTGTTATTAATTGTATTGGATGATTGTTTATCGATGTTAGGCTTAAGAAAACTGGCTAACCTCCTATACGGTAACTTGCTTGAACGTCTTAAGAAACATGAACCAATGCGTACTAAGGTTTTTATGGTTGTATTTAATGCATGATCGAATTCTAGTGATCCCATGTTAGGAGCTTCTTAGCCGGCTCGACATAGGAGTGAAGTAGGAGCTTATAGAGTTGGGGAAGTACGTACGCCACCCCACGATTGGTATTAAGGAATACACCCGTCATCCACGCAATTAATACACACTAATCAACCGGTAAAAGATAGTTATCGAGTAAGGAAATCTAAGTAAACACATTTCTCTCCATATAAGTTCCACGACCTTTTTATTTTCAGTTATTTTATTTTATTTGCATTTGTAGTTATTTGGGTTAGTTGACTAGCAACTAATTCCGCCCACTCCTTCAAACCCGAGATTTTACTTGCTTTCATAAAAATATAAAAATACAAAAAGAATCTTCCCTCACCCTTAGACCTATTAGAGTAGTTTTTCAATCCTAACGACACTATTCCCCTAGAGAACGATCAATCCCCCGGTACTTGCCACTACACTATACTACATCGGTCAGGTACACTGCCTGGTGGGGATTGCAAGCCTCTTGAGATCCCTCGAGAGGTAAAACCTGTTGTATGGTCGCAAAACCACGCATCAAGTTTTTGGCGCCGCTGCCGGGGAATAGTTATTGTTTAGGTTGAATTTTTATTTTATTAGGTCTACTCACTAGATTCCTTTCTAGTGAGATTTTTATTTTATTTTTCTAGGTTTTCTTTAGTCTATCTTTTTTCTTCGTTTCTTTGTTCGTAACCATTACCATCCGACATCATGGAAGGTGGTAATATCCTTAACCCCCACAACCCACCACCACCCTGATAACAAGGATCATATCTATCAGGGATACGTCATTATGAATGATGGAATCACGTAATGTACGTGACTTTGAGTCTAGCTACAAGACTCGTTAATAAAGAAAAGCGCTTCTTGGGAGGCAACCCAAGCTTTATTTGCTTTGTGTGTTTATTTATTTGTTTGTTTGATTTTATTTGCTTCCGTATGTATGTTTAATTTTTATTATTATTGATTCATGTTCAAAACTAAATTGTGAAAATGCTTTATCTTGTTTTTAACTTCGTCTTAACTACATATAAAGGTATTTTGCAAAAGTTAAGTGTAAGGGAAATCCAAATCGGTTTATTAGAACAAATGAACATGAATCGTAACAATAATAAATTAACATACATATTAGTAATTGTTTGAGTCAAATGCTTGTATCGAGTCATAATGGTGTTTTGCATGAATTCCAGGAAGTAAGGTATAGGTTTTTCCAGAAATTTTCCGGAAACTTAACATGAGAATTCTGTCAGATCATTTCTGACGGTGTCAGGCTTTACAACCTGACGGCGTCAGGTTTTAATTTTCTGAAAATTTTTGAAAGTTTTGTTTTTCTTCCGGAATCATAAAAAGTTTTTATTAAATCTCTAACTTATAAACTCCAGGAATCTGCAAAATAATCATTCCACAAGCATTATATCCTTATACAGATTTATCCCGCCGATGTTATGCAGGTTTTCTTGTTTGTTTTCTCAGGATTAACAGGTTATTTTGGACAAGGAGATGTATGTGGAATCAAGATTTTGGCGATGCTTTAGTCTTGGAGCTTCCACATTACCTTGGAAGAAGATCTAACCATGTTACCCCTTTATCCACCGAGCGAATCAGGGGAGTATTTGATTTCATTCTTTTACCTTATTTACTTTTACATCTTGTTATTTGAACATTGGGGACAATGTTCATCTTAAGTGTAAGGGAGGGTAAAGTACGATACTTTAGAGAATGCAATTACGCTTGATTTTTCGTTTGTTTAATGGTAGATGTGTAATAAAACTGAGAGAAATACCTGTTAAGGCAATTTTAGTGCCAAATTTAAAAAAAATTTACAACATATAGGAGTGAAACTTTGGTCTTAATGAGCGTCTCACGGATAGGAGTTATATGACTAGCACAAAACCGTACCACTAAAAAATTTTCCACCCCCAAATATGTGAGGTTCGCCCCTAGAATTGGTAGGAAAAGCATTTATGCTATGATGTGTGTACCGGTAGCACTTAGATTCTAGAACTTGCGTTAGGACCATTCCAAGGCCACAAGTGAGACTACATTCGTGTAGTTAGATTGACTACATGATAAGAGGCATTAGGATTAACCCATTGTTTTACACCTGTGTTTTTTGTTATAATTACGTTGGCTACATTGGTCAAGTAATTCTCCCACACCTTTGCGTTGTACTCATTTTTAGTACACGATACCCCTAGTACACCCCTCAGAGCCTATCTTTTCGTTTCTAACTTTAAGCATTTTACTTAAAGTAAGAATTTGTTTACACCCCACTTAAATGTACACCCAAATCGCCTTAGCCTACCTTGTATGCACTCATTTTTAGTGCATTATTGTGACAACATTTGTTTAAACCCCAAGTTAATTATCTAATTGATTACATGGTTGCTAAGTCGAGTCATATCCTTGTACATATTGTTTTGGGACGATTGGGACTCATGGGTAAAGTACTAGTGTAATGGAGTAATGGGGAAGAACAACATTATTACCCCCATAGGTGCTAAATATTTTAAAAGTACTCCAAGTGTTTCGATTATCTTAATTCGAGTCATTAGAATAGTTATTTGTAAAGTTATGTAAAAGTTCAAGTGTAAGGGGAGAACCAACCCCCCTGCGATGTATTATTTTGGATGGTAGGGCAAGAGTGTATGCAAAAAAAAAAAAAAAAAAAGTAAAGTAGAAAAAACATACGGACTACCATCCCGTTTCATTTTATGTTTATTTTATCTTTTTGTTATTTTTTTTCTTCATTAGCTTAAGTCGAGTCTAGTCTTGGCTTAGCAACGCCATATTGTACATGTAATTAATCAAGATCTTTAACTCGCCACCAGTAAAATATCCTTTATCCAACAAATCCGTGTTTATCATATCCCTACACCTAACGTTATAACCCGTTTAAAAGCCCTCTTTGATAGTTTATCTTAGGTGCTTACGCCTAGTGGAGGAGGTTTTTGATCCTTTCCCAAGCCTATGGTAATCTATTTGCTATGACAGGTAGTGAGAGATATTTTCCGTTTTCATTTATGAGATATACTTTTATGACACCTGAGAGATGTGAGTATCTAAACACTACTTGTGAGGTGCTAGTGTGTAATCTCCGTGCTTATTATGATTAAAGTGGAACGACTATTTTTTGTAATTACTTTTATATTAGCGTTAAATGACCCCTAACTTGTATTTTGATTAGAATAAAAGCGCATTTGCTTGAGGACAAGCAAATCTCAAGTGTAAGGGTATTTGATGAAGCGAAAAGTGTACCGCTTGTAGGGGGTCATTTAAGCCCTAAATCGTATTTATTTGATCAAATATTGCCCTAAATCGTTCCTTTTGTCATTTTAGGTACTTTGGAGAAGAAATCTGGAAAAGGAAGCATTTTGGACGTTTTTGGAGCATAAAAGTGAAGAAAACGACAAAGTCTCTAAATCTGCTAGAAAAGTACCTTTGACGGCGTCAAGCCCTAGTGTGACGCCGTCAGCCCTTGATAAGCCAGAGAGGATTTTGGAAGATTAAAGGGGGACGGCGTCAAGAAGGTCGTCAAGCCTTGATAGGCCAGAACGGATTTTGGAGGATTAAAGAGGGACGGCGTCAAGAAGGCCATCAAGAAACCCTAACCGCGGCGAGGTGACGGCGTCACGACCCAAAGGGTGACGCTGTCAGATCTGTTTTCCTATATATACTTTCATAATTTTTAGTCATTAGTGTGCAACTTTGTGAGGAGAAACCCTAGACGATTTTTCTGCCATTTTTAAGGGTTTTATACCCTTGGATCTCCCATGTTCAATTGAAGATAAGTAATCAATTAATCATTCAATATGTCTATGTGTTGTTTGATTATATCTTGTTCTTGTCTTTTATTTAACATGCTAGGCTAGATTTATCTTGTGTTTGCTTAGATCTAATGAAACCTAACTATTGATTATTGGTTGTTGGTGTGTTATTAATTGTATTGGATGATTGTTTATCGATGTTAGGCTTAAGAAAACTGGCTAACCTCCTATACGGTAACTTGCTTGAACGTCTTAAGAAACATGAACCAATGCGTACTAAGGTTTTTATGGTTGTATTTAATGCATGAGCGAATTCTAGTGATCCCATGTTAGGAGCTTCTTAGCCAGCTCGACATAGGAGTGAAGTAGGAGCTTATAGAGTTGGGGAAGTACGTACGCCACCCCACGATTGGTATTAAGGAATACACCCGTCATCCACGCAATTAATACACACTAATCAACCGGTAAAAGATAGTTAGGGAGTAAGGAAATCTAAGTAAACACATTTCTCTCCATATAAGTTCCACGGCCTTTTTATTTTCAGTTATTTTATTTTATTTGCATTTGTAGTTATTTGGGTTAGTTGACTAGCAACTAATTCCGCCCACTCCTTCAAACCCGAGATTTTACTTGCTTTCATAAAAATATAAAAATACAAAAAGAATCTTCCCTCACCCTTAGACCTATTAGAGTAGTTTTTCAATCCTAACAACACTATTCCCCTAGAGAACGATCAATCCCCCGGTACTTGCCACTTCACGATACTACATCGGTCAGGTACACTGCCTGGTGGGGATTGCAAGCCTCTTGAGATCCCTCGAGAGGTAAAACCTGTTGTAAGGTCGCAAAACCACGCATCAGAAACAGACTCCCTCGCGCTAGAAGGAGTCACGCCTGAACTGGCGCCAAGTGATTTCGTATCTCAAAACTACGAAGCCTTGGCTGCGCTCATGCGAGAGGAGGCGAAAAAGAGGTCAAGCCAAAGTCTGCACGCCAGGCTCAACTTCGACCCTGAACATGAGGCATCCCCACCGCGCTACCGAAAGGAAAGACGCGAGAAGGATAGCCGCAAACACCCAGTGTTTACTAGGATTGGAAGGAAGGTTGTGGATGACGAAGCAGCCGACTTTCAGTATCTGGATGAGCATGAAGATGGGGAACGGCGCGCCAATGTCCACACTAGGCTTGGTAGTCGCAGGGTTCATGATAGGCTTGGGCAACGGTGCTCCCCAAGCGAAAGCCCTTCAAGCTCTGACTCTGAGGATAGTAGGCGCAAGCGCCGCAGAGGAGCAAGCTCGGATTCCGATGATAGTCGGCGCAAGCGTCGCAAAAGAGTAAGCTCATCCTCAAGTGACTCCTCGGACAACGAGGACAAAGAAACCGGACACTGGAAATCAAGGGGAAAATACCGCGACCAGGAAGACGAAGACATGTCTCGTCCCTGGCGTCGCCAAAAAGTTGATGCGTTCACTAGGCGCATCAGCGATTTTTCGGAAAATAAGAGAAGGCGCATGCCTGCTAATGTCAAAACATATGATGGGACAGGTGATCCTGATGATCACCTAAAAATTTTCGAATCAGCAGCCACTATCGAAAATTGGCCACAACCTGTGTGGTGCCACATGTTTAAATCTACATTAGTAGGGAATGCGCGCAACTGGTTCAGTAAGCTTCCACGCAGAAGCATCGGTGGGTTTGAAGAGTTGCGAAAGGCGTTTCGTTTAAACTTTACTCAGAGGAAGAAGTGCGCCAAAAACCCTGTCGAGCTCGCTAGGGTAAAACAGCGCCAAGGGGAATCCACAAGCGCTTTCATGGAACGCTATAAGGACGAATGCATACAGGTCAAGGCGTGCCCAGAAATACTAAAGATATCGGGGTTTATGAACGGAATCAATAACCCAGATCTGATTAAAAAATTAAACGATAGGGTTCCCCAAACCTTCGACGAGCTCATGAAGCGCACGAGGTCCTTCGTCCAAGGAGAAGCAGCTGCTGCGGATAGCAAGAAAGGCTACTCGAACCATAGGTCACAAGAAGAGCCAAGGAGACAATCCAATGACCAGAGTGGCAATCGTAACAAAAGTTATCGCAGTCAAGGGGGCGGACGGGGAAACGACAAGTACACCCCACTAACTAAAACTCTAAAGGAGATATTCGCGACGGAAGGTGCGAACTTTCCAAGACCCCCACCTATGCGCACCCCTGAAGATCGGCGCGTAGGGAACGGATACTGCGAGTATCACGCACAGAAGGGCCATACCACTAATGAGTGTGTCCAATTACGCCAACTAATTGAGAAACTAGTAAAAGAAGGCAGATTGGACCATCTCGTTAAAAATATTAAGGATGGGAAAGACAAGCAGAGAACCGGAGGCAAGAAAGAAGCGCCTAAGGAAAAAGCTGATACTATCTACATGATACAATCATGGCAGCGAAAGACTAGGCAAAGGGTGAGCCAGAAATTTTCTCATGGAAACGAAATTTCTTTCCCCACCTTGGCTGCGGACAACGCAGTGGCAGAACCACTTACCATTGAGATAAATGCGGGGGGTCACGATATCCACCGCATGTATGTTGATGGAGGGGCATCAGCGGATATAATGTATGAGCATTGTTTCAAGAGACTGCGCCCTGAGATACAAAGACAGTTAAGCCCAGCCACGACTGCGCTTACTGGCTTTACAGGAGAAAAGATATGGCCCATGGGACAACTGCGACTACTAGTCGCTGTTGGCAATAAGGAACACTCCACGACAGCCTGGATGAACTTTATGGTGATCAGATCTCCTTCGCCATACAATGGCATTATTGGAAGGTCAGGAATCTCGGCGATGCGCGCGGTACCATCCACAGCACATGGGATGCTCAAATTCCCAGTAGAAGGCGGCATTGTCACCATCTACAACAGCGCTGCGCCACCAGAAGAGTGCAACACGATTACATGTGAAACGACGCACATCCCAGAACAGAGCGCAGCTAAAGTACCAAACCTAAAGGTTGCGATTCACCCTGAATACCCGGAGCAAGAAGTGTCGATTGGAGGATCGTTGTCTGACAAAGGCAGAGCGGCCGTGTGCGCGCTCTTACAAAGGAATCTGGATATCTTCGCATGGGAACCAAAGCACATGACTGGTGTGCCACGCTCGATCGCAGAACACAAGCTAAAAATCCGACAAGGATATTCCCCAGTAAGGCAGAAAAAGCGCGGCCAGGCTCCAGAGCGCGCAAAAGCCATTCTGGAAGAAGTACACAAACTTGTGGACGCTGGCATCATGTGAGAAGTCTATTACCATGACTGGCTCTCCAATCCGATAATGGTCAAGAAGAGCGATGGTAGCTGGCGGATGTGTGTAGATTTCACTGACCTTAACAAAGCATGTCCACAGGACTGCTACCCACTACCAGAGATAGATTGGAAGGTGGAATCTCTGTGCGGATATCCCTTTAAATGTTTCCTAGATGCATACAAAGGGTACCACCAAATCCAAATGGCTAAGGAAGACGAGGAAAAAAAACAGCCTTCCACACAAGCCAAGGCGTCTTTTGTTATACAAAGATGCCTTTTGGCCTGAAGAATGCGGGCGCCACTTACCAGCGACTGGTAGATAATGCATTTGAAAAGCAAGTGGGCCGCAACCTAGAGGTCTATGTGGACGACCTTGTCATAAAAAGTCATAATGAAGATGAAGTGGTGCGCGACATTGAAGAAACATTCACAACACTACGAAAGATCAACATGAAGTTGAATCCTAAGAAATGCACTTTTGGCGCTACAGAAGGCATGTTCCTAGGGTATTTGATAGAACCAGACGGCATTAAGCCATGCCCAGAAAAAACAGAGGCTGTCATCCAACTTCCTTCACCGCGCACGTTGAAAGAAGTTCAATCTCTGAATGGAAAGCTAGCCGGTTTGAACAGATTCCTGTCTAAATCAGCGGATAAGTCACTTCCTCTATTTAAAACACTCAAGAAGTGTACAAAAAAGGGAGAGTTTCGTTGGACTGCGGAAGCAGAAGAAGCTTTTACACAGCTTAAGCAACACATAGCAGCGCTTCCTAAGCTAGTTGCACCCCGACCAGGGGAGGAGTTAATCGTCTACTTATCTGCGACTCATGGAGCGGTCAGCGCAGTGCTACTGGCAGATAGGAATTCTGTACAAACGCCGGTATATTTTGTAAGCAAAGCACTCAAGAAGACAGAGATTAACTATAGCCCAATGGAAAAACTGGTCTTGGCATTAGTATTCGCCGCCAAGAGACTGCGCAGATACTTTCAAGCGCACCCAATAGCGGTAATCACAGACCAACCAATCAAGCAAGTTATCTCTAAACCTGACGCATCGGGGTGATTACAAAAATGGAGTGTGCTACTAGGCGAGTATAACATCTCTTACAGACCACGCACAGCGGTTAAAGGGCAAATACTAGCAGACTTCATCATCGAAAAACCAGATACCGATGACGCACCTCCACCGAGCAAGGTAGAATTACAAGAACCATGGGTCCTGTTCACCGATGGATCTTCATGCGTGGACGGGTCGGGCGCTGGCCTTATCCTCACTAATCCAGAAGGAATGGAATTTACTTACGCACTGCGTTTTGAATTCACAGCCACGAACAACGAGGCAGAATATGAAGCCCTAATCGCCGGATTACGCATTGCAAATCGAATGGGTGTACGTAACCTAGAAGCAAATGTGGACTCCCGATTAGTAGCCAACCATGTGTTGGGCGAATATGTGGCTAAAGAGGACAACATGGTCCAATATCTCGACAAGACCAAATCACTAATACAAGGTTTTGACAGGTTTACCATCAAGCAAGTTCCTAGAGGTGAAAATAAGAAAGCGGATACGCTAAGCAAAATCGCATCCACTAGCTTTGCGCACCTGTCAAAACAAGTTTTAGTGGAGATCCTAAAGAACAAATCCATCTCGGAGATGGAGATATCTACGGTTATAGATGAGCAGGATCCTACATGGATGACCCCCATCATCGAATTCATAAGTAAGGGCAAACTGCCCGATGAGCAGAAGGACGCTCGACGAATACGGCGCACAGCGCAGAGGTTCGAGCTTAGAGATGGTATCCTATATCGGCGTTCATTCCTACAACCATGGCTTCGGTGCGTTGGACCTCTTCAGGCGGATTACGTACTCCGAGAGATCCACGCTGGTTCATGCAGTATGCATTCAGGACCACGGTCCGTCGTAGCATGTGTATTGCGCTCAGGATACTACTGGCCTACTATGCATCGTGATGCGAGCGATGTGATAAAGAAATGCAATGACTGCCAAGTTCATAGACCCATCCCGCGCAGACCACAGCAAGAGCTAACACCTATCACTTCTCCATGGTCATTCTATAAGTGGGGTATTGACATTGCGGGTCCCTTCCCTGTCGCGGCGGGAGGACTTAAATTCCTTATTGTTGCAATAGACTACTTCACTAAATGGATTGAAGCGAAGGCAGTAGCAACAATCACAGGTAATCAAGTAAAACGCTTTGTTTGGGAAAATATTGTATGCCGCTTTGGATTACCTGGGGAGATTGTTTCGGACAACGGAAAACAATTCCGTGATAACCCGTTCAAAGACTGGTGCGCAGAGTTACATATCACACAACACTTCGCATCAGTAAAACACCCACAAACCAATGGTTTAGTTGAGCGCGCAAATCGTAGTCTAGGCGAAGGAATTAAAGCGCGCCTGGACAAACACAAAGGAAGATGGGTGGACGAATTGTCGCATGTCTTATGGGTGCACCGCACGACAATCAAGGTTAGCAATGGAGACACTCCTTTTTCCCTTGTCTACGGGACAGAAGCTGTCATACCAGCTGAAATTGGGATGCCAACTATCCACACCGCGGAAGTTAATGTCGCGACCAATGACGAAGAACGACTGATAGATTTGGACCTATTGGAAGAAAGGCGCGAGCGCGCAGCTATACGAGAGGCAAAAACCAAGTCAAAGATGAAGGGATACTACGATGCTAAAGTTCGAAGCACCTCATTCAGACCAGGCGACTTTGTATACCGCGCTAATGATGCAAGCCATGCAGAAGATACAGGTAAACTTGGACCAAAGTGGGAAGGACCCTATGAGGTCATTGAAGCACTAGGACAAGGCGCGTACAAGCTGCGTGACATGGATGGCCGTAAGCTACAACGCACATGGAACATCTGCAATCTCAAGAGATGCTATCTCTAGGAAAGGTTACGACCCAACACACGGACACTTTCGCACTTTAGTAAGTGCCCAATAAATATCCGTGTATTTACATTTTTGTTTCATTTAGACAAATGTTTCTTTTTTCTTTTTACAAAAACTTGCAAGTATCAATAAAATGTTGTGGTTTCTAGCTAACTCCGCGACACACTTTACTTTATTGTCTACATATTATTTATGTCTCAATATGGTTTGTTACATTATCTTTTGCCTACATGGCGTGCATGCACTAATTAAAAACCCACGATGGTAAAAGGATGAGTAAACCTACTAAATGACTCGTTGAGTAAGAGGGTTGCAAACCCATCAACACCGGATTACGCATCCTTGTTAAACACCTTATTATCAAGACGTTGGAGTAAGTTCAATGCGTACCCCACGACGGATACACATCAATGCACACTGTGCGCGTTTAACAAATTAGGAGTTAAGACAATTAACCCCTTAATATGGTATTAGTAGCACGCTGCAATCCATACACTTGTGCACCCCACGATGGATACACAACAACTTGTAAATTTCATACACAATTATGTTATATACAATCATGTCATACACGACTATGCCATAAATTTCATACACGATTATGATATAAGTGATTATAAATCCTTGTAACTTTCTTTAAGTGTGTTCATACAAACGGTTTGATTCTTAGACATCTTTTACGCAAAGACAAAATAACTAAGTACAAACGTTATAAACACAGTCAAATTTGATAGAATATACATACAATGGTATTTTTCAAAATCAACGCTTCATTATGGATAACAAGTTCATAAAAAGTACACATCTAACACGCATATGTACAACAAAAAGTGGACATACCACAAAAAATTACTACATCGAAGCTACCAAGACATGCTACGAGTACGCCTCTTCCCTGAGTTACCCACTTGGCGCGCCACACTACCAGCATCTTTAAGCCTCCGCAACAGCTCAACATCCTTAGGTGCTACCGTTGGCACGCTAACAGGCACCCCATCAGATCTAGGAATGTGAGCCGCACCAAGACCACAAAGAATGGCCTTCCCCTTCTGACCCTTCTTCTTGGCAAGTCTCATCTCATGGGCTTCTAAGGATGCCTTCAATGGAATTTCTCTCTCAAGAGCAAAAGGGTTGAGGATGTCACGGGGGCGAGCAAAAATAGGCACATGTAGCTGCGAAACATCTGGCTTCAGAAAGTAGTCAAACTGTTCCTCAGCGTCCTCGGATGAGTGCCTCGCCAAGGTCAAACCCTGCATGATCACGCTTATGGGGTAATCCTGGTCACGCTCCAGCTGCGCAATATGAGGAAGCTCGAAAAGCTTCAACTTCTCCATAGCCGCAACAAGTTCACCATAAGCGTTCTCGTTATAACCAGGTACTTTGGAGGGAGACATATCTAAAACCTTAGCCGCGCACAGCTCCTCAATAGCTTCTGCCTTACCACGTGCCAGTGCACATTTAACCACACCCCCAAACGAGTCCTTGACCTCTCGAGACTCCAGCGTGGTCAAGGCGGCAAGACGCAAGCCATGGCTGATAAGCCACCTGCGCTCAGCAATGGTCGACACCAAATGTGGATACAACTCCTCATCATATTCAATGCTGAGCTTGCGCAGCTTGAGCTCCTGATTCTCCAGCGAACTCTCCACAGCCTTGCGGAACTCCTCTAAGTTAGAGAAGAGTTTCCCCTTATTTAGCTCCATATATCTCAAGGCCCAAAGGCAGGAGGCCTTGTACTCTCTTGCTCCAGTGCGCTCCTTACTCAGTTCGGCCATGAGCGACATCTTCTCATCAGCAACTTTCTGGTCATACATAGCAGATGCCCTCAATTCAGCCTGCGCATCAGCCAACTGCGCCTTTAGAAGGTCAATCTCCTTATCCTTCTGCGCAACCAGGCTACCCTCACCACCATATTCAGCCTGTAGCCGCGCAACCAACGAAGATTGGTGCGCAGCGGCCAACGCCAACTCCTCTATAAGGCGATGTCTTGGCACATCTCCAGAAGATTTTTCCTCATCCACAGGACTCTCAGGCCCAAACTCACCAACATATCCAGAACCAGTTTTGGGTGGCGAGTTCCCAACATGTGCATCATCATCAACAGCAGTTTCAACACTGCACGCAAAATAACAAAGTTACTCTATAATATTAAACGCGGATTATAGGACTAAAGATCTAAAGGTACAAGTACTTACTTGGGGGGAGGAGTTTTATGCGATGACGCACCCTCTTCAGTTGGTCGCTCGACAAAAATAGCAGGGCGCTTACTTGATGTCCCTGCGCCATCATCACCAGACGCTCTCTTGCGCTTTAACCCTTGGCCCTCCTCCTCCTCCTCCTTAGACTCATCCACAGCACTCCCCGACGAGTCTATATGCAACAACTCCACAGGGATCTGCGACCCAGGAGCAGGAAAGCTGCGCAGAGGAGTAGCCATAGTGACACCTGTGGGGACCGCCTCTGTCTCCTCCTGCGCAATCACCATTGTGCGCCCCCGCGGTAGCCTGTAGAATTGGCTCCTCGTCATCTCTCAAGGGGCGCACCCCTACGGTCACCTGAGTAGGCTTTGCCAAGCGAACAACATCGAACAAATCCATCTCTGCGCAACAAAACAACAAACAAAACACAAAATATGTTAGATAAGCTATAAAAGGAAGAACGCTTACAACTACTAAGCGAAGAGGAAGGAGGAGACAAGCACCCACCCCGGCTATTGGCATCCAAAAATGTAGGCACCTCTTCCGCACTACCGAAGTAATTGCGACTGATGCCCATGTGCACCAAAAACTCTTCAGGGTACGCTTTGATCGGTAAGCGATTGGTATTTATCATATCCACATCAACCACGTTATACAATCCGGGGTCAGGGCGCTCGTCTCTCGGTAATGATTATCGAGTGTAGAACTCAAAAACCCATGGAAAAAATGCCCTATCAACCCAAAAGAATTTTTCTCTCCAATCCCTCAGTGCGTCTAACTTCTCCGTATAGCACTGCAGTGTCCCTGCGCGCTTGGAGAAAGAAACCCACCCGTTTGACCATGACGTGTGGTAAAACGCGCGGAAAAGATGAATTGTGGGCTCTATCGCTAACAAATGACAATTCACTTCAAAATTGGTAATTTTTGCTGCACCTATACAGTGCAGCTGGGAAATATGAAGGCGATAGTGATTTAGAATATCGCACAAAAAGAGGGAGATGGGCGCACGCTGGTTAGCGAATTCGAAAAAAACGCGTATATACCCCTACTTTCCCTTGCGGGAAATTCGCTATTGACGCATTTGCTGCCGGAACTACCGGATGCAATGCGAGAGGGATATGATAATCTGAGGTGAACTGACGAAGTTCATCCTCAGATATATCGGAAGAAAAATCGGACAATTGAAGAACCATGATTAACCTTCAATAACTATTATAAGAGCACGCGCTATTACCTTAGTCTTTTGTTGATTTTTTGATTGCTGTTTGGAGGTTTAACAATGGCGGAAGATGATGATTTTTTACTGCGATAACCACAGTGAAATGACGGCTCAAGTTTATAAAGGGTTGCACATATTCGTGGATGAACGACATGTGTACCCCACTTGTTCCAATCGGATGGTTGGGAACCCAAAAGGTAAAGCACTTTTTCACCCACCCTCACGATTTTCGAAGAAGATACTTGGACTAGGTTAACTTGCTAATTTTGGCGGGAAATACTTGAAACTTCCCCGCTACGCATCAAGGAATATTTTTAGTTCCAATTGTTAGTCTAGCATCCGCAATTTCGCATTGCGCACACTAGACTGGGGGGACATGATGACGTATAGTCCGTATTCGGGTCACGAACCCGACCCATACTCAAGTCCATCACGAATGGACTCCAGTCCATCACGATATGGGCTATTGCGATAACGGTTTGGGCTTACGATGGCCCAAACCCAACGTTATTTATGGTTTTGATAGTATATCTTCTATTTATGGGATATATATCAATTAACCGCCCTACGCGGGATAGACCGAAGATTGGGGAACACGAAACCAACAAGGATTTCGTGTCCATATATAGAGGGCACCTCGGCCCTCACAAAGGTACGACTTACAAACCCTAACTCTTCAACTAAACCCTAAAAACCGATTACTTACTCTCACGCCGGAGGATAATCGTGGGAGACAATCCCACGATAAGCCTAACGGTGTCTTTTTGTTTTCTTAGTGCGCAGGTCTCGAGCATTAAGATCTGATTGGTACGGAATCAAGGAACGCCCAACTTTTGTATCAACAAGTGACGCCATCCGTGGGACCCCATACTAAGAACTTTGCTAAGAACTAGAATGACGAAACACGGAAATCAGCGGACTCCGCATGCGAAGAAAACGCATGACGACCTACTAGGGAAGAAACAGCAAACTGATGCGGCCTCTAAGCAGGCCTCTGGAACAACCAGTGCGCCCAGAAGCTTAGGATCGTACTCAGATATGCTCTTTACTCCAATAGAACCGCTCACTATGACTACCAATGCTACTACAACAAGTACTAGCGCGGTAGACCTACAGCGCACTCCTCTCACCATGCCAGAAGTAAACTTCACTGAGCCACCAAATGCGCCTATCCGAAACAAGGATCTTGTTTTGGAAACTGATGAAGCGAAAAGTGTACCGCTTTTAGGGGGTCATTTAAGCCCTAAATCGTATTTATTTGATCAAATATTGCCCTAAATCGTTCCTTTTGTCATTTTAGGTACTTTGGAGAAGAAATCTGGAAAAGGAAGCATTTTGGACGTTTTGGAGCATAAAAGTGAAGAAAACGACAAAGTCTCTAAATCTGCTGGAAAAGTACCTTTGACGGCGTCAAGCCCTAGTGTGACGCCGTCAGCCCTTGATAAGCCAGAGAGGATTTTGGAAGATTAAAGGGGGACGGCGTCAAGAAGGCCATCAAGAAACCCTAACCGCGGCGAGGTGACGGCGTCACGACCCAAAGGGTGACGCCGTCAGATCTGTTTTCCTATATATACTTTCATAATTTTTAGTCATTAGTGTGCAACTTTGTGAGGAGAAACCCTAGACGATTTTTCTGCCATTTTTAAGGGTTTTATACCCTTGGATCTCCCATGTTCAATTGAAGATAAGTAATCAATTAATCATTCAATATGTCTATGTGTTGTTTGATTATATCTTGTTCTTGTCTTTTATTTAACATGCTAGGCTAGATTTATCTTGTGTTTGCTTAAGCCTAACGGTGTCTTTTTGTTTTCTTAGTGCGCAGGTCTCGAGCATTAAGATCTGATTGGTACGGAATCAAGGAACACCCAACTTTTGTATCAACATAAACAAAAGCTTAAGATTATATGATCAAAGAATTTAGGAAGATATAAGGAGAGAATTAGAACAGAAAGTGGAAAAAGTCCAGGGAAAGTCCAGTATTTATAGGCAAAATCTGACAGCCTAGAGGAGCGGGGCGGTCCCCTTAAATAGGTGGTCGGCCCCCCTAAAATTAAGGGGACCGCCTAGTATAATTAAGGGGGCCGCCCTTCCTGAACGTTGCTCAGATTTGTCTTTTTGTGGGGAAAGTTTTTCTGGAATATTTTTGCCATTTTTTGTTGAAAATTTGAATTCATAAATTTATAAAGGGTTAAACATTTTTATTTAATACCAAAAATGTTATTCTAAAAGATATAAAATGTTTTGGTCATTTTATAAAAAATCTAGTAATTTAAGAAAAAGTTCCTTTGATCATACAATGCATTAGGCATTTGTTTATTCATACCTTAAGTGATTAAGTTGTAGAAATGAATATTTTCAACTAAATACTTGTTTACTTAATAAGTTTATGTTTAATGAGTTTACATTTTGTGATCATCAGAACATAAAGATATCAAGAAGTATTAATAATGTTTTTAGGCATTATTTATATCAACAATCTCTCTCTTTTTGATGATTACAAAACTTAAACTCATTAAATCCAAAATTTTATTTTTGGACAAATATTTAGTGAGTTTACATTCACTTCTCCCCCTTTTTGTAGAATCAAAAAGGTTATGCCGACTATATTCAACTAAGAATTTTGTCGGAAACTAGAGCTCCCCCTTGATGTATACTCCCCCTCGTTTGAGGGCACCAAGGAATCGAGATATGGAATACTTTGCAAGAAAAATATTAGAAGCACAAGCATATATGTATAATAATAATAAAAATAAGAGCAACAAACATAGCAATCAAATATTGAAAACATGAAACAAAAATATGCATTAATTCAAATTGATTATGTGAAAAACATAATCATTGATACAACATTTATTTTGCATACAACAAGTAGAAAACTCTAATTTGCCAAATAGAGCCATAGGACTTGCTTGCAACATAAAAGACTTGAAGTATTTTGTTTGAAAAAGTGTTGGATTGATGGAGGAATGTTTTTGGGTGTATAGATGTTGAAGGTGGTTGAGTGAGGGTGATGATGTTGGATTAATGAAGGTATGTTTTTGGGTGCATGGATGTTGGTGAGTTTGGTGGTGGAGAGTTTAGAGTGGACCATGTTGATTGAGGGTTTTGATGTTGTCCAAGTGATGTTGTTGGATGAGATCTAGTGAGAAGATACTCAATCCAAGTGAAATGTTCATTCAATGCAATGGTTTGTTGTTGGAGAAAGATGCAACAAGGACAATTGTTGACATGTTTCTCAATTGGGACAATGGCATGAAAAGGCACATACTTGCCACTTTTTGTCATTCTATGTAGCGACCTTTTTTTTTTTTTTTTTGAATTTGGCACTAACTTTTCTAAATCGTGCCATTGTGTGTACCGGTGACCTGCTTAGGAGGTCCAGCTGGTTAAGTTAACGATCGTTAGTTTTATTATTGCAGCGTTAGTCCTTTATACTTAACGACCGTTTATTTTATTATTGTAACGTTAGTCCTTTACACGTTTTCGCCCGTTTTTACACGTTTTCGTCCGTTTTTACACGTTTTTTTCCGTTTTCACACGTTTTTTTCCGTTTTCGCACGTTTTCGTCCGTTTTCATACTTTTTTTTCGTTTTCGCACGTTTTTGTCCCTTTTTACACGTTTTCGTTCGTTTTCGCACGTTTTTCTCCGTTTTTACACGTTTTCGTCCGTTTTCACACGTTTTTTTTCCGTTTTCGCACGTTTTTTTTTTCCGTTTTTACACGTTTTCGTCTGTTTTTACACGTTTTCGTCTGTTTTCACACGTTTTTCTCCGTTTTTACACGTTTTCGTCCGTTTTCACACGTTTTTTTTCCGTTTTCGCACGTTTTTGTCCGTTTTTACACGTTTTCGTTCGTTTTCGCACGTTTTTGTCCGTTTTCGCTCGTTTTTCACGTTTTCATCCGTTTTTGTTCGTTTTCGCACGTTTTTGTTTGTTTTCGCCTGTTTTTTACACGTTTTCGACTGTTTTCACAATTTTTTTTTCCGTTTTTGCACGTTTTCGTTCGTTTTCACATGTTTTTTTTCGTTTTCGCACCTTTTTGTCCGTTTTTACACGTTTTCGCACGTTTTTGTCCATTTTCGCCAGTTTTTAGACATTTTTGTCCGTTTTCACATGTTTTCGTCCGTTTTTACACGTTTTCGACACGTTTTTGTTCGTTTTCGCACGTTTTCATTCGTTTTCGCACGTTTTTACACGTTTTCGTCCGTTTTCACACGTTTTTTCCGTTTTCGCACGTTTTCGTCCGTTTTCACACGTTTTTTTCTGTTTTTTGCACCTTTTTTTTCTTTTTTTTACACGTTTTCGTCTGTTTTCCACACGTTTTTTTCGTTTTTGCACGTTTTCGTCCATTTTTACACATTTTCGTCCATTTTTACACATTTTTGACTATTTTCGCCATATTTTTGTTCATTTTTGCACGTTTTTACACGGACAAATGGACGAAAACGGACAAAAACTTTCGAAAACGTGTAAAAACGGATGAAAACAGACAAAAATATGCGAAAACGAACAAAAACGTGGCGAGAAACGGGAAACAGTAAAAACAAAAAAACTGTGAAAAGACGAAAATGTCGAAAAACGAAAAAAACGGTGTGAAAACGGAAAAAATGTGCGAAAACGAAAAAAACGTGTAAAGAAAAAAAAACTGTGAAAACGAAAAAAACGTGTGAAAAACGAAAAAAAAACGTGCGAAACGGAAAAAAAAGAAAACGGAAAAAAGTGTGAAAACGGATGAAAACGGACAAAAACGTGCGAAAACGAACAAAAACGTGTAAAAACGGACAAAAACGTACGAAAACAGAAAAAAAATGTGTGAAAACGGACTAAAACGTGTAAAAAACAGACAAAAACGTGCGAAAACGAACAAAAACGTGGCGAAAACGGACGAAAACGTGTAAAAACGGAAAAAAACGTGTGAAAACGGACGAAAACGTGCGAAAACGGAAAAAAAAAGTATGAAAACGGACGAAAACGTGTAAAAACGGACAAAAACGTGCGAAAACGGGAAAAAAAACGTGTGAAAACGGAAAAAAACGTGTGAAAACGGACGAAAACGTGTAAAAACGGGCGAAAACGTGTAAAGGACTAACGTTGCAATAATAAAATAAACGGTCGTTAAGTATAAAGGACTAACGCTGCAATAATAAAACTAACGATCGTTAACTTAACCTGCTGGACCTCCTAAGCAGGTCACCGATACACACAATGGCACGATTTAGAAAAGTTAGTGCCAAATTCAAAAAAAAAAAAAGGTCGCTACATAGAATGACAAAAAGTGGCAAGTATGTGCCTTTTCATGCCATTATCCCTTCTCAATTTGACTCAAGTTGTGGGGTGATGTGGGAGAACTAGATGGAGGTTGATCTAAGTTGCTTTGAGCAAGGTGTAGGGCAAGAAGAGCACTAAGCTCATGGGCTTCCTTGAGTTCTTCAATGAACTTCAAGTGTTCGGGGGAAGGAGATGATGGTGGAGTGTGGTTGTTGTTTGGGATGGATGTTTGGACATGCAACATAGGAGTTCCATGTGAGTTGGTAGGAGGTGGTGGTGACACTCTTGGAGGTGGAGCCATTTGTGAGCTTGGTAATCATAGGTGGATGAGGATGGAGATATGGAAGAAGAGGATGTTCCAATAGTGATGAGTGTGTTGGATGGTGCATTGGTTGATTGAGCAAGATGTGGGATGGTGTGAGTGAGATTGGGATTATTGTTTTGGGATTGATCATGCTCTCCACATGAATCATGTGGGTAAGATGGAGGTGTGTTTTTGGAAGCAAGGGTGGATGATTGGTTATGTTTGTGAAGGGGTTCATGAGATTTAGGTGTTGGTTGGTTTTGAACAACATCATTTGTTGAGTTGGTGTTGTGACAAGTGTCAAGCTTTCTTCTCCAAACGGGTCTTACGGAGATTTTAGAAACTCTTGAAGGTTTGTATCTTGGGTTGTTGGGAGATGATATGTTTGGATGAATGAGCACTAATGATGGATGAATGAGCATTAATGATGGAGAAGGGTATTTATAGTGTAAGAATGGTGTGGTTTAGGAAGGTAAATTTTGGAGAGTGGTTTAGGACAAAATGTGTTTATGAATTTTGGGAAGTGTAGGATGAAAAGGGCTGAAAAGTGAAAAAGAAAACAGTGTTCCCCGACCATCAGATGGCCGGTCCCCTTAAATATTAAGGGGGCCGCCTAGTAAATTAAGGGGGCCGCCCATCTGCTGATTCCCAGGTTACCAGAAATGGGTTTTTGGCAGAAATTTGTAGAAAAGATTGTGTTTTTGGGTTTAGTTTCAAGCAAGTCCAACTCTTTGAGGCAATTTATCATTTAATACTTTATGTATGCAAAGCATATTAATTTAAATACATTAAGTATTTATATCTAGCATGCAACCTTCTTAATAAGCAAGCAAAATATATATATGTATATATGCAAGAAGAATCAATATATAACACCAAGTAACACATAATATCATTTTTAGGAGATAAGCTAGTTAATTAATCCTAATGAGTGTCTATGTGCTAAGGATTGAGAAGTTGTGATAGCATGGACTTTTAGACTTATACCAATTAAGATCTTAATGGGTAAACAATGGTTTTTCAGATTTGATTTAGTTCTCTTATAAATGTCATATACATAAATATAGATGACAAATATGAGATCACCATGCATGATTTAAATAAGTGTTTTTGGCATTATTCAACAATGTTTGAAAGTAGGTTTTTGTGTGGGTGTGAAAAGAAATTTTAATGAAATAGATTTGGTTTTATTTCAAAATGTTTTTATGAGGAAAGAAAACATATTTTTCCAATCTTTGACTTTGATAAACACGTAACTATGGACAAAAGTTTGGAAGAAAGGTGGGATGTTAAATACAAAGGTGTCATAATCTTTTGAAAATCATTTTTCCAAAATGTGAAGTTTTTGCATATTTAAGAACAAGTACCATTAATTATGGGTTTAAAAAAAATGGTTAAAAAAAATCTCATGCTCATGGAAATTGGTTAAGGCTATTGACACATGCTACCCCTTTCTACATATCCTGTGATCATACAAAAGTGATGACTAAATTCTATTTGATGCGAGAGTGGGATATATGCTAATATGGCTCCGCACATTATCTAACTTAATGCCATAGTCTACAAGAGTTTACTTCATCCATGGGTTATATTGTGATATATCTAATCCTACTTCCATGTTGACAATTAATCCACTTTACATGCTTTATCTAAATAAGTTCTCTACAAGTGGACATGGAAGATTTCCATATTCAATTTGCGAACGCACAATGAGTTTGACAGTGAATACTTCATTTAATGCTCAGGAGGCTAACTAAAGGGTTTCTAATTAAATCGTAACTAGGATATAACTAACAGTGTAAAGGCAAGGCAACCTATCAAACTAAGCATATCCTAAAGCAATTATTAACACAACTATATGTATGAAGTAACTGTTCATGAAATTTTAAAAAGAGAACGTACCTTATGTCCAGCTTTTCTTCATAATATCCAAGATGGTAAATGAGGTAGTGAATGATAGATGAGTCTTCAAGATAACCAGAGTATGAAAGTATATCATAGCAATCTTCTAACGCCTTATTTGACCAAAGCGGCTCGACCCGAACATGTCTTGCACTAGACTCATTTGATGTCTTAGCTTAGATGTATGTGACGTCTTTTTGTTGAGACTTTCACCTCTTTATTCCAACCACATCATGCTTTTAAAACAAGTACTTGTTTAAAAGATACATTGTAGATTACTCAAAGTTTAGAATTAGGTAGTGGAGATATCTTCATTAATTCTTCAATCGCCGCACCATTAATTTTCCACTACGCCATTAGTTATTTCTTGAGATGGATTATCAAGTGAAATATTAAGTGTGGTTCAGGATTTGATGATTCATTAGTCTTCACGCGCGTGTTTTGAATGTGAGTAGGTTAACGCAAGATTGAGTTTCATTCCTTTGTGCGTTCATCACCTAATCAAGTAAAACAGCTTGGTACCCAGATTCTTATGGGTCCGAGATGGTTAGTTGAAGACATCCATTGCATTTGTATGCACATGGTGAGGATATCGCCAAGAAGTACAAGAATTCCTTAATAGTTTGTTTTGATGCAAAAACAATGGATTTCTTGACTTATATTAATTGTAATCATAGTAAATAGCCTTATATCTAAATTTCTCTACTAGGTTTTGCAATTTTAATTTGTTTTGATTTACTTGTTGATGAGTTATCCAAACTAAATCCTAAACCGGTTTTATCTTTGAATGGCTTTTGACAACTTAGTAGATATTTAAGAGATTTGGAACTTTCTTCAAATTTAGCTAATATTTTTGCTCTTTCATTTAATCTTTTAATTTTATGCTTATATTTTTGACATGTTTTGCATTCTAGATCAATTTCAATATTACTTTCAAGTCTAGACATTTTATCTTCTAAAATTATTTCTTTTTCAAAATTGCTTTCAAAAGTTTTTGTTGATTCATTTTTGAAAATAGTTTTTAGATCTATGTTGCAAAAATGTTTAAGCTTGTTGACATAAATAATGCCTAAAAACATTATTAATTCTTACTCATACCTCTATGTTTTTATCATCACAAAATGTAAACTCATTAAACATAAACTTATTAAATAAACAAGTATTTAGTTGTAAATATTCACTTCTACAACTTAAATCACTTAAGGTATGAATGAACTAATGCTTAATGCATTATATGATCAAAGGAACATTTTCTTAATCACTAGATTTTTTATAAAATGTCAAAAACATTTTATATCTTTTAGAAAAACATTTTTGGTAATAAATAAAAAGGTTTAATTCATTATAAATTTATGAATTCAAATTTTCAACCAAAATCAGTAAAAATGTTCCAGAAAAACCTTCCCCACAAAAAGACAAAACTGGGCAACGGTTGGCTTGGGCGGCCCCCTTAAAATTAAGGGGACCGCCCCCCCTATTTAAGGGGGCCGGCCACGCTCCAGTAGCCTTCCAGCTGTCCAGTTTTCTGCCTATAAATACCAGCCTTCCCCTGGATTTTTTTCTCACCCTTTTGCACTAAAACTTTCTGTTGTAGATCTCATTTCATATCTTCAAAAAACCTTTGATCATGTAATCTTAAGCATTGGTTTCCAAGTGATCCAAGCTTCCACCATCCAAGTGCAAAAGAAGAATACTTCTATCAATTAAGACTAGAAGTATTACAACTTAGTATCATCTTGTTACTCAAGTTGTTTGTTTTGTATACTTTGTAAATCATTCATTCATTTGTGTAAAGTGTGTATATAAGGTGTAAACATAAGTGATTAGGTTAGTGTAGTGTGTAAGTAGCAAAGAAGTTGTATAAGAGGTTGTGGTGTAAAGAAGTAGTGTAGAAGCATAGTGAAGTTGTGAAGTAGTTGCGGTGTGAAGAAGTTGTGAAGCCGTAGCATAGAAGTCGCGAAGCCGTAAGGTAGAGGTCGTGAAGTCCTAGTGTTGAAGTTGTGAAGCCGTAGCATAGAAGTCGCGAAGCCGTAAGGTAGAGGTCGTGAAGTCCTAGTGTTGAAGTCGTGAAGCCGTAGCATAGAAGCTGTGAAGCGGTCGTGTTGAAGTTGTGAAGTCCTAGTCGTGAAGTCCTAGTGTTGAAGTCGTGAAGCCGTAGCATAGAAGTTGTGAAGCGGTCGTGTTGAAGTTGTGAAGTCCTAGTCGTGAAGTCCTTGTGTTGAAGTCGTGAAGCCGTAGCATAGAAGTTGTGAAGCGGTCGTGTTGAAGTCGTGAAGTCTTAGTCGTGAAGTCCTAGAGTTCAAGTCGTGAAGCCGTTG
This sequence comes from Artemisia tridentata subsp. tridentata, assembly GCA_021014915.2. Taxonomy (NCBI): domain Eukaryota; kingdom Viridiplantae; phylum Streptophyta; class Magnoliopsida; order Asterales; family Asteraceae; genus Artemisia; species Artemisia tridentata. Next base: position 441,791,547 of record CP139505.1, on the reverse strand, counting down.
TGAATAAGTCGTGAAGAAGTTGTGTTGTGAAGTTGTGAGATTGGTTCTAGCTATGATTAGAACTCGACATTTAGCTTTGTGTCGTTAAACCCGTGTAAGCCAAAGTCGTGTAAGGTTTTCTCCGCCATAAGGGAGCTTATTGATGTTGTGAAGAAAACTCTCGAGCTAGGTGCTCGGGGAGTGGAGTAGGGCAAGGAAGGTGTCCTTGTAGCTGAACCACTATAAATCTCTCGTGTCTCGGTTAGATCTTTCCATCCCTTATTTATTTCTTTACTTACATCGTCGTTACTTTCATACACATAGGCTTATATAATTGTTAGTATTACTTAGAGGTCGACTTCACATAAAGATCAATTTGAAACTCCATTCAAGAAACCAAAACTTTTTATAATCAATTTAAAATAATACATATATAACTAATAACAAGTTTCAAGTTTTATTTTTCATACAAACTTGAATCTAAGTGTTTTAAAAGTAAACAAAGGTTTTCATAATAAAATTAAAAAGACGTAAAACTATTCAACCCCCCTTCTAGTTTTCCACAATTGGTATCAGGAGCCAGGTTAATCAAGATCTTTAAAATATACTGTATTTTAAAACTTGAATCGATCTATGGAATCCGAAAAATACTTAGAAGGGGAATTTATGCAAACACCACCGCTATTTGAAAACTATACTTTTCTTGAATGAAAAAATAAATTTGAAAATTATGTGAAATCAATTGATCTAGATCTTTGGCATGTCATTTCGATTGGTGATTTTCAACCAACAAAAACGGATTTTGAAAGTCAAACAAAAACGGATTTTGAAACTCAAAATGATTATTTAAAAACAAAGAATAACAAAAATAATGAAGCTAAAATAATTATTTACAAAATCTTGCCGAAAGTTGAATATGAAAGAATATCCTTCTGTAAAACGGCAAATGATATTTGGAAAAATCTCTTAAACTTTCATCAAGAAAAATGTCAAGCCAAAGATGAGGATTTTGATCTTGTACATGAATTAGTTATCTTAGAAAATTTAATAGATAAACATTTAGATAAAATAGATATATATGCTACTAGTTCAAATGTTGTTAATGAAGGTGTTAACGACGAAGAATACATGAATCAACTCCAAAGTGAACTCAATCCAAAATCATGGAGTGACACAGACGAAGGAGAAGATCATCATCCGACTCACCTATCATTCACACGTCGATCATCATCTGAGACATTACGAAGAAAAGCTAGGACGTGAGGTAAGTTCTCTTTTTAAATTTCATAAGTAATTACTTTATGCATATAATCTTATTAATGCCTTAGGATACGCTTAGTCTGATAGGTTGCTTTGCCTTTACACTTTAGTTATATTCATTCTGTGGCTTAATGAACTAGAAACCCTTTAGTTAGCCCCCCTAAGTATTAGTAAACCAATCAATCTTCATATTTGGTAATCTTCGATAGGTAAATTTAGGAACTTAATTTCTTCTAAAAAGAGAATGACTACTGGAGAATCTATTGACTAGAAACTCAATTTGACCTAACGGTTGAATTGCTTCTATGTGAGAAGTTGGGTGTGTGTAACCCATAAAAACGGTCGTGTTTAGCCTGAATTGAGCACCACTAGTAATAGTCTCATACTCATTCTCCAACTTGAATACATTACTCTTCCTAAATATACCTAACGATAGTTTACTATTATGAACTTTGCTTTTCACTAGAGCTTTTCATTCCTAGATGTATGTCATCTTGCATATATAAAATTTATAGATGTTTACTTGCTCCTATGTGATTTGACTGCATGCCTTCGTAATTATTTGTTTAGTTGTTGAATGCATTGTCATTATAATAGCTTTTGTTTTTCTCTAACTACTCTGATATGATGTATTTTTGTATTTAGTCATAATACATGCTTAAATGCCATAGGATATGTAGAAAGAGGTAGCATGTGACAATAGACTTAACCAATACCCTTGAGCATGAGATCTTTTATAAACCACTATTTTTAAACCTATAATTAATGGGACTTGTTTTTAAATTTGTAAAAACTTCACATTTTGGAAAAATGATTTTTCAAAAGATTATGACACATTTCTATTAAACATGTTTCACCATCCTACCTTTCTTTCAAACTTGTGTCCATAATTACGTGTTTATCAAAAACCAAATATTGGAAAAATATGTTTTCTTTCCTCATAAAAACATTTTGAAATAAAGCCAAAACTATTTCATTAATATATTTTTCACATCCACATAAAACCTACTCGCAAACATTGTTGAATAATGCTAAAAACATTTATTTAAATCATGCATGGTGATCTCATATCTGTCATCTATATTTGTGTATGTGACATTTATAAGTGAACTAAATTTGAAAAACCATGATTTATCCACTAAGACCTCACTTGGTACAAGTCTAGAAGTCAATGCTATCACAACTCCCCGTTCCCTTGCACATAGATATTCATTAGGATTAATTAACTGGCATCTTCCTAAATATGATACTATGAATTACTTGGTGCTATGTAGTGTTTTCTTGTCTAACATATATATGTTACATGCTAAATGAGTTGTTTGCATGCTAGATAATAATGTCTAATGAATATGCTTAGCATACATAAGTTATTAAATCCTAAATTACCTCAAAAGAAGTTGGACTTGCTTGAAACTAAACCCAAAAACACAACCTTTTCTACAAATTTATGCCAAAAACCCATTTCCAGTAATCTGGAAGTCAGCAGATGGGCGGCCCCCTTAAATCGATAGGCGGCCCCCTTAATTTTAAGGGGACCGGCCCCTATTTAAGGGGACCGGCCATCTGGAGGGACGGATTACTGTTTTCTTTTTCGATTTCCAACCCATTTTATCCTATACTTCCCAAAATTCACAAACACATTTTGTCACAAACCACCTACCAAAATTTACCTTCCACAATCACATCATCACTACACCATAAATACCCAACTCCATCATAAATGCTCATCCATATCATCCATCCAAACATGTCATCATCTAACCACCCAAGATCCAAGCCTTCAAGAGTTGCTAAAATCTCAGTGAGGCCCATTTGGAGGAGGAAGCTTGACATTTGCCATAACCCAACAAATGATGTTGTTCAAACTCAACCAACACCTAAACCTCATCCTAATGAACCCTTTCACACACATAACCAATCATCCATATGTCCACCTTCATTCACTCATAATTACCCAAGTTCACAAATGTCTCCACCACCAAGAGTGTCACCACCACTTCCACCAAATAACAACCACTCTCCATCATCATCACCTTCCACTCAACACTTGAAGTTCATTGAAGAACTCAAGGAAGCCCATGAGCTTAATGCTCTCCTTGCTTTGCACCTTGCTCAAAGCAACTTAGACCCATCACCATCCATCTCACTATCATTACCATCATCACCACATCACTTGAGTCAAATTGAGAAACATGTCAACAACTGTCCTTGTTGCATCTTTCTCCAAAATCAAACCATCGCCTTAAATGAGCGTCTCACTTGGATTGAGTATCTTCTCACTAGATCTAATCCAACACCACCACTTGAACAACATCAAAACCCTCATTCAACATGGTCAAGTCCAAGCTCTCCACCTCCAATTCCTCCATCAACACTCTCTCCAACATCCATACACCCAAACTTACAACCCCATTAATCCAACATTTTTACCCCCTCTTTACCATCATCCATCCAAAATAATTCAAGTTTTTCATGTCTCAAGCAAGTCAAATGGATCTCTTAGGCAATTTAAATTTTTTTACTTATTGTATGCTATAAGCAAAATATGTGTTGTATCAATAATTATGTTTTTAACATAATTATTTTCAACTAATGAATGCTTTATTTCTTGTCTTTAATATATGATTGTTATGCTTATTGCTTGTATACTTGATATCATGATATATATACATGCTTGATGATTAATAACATGCTTATTCCATAATATGTTTTAAATGTATGCATACGTATTTAACATGTTTATGCCACTATTTAATCATTCTTGATGTACATGATTTAAATGGAGCTTGCTGCAAAAACACCCTAAAAATGACCCTTTTTTGGAAATTTTTCAAATTTGGTCGCCTGGGAAAACACCAGATGGGCGGCCCCCTTAATTCCCTAGGCGGTCCCCTTAATTTTAAGGGGGCCGGCCTACAATTAAGGGACCCGCCATCTGGGCAGTAAAATTTACTGTTTTCTTTTGCATCTTGCGACCCCTTTTATCTAGCCCCAGCTACCATTTCTCTTAAAGGACGAATTGGTATTGGAATTTTACCACAAAACCTCCAAACCTTACCTAAATCAACCATCACCTCCATCAAACACCCATTCTCATTCACCATGCTATCACCAAAATCATCCATCTCTAAGACATCCAAGAAACACAAAATTCTCATCATACCACCAAAACAACTCTTCATTGACTTAACCCAAGAAGACACCAAAACTCCATCACCACCACCTCAATGTTCATCCCCAAGTACACCAAATGCACCATCAAAAACACCCTCTACTCATGGCACATCATCTTCATCCATACCTTCCACTTCATCCATCAATAACTACATCAACTCACACCTATCATCACCACCATCAAGAGCATCAACTCCACCTCCTACTCAAGAACCTCCATTCACCCAACTTGTCATTTCCATATCACCAATAACACCTCTTGATGCTCATTTCTCATCATCACCAATACCACCACCATGCTTTCCCATCCCTTGGGCTTTACTTGAAGCCCATGGAGACAATTGCCTTTGTTGCATCCACAACCAAACCATCATCTTTGGTCTTAGAGATGAGATACACTACATGTTTTCATCCCTTGAACACATGCTTAACAACCAACCTCCACCATTTTCACCTACTACACCACCACCACCTCCATTCTCACCAAATTAAGCATATGCAATGCTTAATCAAAAATAATTTTTCAAACCATTTTGTGTGCAAGCCACATGGAAGATCATGTACTCCTAGAATGATTATGTAGATTGCATTACTTACTAGCTAATGTAGGATTGAATATAATCTTGGATGGTTGTGTATTTATACACAACATTTTTAATGAATGTCTTTATATGCATGCTTATTTTTGCTATATATATGCTTGTGCTTCTAATATTTTTCTTGCAAGTATTCCATATATCGATTCCTTGGTGCCCTCAAACGAGGGGGAGCACACATCAAGGGGGAGTTTTCGTCCCGGCAAATTTCACTAAATCTTGTCGGCTTAACCTTTTTGATTCTACAAAAAGGGGGAGAAGTGAATGTAAACTCACTAAATACTTGTCCAAAAATAAGTTTTTGGTTTTAATGAGTTTAAGTTTTGTAATCATCAAAAAGGGGGAGATTGTTGACATAAACAATGCCTAAAAACATTATTAATATTTATTCATATCTCTATGTTTTGATGATCACAAAATGTAAACTCATTAAACATAAACTTATAAAATAAACAAGTATTTAGTTGTAAATATTCACTTCTACAACTTAAATCACTTAAGGTATGAATGAACTAATGCTTAATGCATTATATGATCAAAGGAACATTTTCTTAATCACTAGATTTTTTATAAAAAGTCAAAAACATTTTATATCTTTTAGAAAAACATTTTTGGTAATAAATAAAAAGGTTTAATTCCTTATAAATTTATGAATTCAAATTTTCAACCAAAATCAGTAAAAATATTCCAGAAAAACCTTCCTCACAAAAAGACAAAACTGGGCAACGGTTGGCTTGGGCGGCCCCCTTAATTTTGCTAGGCGGCCCCCTTAAAATTAAGGGGACCGCCCCCCTATTTAAGGGGGCCGGCCACGCTCCAGTAGCCTTCCAACTGTCCAGTTTTCTGCCTATAAATACCAGCCTTCCCCTGGATTTTTTTCTCACCCTTTTGCACTAAAACTTTCTATTGTAGATCTCATTTCATATCTTCAAAAAACCTTTGATCATTTAATCTTAAGCATTAGTTTCCAAGTGATCCAAGCTTCCACCATCCAAGTGCAAAAGAAGAATACTTCTATCAATCAAGACTAGAAGTATTACAACTTAGTAGCATCTTGTTACTCAAGTTGTTTGTTTTGTATACTTTGTAAATCATTCATTCATTTGTGTAAAGTGTGTATATAAGGTGTAAACATAAGTGATTAGGTTAGTGTAGTGTGTAAGTAGCAAAGAAGTTGTATAAGAGGTTGTGGTGTAAAGAAGTAGTGTAGAAGCATAGTGAAGTTGTGAAGTAGTTGCGGTGTGAAGAAGTTGTGAAGCCGTAGCATAGAAGTCGCGAAGCCGTAAGGTAGAGGTTGTGAAGTCCTAGTGAAGAAGTTGTGGAAGCCGTAGCATAGAAGTCGCGAAGCCGTAAGGTAGAGGTCGTGAAGTCCTAGTGTTGAAGTCGTGAAGCCGTAGCATAGAAGCTGTGAAGCGGTCGTGTTGAAGTTGTGAAGTCCTAGTCGTGAAGTCCTAGTGTTGAAGTCGTGAAGCCGTAGCATAGAAGTTGTGAAGCGGTCGTGTTGAAGTTGTGAAGTCCTAGTCGTGAAGTCCTTGTGTTGAAGTCGTGAAGCCGTAGCATAGAAGTTGTGAAACGGTCGTGTTGAAGTCGTGAAGTCTTAGTCGTGAAGTCCTAGAGTTCAAGTCGTGAAGCCGTTGTGAATAAGTCGTGAAGAAGTTGTGTTGTGAAGTTGTGAGATTGGTTCTAGCTATGATTAGAACTCGACATTTAGCTTTGTGTCGTTAAACCCGTGTAAGCCAAAGTCGTGTAAGGTTTTTCTCCGCCATAAGGGAGCTTATTGAAGTTGTGAAGAAAACTCTCGAGCTAGGTGCTCGGGGAGTGGAGTAGGGCAAGGAAGGTGTCCTTGTAGCCGAACCACTATAAATCTCTCGTGTCTCGGTTAGATCTTTCCATCCCTTATTTATTTCTTTACTTACATCGTCATTACTTTCATACACATAGGCTTATATAATTGTTAGTATTACTTAGAGGTCGACTTCACATAAAGATCAATTTGAAACTCCATTCAAGAAACCAAAACTTTTTATAATCAATTTAAAAGAATACATATATAACTAATAACAAGGTTCAAGTTTTATTTTTCATACAAACTTGAATCTAAGTGTTTTAAAAGTAAACAAAGGTTTTCATAATAAAATTAAAAAGACGTAAAACTATTCAACCCCCCCTTATAGTTTTCCACAAAGCTCATTTTCTAATTTTGAAAATTCTAAAATGAATTGATCATAGGAAAAATGTTCGGTTTCGGATTGTACCTTATTTGGAGTTTTATCTAATTTGGATTCTTCACATACCGGATAGTAATCTTCTTCTTCGTGTGTGTCACTCCATGATTTTGAATTTAGTTTACTTTGGAGTTGATCCATGTGGTCTTCGTCATTAATACCTTCATTAAAGATATTTGAACTAGTAGTACATGTATCTATTTTATCTAAATGATTATCTATCAAATTTTCTAGGACAACTAATTCATGTACAAGATCAAATTTCTCATCTTTGGCTTGACATTCTTCTTGATGAAAGTTTAAGAGATTTTTCCAAATATCATTAGCCGTTTGATAGAAGAATATTCTTTCATATTCAACTCTCGGCAAGGCTTTATAAATAATTATTTTAGCTTTATTATTTTTGTCATTCTTTGTTTTGAAACAATCATTTTGACTTTCAAACTCCGTTTTTGCTTGACTTTCAAAATCCGTTTTTGTTTGACTTTCAAAATCCGTTTTTATTTGACTTTCAAAAACCATTTTTGTTGGTTGAAAATCACCAATCGAAATGACATGCCAAAGATCTAGATCAATTGATTTCATATAATTTTCAAATTTATTTTTCCATTCAAGAAAAGTATAGTTTTCAAATAGCGGTGGTTTTTGCATAAATTCCCCTTCTAAATATTTTTCGAATTCCATAGATCGATTCAAGTTTTAAAATACAGTATATTTTAAAAATCTTGTTTGACGTGGCTCTTGATACCAATTGTGAAAAACTAGAAGGGAGGTTGAATAGTTTTACGTCGTTTTTCTTTTATTTTGAAAACTTTATTTACTTTAAAAACTTAACTTCAAGTTGTTTGTGAAAACAAATACTTGAACAAAATTATTAATTATATGTGTATCCTTTTTAGATTAGTTATAAAGGTTTTGTTTTTATGAATGGAGTTCTAAATTGATCTTTATGTGAAATCAACTTCTAAGTAATACTAACAATTATATATGCCTATGTGTATGAAAGTAATTACGATATAAATAAGGAAATAAGTAAGAGATGGAAAGATCAAACCGAGACACGAGGGATTTATAGTGGTTCGGCTACAAGGATACCTTCCTTGCCCTACTCCACTCCCCGAGCACCAAGCTCGAGAGTTTTCTTCACTACTTCAACAAGCTCCCTTATGGCGGAGAAAACCTTACACAACTTTTGCTTACACCGGTTTAATGACACAAAGCTAAATGTCGAGTTCTAATAGTAGCTAGAACCAATCTCACGACTTCAATCACAACTTATTCATGACTTACTCACAACTTCTTCACGATGGCTTCACGACTTTTTCACGACGGCTTCACGACTTCTTCATGACGGCTTCACGACGGCTTCACGACTTCTTCGCAACTACTCACGAATACTACACACCACAACTACTTCACAACTACAATCTAATTTACAACTATACACTACTTCTTCACTTCCTAGTACTTCTCCTTCACGTCTCTACTTCTTCACACCTTGCTAAGCTTCACAACTTCTTCACAACTACTCACGAATACTACACACCACAACTACTTCACAACTTCAATCTAATTTACAACTATACACTACTTCTTCACTTCCTAGTACTTCTCCTTCACGTCTCTACTTCTTCACACCTTTGCTAAGCTTCTTACACACCTTTTATTTCTTCACTCCTTAGCTACTTCTATTTCTTCACTATCTTACGGCTTCTTTATAATGGCTTCACCACTTCTTCACACCACAACTTCTTCACCGCTTTACAACACTTCTACACTACTACTTTACAACACCACTACTTATACAACTTCTTCTCTACTTACACACTACACAAATCTAATCACTTATGTACACACCTAATATACACAAATGAATGAATGATTTACAAAGTTTACTAAACAAGCAACTTAGGTACCAAGATGATACTTAAGTTGTAATACTTCTAGTCTTGATTGATAGAAGTATTCTTCTCTTTGCACTTGGATGATTGAAGCTTGAATCACTTGGAAACAAAAGCTTAAGATTATATGATCAAAGAATTTAGGAAGATATAAGGAGAGAATTAGAACAGAAAGTTTGGGGTGCAAGAGGTGAGGAAAAAGTTCAGGGAAAGTCCAGTATTTATAGGCAAAATCTGACAGCCTAGAGGAGCGGGGCGGTCCCCTTAAATAGGTGGCCGGCCCCCTTAAAATTAAGGGGACCGCCTAGTATAATTAAGGGGGCCGCCCTTTCTGAACGTTGCTCAGATTTGTCTTTTTGTGGGGAAGGTTTTTCTGGAACATTTTTGCCATTTTTGGTTGAAAATTTGAATTCATAAATTTATAAAGGGTTAAACATTTTTATTTAATACCAAAAATGTTTTTCTAAAAGATATAAAATGTTTTGGTCATTTTATAAAAAATCTAGTGATTTAAGAAAAAGTTCCTTTGATCATACAATGCATTAGGCATTCGTTTATTCATACCTTAAGTGATTAAGTTGTAGAAATGAATATTTCCAACTAAATACTTGTTTACTTAATAAGTTTATGTTTAATGAGTTTACATTTTGTGATCATCAAAACATAGAGATATCAAGAAGTATTAATAATGTTTTTAGGCATTATTTATATCAACACCCAACAACCAAAACTAGATTTCGTCGACCAAACCCAGATTCCGGCGACCATGTTTTACACTTATCTTGTTGAGGCTTTTATTTCTAAACCCAGATTCCGGCAATCCTCAGCAGTAAACTTTTTAAACCCAGATTCCTCATGTAAAGCTATCTCCATATCCACAACAACAATAAAAATGTGGTTAACTCTAAAGAAATACTCATACACACACTAATCCTAACCAAACCAAACCAAACTCCTTCATCTCCAACCACCAACTACACCACCAACTGCCATCAGCATAAACAAAACACCTTTTCTATGAAAACGTAGAGGGGGGGGGGGTAAGTACATTACCGTTTTAAAAACTTAAAACTTGTTGTATCAAATATCCGTTTAAGCTTGTTCTAATATGAAAGATGTTTGTTGCAGTTTAAGACTAGTATATACTAAAACAATTTATCACACAAGTATGATCAACAAATCACAACATAAGCAATCATATAATGCAAACATAAAAGTAAAGAGTTAGTAAAAGAAAGTGCAAACCGAACACGATGATTTATAGTGGTTCGGTCACGGAGCTCCTCTCCGCCCTACTCCACTCCCCGAATACCCAACTCGAGAGTTACTTCACTAGATCAACAAGCTCCCTTCTCGGCGGAGAAAACCTTACAATCGTCGCTTACACTTTATCCGGTACTAAGCTAAACACAGGGTTCTTTACAAGGGTATAACAACCCTCGTTGGTTCTTTACAAGGGTTCAACCACTCCCGTCGTCGCTTATACAATTTCCGACACTAAGCTAGATGTCGAGTTCTTTACAAGGGTACAACCACTCCCGCTATGTTTTATGGCCCAACATAGAAACCTTATGTTTTATGGCACAAACACATAAACCACCTAATCTAGTATGAATAGGTTGTGATGCAATGATGATTACAACAATGATCCATGACATAAATGTCCAATGGATATAAATGACTAATCTATATGAACTTCCATTGATCGGAAGCCTTCAATGTATGAAGATCACAAGCTCCTTAAACTTGATGTAACGGATCTTCATATATGCATATGTAATCCACATGAACTTCTTGAATAAGAAGTCTTCAATCATTGAGGATGTCAAGTGCCCTTGAATCTTCATATGTTGGAATGCTATGTTGGATAATGACTTCAAGATCTTCTAACCATCTTGGAGGATCAGGAAGTATGCTATACTTGAGATGGATGATGACTCATGATCTTATGCTTGCTTCACAGGATCATATTGAGAGTATGCTTACAACATAATGAAAGTTAGTAACATTATGATCATTATGAAATGGATGATTAATGTGTGTTTCTACATGGTTTTCTATTGATCTAAATGTATGCAAAGGGTAGAGGGAATGTGTGTTCAAGTTGCATGAACAATGGGTAAACAATGGGCTGCTATTTATAGCCAACAGGAATTTTACCCCGCGGATTTGGCGGATCCCTAAAATTGGATCCGTCCTTTATACCATTTGGATCCGCGGGTGTCTGACAGCTAATATCTTAACAAATCTTTCCATATCTAACCATATCTTGCCATATCTTCAAAAGTCAACTTGTTAGCTTGAAGATCTATGCAAAATATATTACAAATCTTCCAAGATATGTAAGTGATGCATGCCATGATGTCATGTTAAATATTTCTAATTTAAGAAATAAACATAAACATGTAAATGTATATATGTATGTAACATGTATCCTAGTGATCATGTAGCATGTATATACTAGCTTAACTAATATATGTTTACCAAGATGTATCATGTTAGTTTGACACCTAGAGTGTACTTATCCTATTAAACTTAGGAAACATGATGTACAAGTAAAAATACTTGTATATGCAAAATGTGAAATGAGGTTCTAAGTAGAATGGTTAGTCTTTTTAAAATACTTAATGACCTATCCGTATTTTAAACATTCTAAATGGTTTGATCATAATGCCACATAACAAACATGTACGAACCTGTGTTGTATCATACGAGGACTCGAGAGGTGTTGAATGTATGTTGAGACAAGATAAGATTACAAGTAACTTGTACATTTTACGTTATGTATCAAGTTACATGTTTGTCATCAATCAAAACAAACGAGATTGCTTGCACTAACAATCTCCCCAACGAGACTGCTTGCACTAACAATCTCCCCCTTTTTGATGATGACAAAATATGTAAACGTGATAGAAAGTAAAATGTAAAAAAGTTACTTGTGTCCGTACTACCTTTAACATTACCTTCTCCATTTACACCTTTCTCCCCCTTTTGTCGAAGCAAAAAGGGTGTGTCCTTGGAGTTAACTTCATTTCTCCCCGAAATGGCGAGCTTGCATCATCCCTAGTGAAGTTAATTATACTACTCCAATCTCCTATGGTTGTTGCGTCTCCTAGGTTGTAAGCGGATCCATGGATCAAATTAAGACTCTTATCCTACATCAAGGTTAGTGGTGTGCAACATAAAAAGAATATATATGAAAAATGCATGATGAATGAAATGCAAATAGCCAACGATACACGTGGGTAAGCTATGTTGGACTATGTTGACCTATCTCCTCCTTTTTGTCGAAACACAAAAGTGTGTCGAAGAATGAGAATTCTTAAGAATGCGAGCATGCTCCCCCTTGACTGTAGCTCCCCCTTAATCAATACTCCCCGTTGCTAGGGTACCAACGTATATGATGTAAGGATTATGAATGCTACAAAACAAGGATTAGTACATGATATGCTCCCCCTTGATCAATACTCCCCGTTGCTAGGGTACCGACGTATATGATCCAAGGATGAAGAATCCTACAAAATAAAGGTTAGTATAAAACAATATTTGTCCTTGGACAAGTATGTGATATACACCAATGCGTGTATATGATGCATTCTAAAAATGTTTGAAGAAGGCTCCCCCTTGCTTTAGGATATCAAGATAAACCTACAATAAAGACGAAAAATAATCGATGCAAACTTCATCCTTAGATGAGTATGCTATATACGATCGAGCGTATATGTTGATGAACCTACAATGAAATGGTTAGTGCAATATATTTTATCTCAAAGAAAAATATGATGCAACATATCAATAATCTAATCACAAGCAACTTAAGTCAGAGAACTATGATTATTTGGCAAACCATGTCATACCAATTGTGATACCGATTGTGATTATCTAGTAAGCTATGTTATAAAGTGTGTAATCTTCTAATAAGAATTACAATCACAAGAATATAATATGATAAAATCCTACAAAGCAGTGCCTATGAGGAGGATATGAGTGATCCTAGTGTTGGTGTTAGTTTACTAGTAATAACTTGATAACTAAAGGTTTATGCAAGTAAGTTTTTCGCTAATCCATGGGGTTGATGATTAGTGAAAGAGGTGATGGAAGGTGGTGGTTATAATGAATGTAATGAATTCAGAAACTCTAATGTATAGCAAATGCTATAAGAGTATTTGAAGACGGTTACGGTTATGATATTATCATATACCAAAGATGATGAATCGTGCCATAGTAAATGCTCGAATGGAAATAAGAGGAAGTGAATACAATGATCACTTAGGAATAGAGATTTCATATGCAACAATTAGAAATACTAGATACCTATATGCGGATGAAAATGACATCATATGATGAGAGTGTTGGTTGGACCAATGAGTTAAGAGTGATGGTTCTGTTTGCACTGACAATGACGTGCTTGATATGTATCAAGAATGAAAAGGATGAGATCCTATGATGGTGTTCTAGACAATGAAGGTGTTCTAGACAATGAAGTTGTGAAGAAAAATCCTAGACTCGGTTGTGAGAGGGTTGTCTGTTTTAAATGGTTAAAAACTGAGCCCGGTACCCGCGGATTGGGTGGAACCAAATTTTTGGTTCCGTCCATCTTATCGAAGGGTTCCGTGGGACCAGAATTTATTTGGTCACGTTTTGTCGTTTTTGATCAAACGAAGGTTCATGCTAAGGTCTATTTACTTATAAATACTGATTTGGTTTCACTAATCCAAGTCAAAGTCTAAGAAAACTTAATGCTTCTCATTAAGAGGTTTGTCAAACACGTGATGTATTTTTCACTTGACGAGGTATTGGTGCAAGATTGTGATGTTGATCTAAGAAGGTTTGAAAAACTTGTAGTTTTGTGAACTGATTTTAACTGAATGGTGTGAACCTACATGTTGGTATAGGAGATATGAACAAGTGTTCTTAAACAGACAATTATGCGAATGAGTTTCTCTCCCCCTTAATCGGTGGACATTCAACATAATGTGTGATGTGAAGAATGATGATGCAGGTTAATGAAAGCAATGAGCTTGGTAATGTTTTTGCGGATGTTGGTTAGCATAAAAAGAACTTCATCCTTGAAGTTACGTAGCTCTTCTCTATCAATGCGAGATGATCGCACGATGAGGCATGTGGTTTTCTCATGGAAGGTGTATTGTTATAACTAAAAGATGATGGAGATGTTGTTAGGAAAGCGGAAGCAACAATACGATTTGAAAAGAGGTATGTTGAAAGATATCCAAACACAAATTTCAAACCTCCAAAACTTAATTCTATTAGCTTTTAAAGCTATATGCAAGAAAATGGATCCCATAAACATATTACTAATCTAAGTAGCAATAAAGGAACAACAATTACGTAAAATATGCATAACAAAGAGAAATAACAAATAATTTGTTATCAACCTACAAGACAAAAGTCTAAATGACAAAAGATGTTAATATCACATAACAACTTATGTAAACAAATATTCATCTACTAGAAAAAAAGCTACCATATGACATCAAGACAAATAATCATATTGCAATATAGCATGACATTGTTTTAGATACTACATTGTGAAATTATTTTGAAGTTAGGCTTAGTCACTTAAGCATACTTACCCATTAATTAACACAATGATCTATATGTAAAATAGGATAAGTTCTAAATGTTCATCATACCAAAACCACTTAGACAAAGTGCACACATGACAAACAAATAGTGTGACAAAGTCACAAAAGAAATGAGACGACGGATTCTTGCAACCAATTTTAACATTTTGGAAGCATGCATCATTTAGACTATCCTACGAAAAAGCTCAATGAATGTTAACTAAGGACAAGAGCTATCTAACACCATGTATTAAAAATGACATATCGTAAGTTAACAAGAACCATGTTAATCTTGTGAAATATCATATAACAAATATCATGCAAATCATGTTAACATCTAGTAGCATGAAACATATATAAGCATGCAGATAAAACCTTTCAAAGGTTTACACATTTGACTATCAATCAAATAATTATCATGATAACGTCAAGATACTTAAACATATCAAACACATAACATGTAATCAACACATATATATGTAATGCAAGTGATTTTACTAAAAAAAATCACATCTACTACTAAATTGATTAATATTCATAAGACAAGATAATTCACCAATACATGACTTAATGAAACTCAACTATTTCTATTAAAACTAAGGTGATGAAGATGTCATGATATACACGGGAATTTGACAAATATGTGTCAACAGATTTTAATCTTTGTGTTTGGAATCTAAGGTTGAATGATCTAAAGGGTGACATCTTTTATGTTGAGTTTAAGTATGTGTTATGCAAGTGATTTGATCATCTAAGACCAAGAAATGTGTTTTTGTCAAGAACATTCTAAAGAAAGTTCTTTGGAACAAGAATCTAAGTAAAGTTACCAACTTTAATAGATCTTGTGTATGCTCCAGAGATGTGGATATGCACAAGGTTTGACCAAGGTTTGGTTATGATGTACGCTTGAAGGGAAATAGATACATAAAGTATCTTTCAACAAATAAGATTATCTCATGGGATAATGTTATCATGCTTGAGAGAGATGTGCTAGTTCATAGAACTTGCAGATGTTTGTTTAAGATCATTTAACCAATGAGGTGTGATTAAATTTCTTGTAACACAACCGTTCATGTTGCAAGGAGAGAATGATGCATAGGATATATGTTATCCTTTTAACAAGATGAAAACTAAACTCATGATTTCTTAGGCATAATGTTTTCCGAAACATCATGTTTTCCTAGGTGAAGATATGAATCCAAAGTGTTTGAGTTGGATAGACCTATCCTAAATTTAATAGATGAAGACAAGAGAAATTCACTTGAGTTTCTTATGTATACTTCTCAAGAGTCATTGTCATGAGATTGACTTTGAGATTACATTATAACATAAGTTGTTACAATGTTGATTCAAGATTTAATGAAACAAAGTATTACTAATACTTTGATGACTTGTGGTACTACTTAAATAATGAATGTGAGCATCATGCTCATTTGATGGTGAGAGTTCTAATCCTATCTGTTGATACATAATCTGGCGCGGGCTGGATTCGACGACTCTCCCTGGGCCGTTCGTCGTCTTCTCGAGCCCTGAGTAGACCTGTTCAACAAAGAGAACCCGTTAGGAGTGGACCCGAGGCCGTAGCCCCGGGATCCACCTCCGACGGTCAAGTTAGTATCGATGCGATATAGCCTACAAGAGTTAGGTTTAGAATAAACTGTTCTGTTCTGTTATTATCTCTCTCTCTCTGAAGAAGGGGATTCCAGCCATATATTTATAGGGCATGGATTAGGGTTTAGGCGTAGAGTGGGCCGCTGTCTGCCGGGCCTGGCCCATTCCTGGTCCAGTCCAGGCTATACGTCCACAAGCCCCCCAAGTCTAGTGTGACATAGTGCATGGCTATGTTATGCTAGACTTAAGTTCTTGTTCATGGCCTCGTAGGCCCATGTGTGCGCAACTCAGGTGTGCACATGGGACGGACCATACCGCGCAGCCCAAATGCGACAGTGCGCACTGGGTCCATGGCGCAGTCCTGTTTAGCCCATTAGACTATATCCGAATCCGCGACCTTGTAGGCGCGTCCGTGGTGACCATGTTCCATCCTGAGTAACACCCGTTCTTACATGACGGGGAGGGATGCGCATATGCTAGGTTTCCCGCCACAGTGTGACAGTAAAGACCCCGTAAGAAGAACACGTAGTTCTATAGTTGGGGTAACACTGACATTGCGATTGTGAGAGTCTCACAATGGTGAAGGTGGATCCCGTATGCCGCATCCTGGGTAAGGGCGTACCTTTTGTACCAGTAGCGATGCAGCATGGTGCGACAGAAGACGTGCTTCTGTGGCAGAGGTGCGCGCTGTGCGCGACAAGGAGGTGCTTCCAAATATACCTGCGTGACGCGTACGGAAACAGTGGTATTATATACCCTGGTAGCCCCCCAAGTTTGATGGTGCTACTCATGTAGGAGCATTAAACTTAGTTATTCAAATCCTGAAAAACACTTAATGCAAATATTAAAAGTATATGCCGCGAATCGCAACATATAAAACCTAATGAAGTAAAAGATTAGCGTGAAGCAATATATAGCACATAGCATGTGAAATTAACACATAAGAGAAGTAGCAGTGCGAATTACACCTATCGTGAGGTTTTACAAACTACATAAATAATTAATTGTTTTTTTTTTTTTTATTATTATATATAAAAAAAACAATAACCCGGATGGACACACCGTGACCGCGACTAATAGTTGCAATCGCACGCACAGACGCAGATGGATGTATCGTGACCGCATAGACTCGAACGTTTGTGGATGATCGCAAATGAACATAACATGACCACGGCTTTTGTCCAGTGCGCTCATGGCGATTGACTAGCATCGTGGTGCCTGTAATGTTCCCGCTTTTGTCCAGTGCGCTCATGGCGATTGACTAGCTAATCTGCGAAGATGTCCGAACGCACAGCCTAACGCGGGTAGATTTATCGTGACTGCGTTCGAACGTGCAAACAAGTGCGAACAAGCATACCAACCGTAAAAACATTATGTGCGCGAATTAATTCGCGGCTAAAAGATAAAGTAGGTCCGATCGTGCGGACTTAGTGCGACTATAGATAAAATCGTGTTTACCAAGTTAAAAGATTTACATAAAATCTTCTGAATATTTAAAAGATAACATATCTTACCAATTTAAAAGACATGCACAAAAAATATTGGGATATCTTTTTAAATTTTAGAAAACATTGGTAGTATCTTATTACCAATTTAAAAAGATCAAAATACCGGATTTTGAACTCGATGGTTGCTTCCCGGTGATGTGAGAGCACGAAACTTGTCGGGTCCCACGGATGGCGCCAATTTGTTGATACATAATCTGGCGCGGGCTGGATTCAACGACTCTCCCTGGGCTGTTCGTCGTCTTCTCGAGCCCTGAGTAGACCTGTTCAACAAAGAGAACCCGTTAGGAGTGGACCCGAGGCCGTAGCCCCGGGATCCACCTCCGACGGTCAAGTTAGTATCGATGCGATATAGCCTACAAGAGTTAGGTTTAGAATAACCTGTTCTGTTATGTTATTATCTCTCTCTCTCTGAAGAAGGGGATTCCAGCCATACATTTATAGGGCATGGATTAGGGTTTAGGCGTAGAGTGGGCCGCTGTCTACCGGGCCTGGCCTATTCCTGGCCCAGTCCAGGCTATACGTCCACACTATCGGTGGTAAAGTTTGGTTGAGTTTGTTTAACGAGCATATGATTTGGTATGTGTGTTTGGACAAAGGGCTTTTTGAGCAATACACTTAATGGATTCAAATGATGGTGGTGTTGAAAGGGTTTCTTGTACTATGGAAGTACTTTAGGTTTCATGGATGTTGAAGACAACAATGATGAAGACTAATTCTTGTGGACAACAAGGATAAAGACTAATTCTTATGATCCATTGGTTTGTATAACTAGTGTGTGATGTTATCTGAAGCTAAGGGCCTAAGACATATCACAGAAGTGAATGTACTGGGATTGTGGTGAAAGTACAAGTGTACTTTAGGTAATAGGATAAGTGTTTTAACATATGTTGTTAAAATACTTGGGTGTTGATTCTTTCGGATATGACTTTTAATGACTACAATTGTAAGTCAGATTTACTTGAATATTTCGGACGAAATACTTAAGTTGTTACTCCTACTTTGATGAGATTGGATAGCATTCAAGGATATCAAGACTTTGATAATACATCTTTAACCTAAGTGTGAGTTATGACTCGATGTAAATCTTAATCGTCTTGAAGGATGACATGTTAACCAAGTAAGGCAACATATGTGGATACTGGACAATATCTATAGTTATCAGTTGGACTTGTGATCTGTGATATATTTGCAAACAGTGAGTCTGGATTAGTTTGGAAGTTGTCAATTTACAAATCAAGCTAATGAATGGGTAAAAGACAAAAGAATGCAGTGAGTGTGTGTAATACTAAGTGGTCCGTGGATTGCAAGGAACAAATTTCCGGATTCCTTCCTTTATGGAGAAAGGTATCTTGGATCCTTTTTTGTGAAATTTGAAAGTATGATTAGAGATGATTATCCTATAGGTGCACATGAGATGTCCTAATCCTAATAAGAGTGAACATCAGTGAGAAGAATCCTAGCGATGAGAGTGAGTGAGTTGTGATGATCCTGATCTTCCTAATTTATAGACAGTGAAGTGTATTGATTTTAGTGTTTGGATTTGAAGTTGATCCAATGAGGAATGTTGGTTTAATGATTTAGAGCGAGTAAATGAGCTTGTCATATCACCAAGGTCAACCATACAAATGGAGTTGAGTGAATTATGGAAGATTTGCCATAAATGCAAGGAGTGAGTGGGAAATCAATTGATGTGATGTTCCCACGGATTTCAAGGAACCAATTTGAGGGTTCCTTGCTTGTTACAGAAAGGTAACTCACATGGAAAATTTGAATTTTCAAATTTTGGTGGGAAATAGATTTCTTATAATTCTAAGTGTTCCTAAATTACCCTAATTGTGTCTAATGATCAGTAATGGAATTCTAAAAACTAGAGTTAATAATCTAAGGATCGGGATTAGTCGGGAATTTTGAAAAAAATCTACTGTTGAAGCCTGCGGATCCAATCGACAACAAAGACGAAACCAAAATTTTGGTTCCGCGGAATCCGCAGGATCATGACTGGCGGATCCAAAGGATACATCAGGCGGAACCAAAGTTTGGGATCCGCCATATCCGCCATATGGGGGTTCTAATTCTTAACATAACATATGTCGAAATTTTCGTTACTCGTTCAAAACCCGAAAATTGTCCTAAACTATATGTAACTACTTATTGGTGATTGATTAAAAGAAAAAAACACAGATTCTAACACACGTTTGCGGATAGATCAATCAAATGATAATAACTTACCATAAAAGGAGGTTAAGCCAAACAGTAGCTTAAACACGGAAAATTGATAACATCAAGTGTTATCGTCCTGCATTGTCATGGTTACTTCACATGATTATTCAAAGATAAGTTTCTATCCTATGACAAGACAAATACATTAAACATCATGATTAGAAGCAAATGTACCAAACACTTTTTTCAAAGATACTACATGTTTACACGTTTTAACACTTGAGCTAGAGTTTTTGCAAGACAATACTTTTTAAGACACTAAATTAGTTTCACTTAGTTCTCATTTCTAAGTAAGTGATGCAAGGTTTTCACATAACATATGCAAACAAAAATATCTAAGTCTATACGTGAAACAAACACAATTTATCAACTTATTGCACAATATCTAGCAAATGTCATATTATGCATAAAACAAGTAATTGATAAACAAGCAAATAAGTATCATGGCAAGACACTTATGTATTACAAATAAACAAGTACAATCACAACTATCAACAAGCAAACAACATATATGTAAACAATTAGAACAAGTAGTCACATAGCATAGCATAAAAGAAAAGATACTTTTCGTCACTTTGCGTTTAAATATGACGATGTATGCCAAGCTTGATTTGTTTCCTTTATATAAATAAATATCACCACATTCTTTAGTTTCAAAAGAAATCCTATCAATGTTCAAAGGATACCAACTTACATTGCCCGACTCAACAGTTTAAGTTACTGTGTCAAAATGAAACTTAATATTTTGGACACACTGTATCATTTGATTTATTTCACTCATTTTGAAATTAGATTCAGGTCCTAAGAGTATTTTTAAATGAAAGTAGACTCAATTCCCTTGAAAATAGTAGGTGGCACGACTCCTACGGACTTACGGTTAATTAGTTATGATTTTTTGAAGTTTGACAAAAACTGCATATCATACAGACGGATTTGGCGGATCCTTTTTGAGGGTTCCATCATTTGAAGAGAAAGGATCCGCGAGTCTCTGTACCAGATTCAACAAAACTCATATTATGACATAGCGAAAGTGTGTGGGACTTACTAGATTAGATAGTAAATTTACAATACACTTATTTAACATTATTTCTACTAATGTGACTTATCTAAACATCTACGAAGAGATTTTTCAACTAAATTAATAGTTATCCCAAACGCTCATTTAAAACTCGTATTTTTCGTAAATTAGCTTTACGCACACAATTTGTCACTTAATCTTTTTAAGAAATCTTTTCTTTTGATTTTCCAAAGACATCTTCAAGCTTGTATACAAAGTAATATTTAACAACAAAATTTCTAAGTATACTTTGCGAAACATTTTTCATATTATATTCCGCTTCAAAGGTAATTTGATACATGGATCGTACTCTATTTTAAAAACCATTTGTTTTGAAAATAAGAGCCACGAGGCTCTGATACCAATTGTGAAAACGTAGAGGGGGGGGTGAATACGTTACCGTTTTAAAAACTTAAAACTTGTTGTATCAAATATCCGTTTAAGCTTGTTCTAATATGAAAGATGTTTGTTGTAGTTTAAGACTAGTATATACTAAAACAATTTATCACACAAGTATGATTAACAAATCACAACACAAGCAATCATATAATGCAAACATAAAAGTAAAGAGTAAGTAAAAGAAAGCGCAAACCGAACACGATGATTTATAGTGGTTCGGTCACGGAGCTCCTCTCCGCCCTACTCCACTCCCCGAGTACCCAACTCGAGAGTTACTTCACTAGATCAACAAGCTCCCTTCTCGGTGGAGAAAACCTTACAATCGTCGCTTACACTTTATCCGGTACTAAGCTAAACACCGGGTTCTTTACAAGGGTACAACCACTCCCGTTGGTTCTTTACAAGGGTACAACCACTCCCGTCGTCGCTTATACAATTTCTGACACTAAGCTAGATGTCGAGTTCTTTACAAGGGTACAACCACTCCCGCTATGTTTTATGGCCCAACATAGAAACCTTGTGTTTTATGGCACAAACACATAAACCACCTAATCTAGTATGAATAGGTTGTGATGCAATGATGGTTACAACAATGATCCATGACATAAATGATCAATGGATATAAATGACTAATCTATATGAGCTTCCATTGATCGAAAGCCTTCAATGTATGAAGATCACAAGCTCCCTAAACTTGATGTAATGGATCTTCATATATGCATGTGTAATCTACATGAACTTCTTGAATAAGAAGTCTTCAATCATTGAGGATGTCAAGTGCCCTTGAATCTTCATATGTTGGAATGCTATGGTAGATAATGACTTCAAGATCTTCTAACCATCTTGGAGGATCAGGAAGTATGCTATACTTGAGATGGATGATGACTCATGATCTTCTATACTTGAGATGGATGATGACTCATGATCTTGAGCTTGCTTCACAGGATCATATTGAGAGTATGCTTACAACATAATGAAAGTTAGTAACATTATGATCATTATCAAATGGATGATTAATGTGTGTTTCTACATGGGTTTCTATTGATCTAAATGTATGCAAAGGGTAGAGGGAATGTGTGTTCAAGTTGCATGAACAATGGGTAAACAATGGGCTGCTATTTATAGCCAACAAGAATTTTACCCCGCGGATTTGGCGGATCTCTAAAATTGGATCCTTCCTTTATACCATTTGGATCCGCGGGTGTCTGACAGCTAATATCTTAACAAATTTTTCCATATCTAACCATATCTTGCCATATCTTTAAAAGTCAACTAGTTAGCTTGAAGATCTATGCAAAATATATTACAAATCTTCCAAGATATATAAGTGATGCATGCCATGATGTCATGTTAAATATTTCTAATTTAAGAATTAAACATAAACATGTAAATGTATATATGTATGTAACATGTATCCTAGTGATTATGTAGCATGTATATACTAGCTTAACTAATATATGTTTACCAAGATGTATCATGTTAGTTTGACACCTAGAGTGTACTTATCCTATTAAACTTAGGAAACATGATGTACAAGTAAAAATACTTGTATATGCAAAATGTGAAATGAGATTCTAAGTAGAATGATTAGTCTTTTTAAAATACTTAATGACCTATCCGTATTTTAAACATTCTAAATGGTTTGTTAAGGGTTTGATCATAATGCCACATAACAAACATGTACGAACTTGTGTTGTATCATACGAGGACTCGAGAGGTGTTGAATGTATGTTGAGACAAGATATGATTACAAGTAACTTGTACATTTTACGTTATGTATCAAGTTACATGTTTGTCATCAATCAAAACAAACGAGACTGCTTGCACTAACAATCTCCCCAACGAGACTGTTTGCACTAATACTTTTATCACATACAAACCAAACACACTTTTATCACATGAAACCCCACGAATCCACAATTCAACCAAAAAAAATTGAACCTCTAAATCAAATAAAACAAAAACTCACAATCAAACAATATAATCCCAAAAGTTTTCATCTGTCTCGCTCCCCACCTCACGGAAAAACTACAACAAATCTATCCTAACCCATCTCCAACTATAACACAAACTTCAACCTCATCGATCAAGAACCAAAATGAAAAAGAATTTAAACAAAGATGTCGGGGTATATCATGTACAAGAAAAAATTTCTTATAGATCCAACACCAACCCGTCATATATCTTAAACAAAAAGGAAAAAACAAGAACCTACCCGAGACTTTAAAGATCTTGAAGACCATTCACGTTCGTGTTTTGAAAAGAAGAAGAAAGAACTTGGTTTGTGGTGTTCGGTTTTCATTTGCATAATTGAAGAACTGTTTTTGGGTGTTTGGTTTGTGGTGGCCGTAGATCTGGTGTGGTAGCCGGTGAAAAAGAGGAATGAGGGTGAGGGTGTTTGGTTTGTGGTGTTTGGTGTGTGGATGGCCCCCCTTTAACACAGATTGTGAGTTGTGGATGAGGGGTGATTGGTGATGTATTTAAGTTAAGAATGTGGGATAGAAATAGATGAAAAGACCAAAATACCCTTTTAATTAACGTTCAAACATTAGTCAACTGACGGTGTTAATGAAAATGGACCAAAACTGTTACGGGTCTTCTGGACAAGATCCGTTGCTTTTTAAACTATTGGACCAAAATCGTTACACCCGATAAACCACAAGGACCAAAAATGTAGTTAACTCTAAAAATTTATTGTACACGATTTTTTAAAAGTAATTTAAAACAAAACGAATTTCTTTGAAAGAATCTATTATATCATAAACTCAATTTTGAACTCAATATTTATAAATACATATAATCCTTTAGTTATATAGATAAATAAAACATATTTATAAAATATATATTATAACCGTTATTTTATAAACGCTAACACATAAGCTTATTGCACAAAACTCAATTTTCATATATTATTATAGAAGACTATAGAGTTTATATAAAATATATTGACAAAATTATATAATGTCAAAAAATTGTATAGAAAAAAGTGTTACAGTATAATATTAAAATATAATAACAAAATAAGTATCATTATACAAACAAGTACTAATATGATGCTCGTACAATACGAGGAAGAAAGACCATGTGATGATTGATAGTTTTGTTAACAGTGGTCGTATACTTTATAACATCGAAAATATCATGCAATTATAGTAAAAGAATTCAAGTATAATATATCATTTATCATACACAATCACATAATAGGTAAGTGTGTTGGCTAAAATTTTTAAAACTTCTCATTTAACAGGTCTTAAATGATTTATAATGTACTATTGATAGTTAGTGTGATTTGATGATTAGTATGTATAAAGTGATGATAGATGATGTGTCAACTTAAGATATGTATACGTGTACTTCAAATAGAGCCTTCAAATAGAGCCTTTTAGAGAGTTAAGGTGTTGCTTTATATATTGAAAGATAGATATTAAGCCTTGTTAAAGTTTGTTTTATAAAACAATTAGTGCAAGTGTGCGTGAAGATGAAAAATATTGTTGCATATTAATAAACAAGAATATTTTTCATGTTTTATTAAAAGTGTTAATTGTTTCTTAGTCGTAGACGTATCTATACATACCCACAATGACACATTTATAATTTCTTATCTAAATTTGTTTACATCAAACTGTTATCGATGTATTCATCATTTTTCATCGAAAACGTTCAATAAATTGTTAATGGGAGTTTCAAAGAAATAGGTGGCGAGTTCATTTTCAACTTCTAGTTAAAGATCAATAAAACACGTATTTATTGTTTTGGGGTAGAGTATTGAGGAAGAGGCTAGTCGATACAAAAAAAAAAAAAAAAAAAATCTCAAGGCTTTCCGCTAATTCAAACCTTTTGGGTGATTGTTAATATCAAAATTTTCATTTGAATTATCATTATTATTATAATAATAATTTGACGACCAATTATCTAAAGATGTGTGTAACATGTTCGACAAATGTACGTATATTCGTTTCTAACTTTGTATCTGTAATTATACAAAGTATTACTCACTCCGTCTTAAAATAATTGTTCATAGATAAAAGCACACGATTTAATAAAAACATTATCATTACAGTTTTTTTTTCTTTACTTTTTACACAATGACAATTTTACTTTTAATTAATTAATTTCTAACGTTTTTAAAGTTTGTAATAATAACTTCAAATGAAGTTAATATGATAAATTTAATTTACATTTTTTTGATAAATTTAATTTACATTTTTTTATCTATAAGAAAAAAGAAAAAAAAAAAGTATTCCATGTAAATACAAACGACAAAATGAGCCACGTGTGGGATGCAAAAAAAAAAACATTAACACCTTCCTCTCTCTTCACACGATCTAGTTGTGTCTTAGAGCAAAGGGAGCAATAACATGTTAACATCCAATTTTTTGTGACACGTCAGCGCCACATTATTTCAATATCAAATAACATAACACCGAAAAATACCCGGCAATCATAACACCAAATAACACTACCATTTGGGACTCACCATTTAAAAAAAAAAAAAAAATACAATTTACAACGCTTGGAATGATTTTTTTTCCCTCTGCTTCACGTTACAACGCACGTTGCTCTAGCAACGTAGAGCACAACGCAACCACAACACACCAATGCTCGGATTGGAGATAACGCCATAATGGCGTTGAAAAATGGACACATCGAATGAATTGACGTTGGGGCGTTATTACTCCCCGTGCTCTTATAATGAAGTCAGTCTTTTCCTCGCATTACGCAGATTTTGTATAAATAGTATACTAGGAGTAGTATAAAATAAAAAAATCAACTCTTTTCACAAGAAATACATCTTCGGTTACAAACATTACGATGTACTACGTAATATGTTTATGCAAACAGGTTGACTGGTCAACCCTAAACGTGTTACACCCTAGCTTAACCTTTTTATTTTCATATGGTACTGTTTATCCTTTCAAAACACGTGAGTACATTTGTATGGTAGTGTTTAAAGTCAATAAAGCACTGTCTGGTATGAAGAGTAACTTCATGCATAAAGTTAGCTCCGTTATCTCTCTCATTATTTACTCCCCTTAATCTACCACACTCAATGCTCGTTTCATTTCACACTCCTGCAATTTTCAACCAACTTGTTTTTGTTCAGTAAACATTATTTGATCCTTGAGAGCTAGCTGGTGAATCTCTGAAATCTGTATAAGGTATTTTTAACATATTTAACATATATTTTCTATAAGTCACTAATTGCAGACCCCATATATTTTTACTTTTCTTCTAGTTATGTAACTTTCTTAAGTAGAATGCATCACTACTTTGATATGTACTAATCTAAGGAGAAATAAATCTGTTTATTTATAGTGTTATAGATTAAGTTGGTGTTTGGTATTGCTTATTTATTTTTAGTTAAAATAAACAAGTTTTTGATATGCATGCTTATTTATTTGAGGTAAAATTAATATTAGCCAGGTTTTTTACTTTCATATTTGACCTTATTATATGTAATTGATAAATTGATTTGAATGAAATTTTGAAACAAATTGTTATTTTCATAACCCGAGTGCTTATTTTTAAGTAGCTTATAAGTACTTGTTTATAAGCAGAAAATAATAAGATTCTCATCCCTTTTGTTGGTAGTTCAGTCGTGTTTTGATCACAACAAACCAACCATGTGAACTAACCCTGTTTTTAGACCCAAGCTTAACTTGTTTATTTTCCTATTGTTTCTGGAATTGCCACCCCTAATTTTGTTTATATAATTTCTATGTCTCAGGAAAATGGAAGTTGCATCTGCAATCGTTGGTCCTGTTGTGAATGTTTTGACGGTTCATATTACACAAAAGCTGAGATACCTCACTTCATACGCTGAACATGTTGAGCGCATGAAAAACAGAATGAAGGTTTTGGAAGATCGAAGTGCTGATATCGAACGCCTCAAGAGACAACATCCCAATATGCCTGCTCATGTACCAGGGTGGTTGGAAGATGTTAAAAAGATCAAGGAAGATGTTGACAGCATTCCAAGCAACAACATTGGATGCTTTAGTGTTAAAAAGAAGTTTCTAGCAGGAAGAAATGCATTAAGGCTTACCAATGTTATCGAAGGTCTTATCAGAGATGGTTCTGACATGATCTCTGGTGACACCATCTGGCGTGAAGCTGAAGGATGTCTTGGCAGAGTCGATTCCAGAAACCCAGCATCAACATCAACATCAGGTGTAAGTGTGTTCAACTCAAGAGTAAAGACATTCAATGATGCATTGAAGCTCCTTCAACAAGATGATGATGATGCGGCTCGAGTGATAGCCTTGTGTGGAATGGGTGGTGTCGGGAAAACCACGCTGATGAAACAACTGACAGAGGCTGCACATGATAACAAGATGTTTAATTGGATCGTGGTTGTAGCTGTTGGGAAAAGTTCCAACTTGTTTGAAATTCAGAATGTCATAGCAGCACACACAGGTGAATCGCTAACCGAAACTAATGAAACACTAAGGGCAACTCTTCTTTCCAAAAGATTTCAAGCATTTTCAGAGCGTAAAGAAAAGAGTCTGGTAATACTGGACGATGTGTGGGAGAAGATTAAACTTGAAGATATCGGATTAGCGAGTCCTTTGCCAAATAGGGTAAAGTTGCTGCTCACATCACGAAATGCAAATGTTTGCCACCAGATTGCAGTTGATGCTGGTTCTATTCTTCAAGCTGTTAGAGTTGATGTCTTGGAGGAAGAGGAAGCACGGGATTTCTTTTGTCAAATCACAAAGATTTCAGCCGAACATGATCGTGATCTCTATGAAAAAGGATGTAAAATTGTAAAAAAATGTGGTTATTTGCCGCTTGCCATCAAACTCATTGCCGCAACTCTTTACAGCAAAGATAAATATTTATGGAGGCGTACACTCAAGCGTTTGAAGAAAAATGATCTTGAGGAGAAAGTGCAAGAAATTATTGAGATAAGTTACGATAGTTTAGAACGAGAGGATAAAGCAATTTTTCTGCTTTGTGGCTTGTTCCCGGAGGACTCCAATATTCCTATAGAAGATCTGACAAGATATGCATGGGGACTAAAACTTTTAAAACAAGTTTCTACTATGGGAAATGCTAGAGACAGCACTCAAACAAGTGTGAGCAATCTCAAAAATAAATATTTGTTGATGGATGGTGATAAGTTTCACAGTGATTGTGTGAAAATGCATGATCTTGTGCTTGCGTTTGCTGTAGCTACTGTTTCTAAAGGTGGTGAGGACCGATGTTGGATCATTCACCATGAAGATTTCTCAAAGTGGAGTGAAGCTGATAATATGAGCCAGTCTTGCAAGCAACTTTCGTTAACATGCAAGGGCATGTCTGAGTTTCCTAGTGAATTTCAGTTTCCAAACCTTTCACTTTTGAAACTTATGCACGGTGATGAGTCGCTAAGGCCTCAAGACTTTTATGCAACAATGAAAAAGCTTCAAGTTATAGCACTTGAGAGAATGGAGTATGCATTTGTTCCAACATCATTTGAGTGCTCCACCTACCTTCGAACTCTTTGTCTCCATGAATGCTCCTTGATGTTTGATTTAGCTTGTATTGGAAATCTTTTGAATCTGGAAGTGCTTAGCTTTGCTTATTCTGGCATTACAACCATACCTTCCACATTCAAAAATTTGAAGAAGCTAAGACTACTGGATGTAACAGGTTGTTACAATCTTGTTATAGATGACGGTGTCTTGAAAAGCTTAGTGAAACTTGAAGAGCTTTATATGATTTATTATGAAAAATCATGCTACTTCACAGACAACAACTGTAGTGAACTTGCTGAGCGTTCTGAGAACCTTCGAGCATTAGAATTTGAATTTATTGGTGACAATGCTCATATGAAGAACATGTCTTATGAGAAACTTAAAAGATTCAAGCTCTCAGTGGGATGTTCTTTTACAGAATTTTACTGGATGCAAATATCTCAAGGTGAAACACTCTCATATCAAAACAGCTTGAAGCTGGTCACCAACAGAGAAGAACTACTGAAATCCAAAATCAGCAAGCTGTTTAAGATCACAGATGCGCTTTATCTGCGAGTGAATGATATGAATACTCTTGAAGATGTTGATGTGGAATCCCCACATCCTCAACATCCTCCTCAAAACTCTTCATTTTATAATTTAAGATCTCTTGTAGTTACACAATGTGCAGATTTGAGATACCTTTTCACCCTGAATGTTGCAACAACGTTGTCAAAGCTCGAGTATCTGGATATTTCCAGATGCCCTATAATGGAAGCAGTCATATACACAGAGAATGATGGATCAGATATAATTAAGTTTTCCAACTTAAAGTATCTTAGGTTGGCTGACCTACCAAAGCTATTGAGTTTCAGCAATCGTGTCAATGTTATTGAGCTGCCACGTCTCATGGAGTTGAAACTTGGAGGCCTTCCAAAAGTTACAAGCATTTATCCCGATAGTGCAACATCTTTTGTGTCGAGTAATATATCCCCCACGCAATCTTTCTTGAACGCACAGGTAAATATATATATATGCTTTGTATTAATATACTGATATTAACAATCTTTTCAACTAAAAGTGTTTTAATAACAGGCGGGTATCTAATGAATGAACAAATCTTTTTTTACTTTGCAGGATGTGGCTCCTAAGATGGAGAAGCTGGTTGTTTCTAATATGGAGAATTTGGAGAAGATATGGCCTCCTCAGCTTAGTAGTAGTAATCTGTGTCTATTGAGAGAGCTTACGGTCGAGGGTTGTGGTTCCATTGTAGTCTTGTTCAACATGGATTTTGGTGAAATCGAGCAACTTAGCAGCAACTTGAGACGCATTGAAGTGAAGAGATGTGATAGTCTTGAGAAGCTTTTTTCATGCAATCCATTTCCATTCCTGAATAATCTACAAGAGCTTAGCGTCGAAAGTTGTGGTTCCATTCAAGTGTTATTTAACACTGACTTGGGACGTGTTGGTAAAAGTGAAGAACAAGTTTGTAGCAGTAGTTTGAGAAGAATTAAAGTGTCGCAATGTGATAGTCTTGTGAATCTTCTCCCAAGCAATCCAATGCCATTATTCAATCATCTAGAAGAGCTTGAAGTTAGAGAATGTGCTTCCATTGAAGTGATATTCGACATCGACATGGGATGTGTTGGTGAAATGGATAAAGTTAGCACCAGCAGGTTGAGAAGCGTTGAATTGAAGAGATTAGGGAAGCTTAGAGAGGTGTGGAGGATAAAAGATGCTGAAAATAACTTGATTCATGGATTTGAAGCTGTTGAAAGCATACGTATTGAAGATTGTGAGAGGTTTGAAAAACTAATCACACCTGCCACAACCACTTTTGATATGGGAGCACTCAAAGAAGTTGAAATTAATAGTTGCAGCAGAGAAAGAGGGAGAAACAATGAATTGGCTGAGAGTACTAACCAAGATCAAGAGGTACTATCTTTAAATTGAATGCTTAAAACTAACATAAATGACTTGAATATAATTTATTATTTTTTCATAGAAAAAAATAATATTACATTAGAAATAAAGTTTTCCAAACATCTTGAATAAACCACTATTTTTGTTGTGGCTTTTTTACTTCATTTTTGTGACCCTAAAAAAACTATTTATCTAAAGTAAAGAAAAGTAGCATTTTACTATCAAACTATTTCTCATTTGTTATTGATTAAGTTAAAAAAATGGTCCCAGTGGTTTGCTAAAAATAATGGAATTTCTTAAATTTTACTGGCAACTATAGTTCTTGATTTTGAAACTAGTTACACTTTTGTTCCTTAACTCTAGCATGCGTTAATATATACCACTAACATGGTGCATCTGTTGTCCACATAAGGACAAAATAGTGATTTTATATATTTTTATTTTTTTCATTTTTATCTGACCCTCTTCATCTTTTCGTGTCACATGTGTACGTGCATATCTTGTAATTGTGTGTAACAATGTAAAATTTTCTACAAGGCGTAAATATCTAAAAACTCTTGTGAAAATGAGTTTTTACGAATTACATGTTTTGTAGCTACGTCTAAATTAAGATTAAAATTGTGTGTATTTTTGCCAACATGTGAGAAATTGTGTTATTATTTTTGTCATAATATCATTCGGGACCATTTTTGTAATTTACTCTTGTTTTTTATTTCTCTTATCAAGATATTCCTATTTATAAAATAGTTTTTTTTTTTTTTTTTTTTTTTTTTTTTTTTTTTTTTTTTTTTTTTTTTTAATCCAGATATTCTTTAGATTTTTTTTTTTTTTTTTGTTATATTATTTTTTAATTTTTTATTTTTTTCAAAAATTATAACATTTGTGGTTGCAATGTCCAGATTAATGTTATACCCACATCGAGGGAGGAAGTAAATAATGGTATTTCTAAAGTTGCACTCCCATCCTATCTATTACCCACTTTCCATCACATTCATAAACTCTCATTGAGTAACTACAAAGCTGTGGAGGTGGTCTTTGAGATAACGACTCCAAGTAGTAGAGAATCACCTCACAATACTCAACAACCACCAATACTCCCCAATCTTGAAGAATTAAAGTTAAAGTATATGGGGAGGATGAGTCATGTGTGGAAGTGCGATTGGAATGAATTCTTAATTCTTCAAAAACCACACTCACAGTCCTCATTCCATAACCTCACAACCATAACAATGCACTACTGCCACAGCATCAAGTACTTGTTTTCACCTCTCATGGCGAAACTTCTTTCCAACCTAAAGAAAATTGATATATGGTACTGTGATGGTATTGAAGAGGTTGTTTCAAACAGAGATGATGAAGATACCTCTTTATATTCCCACATAAACACCAGTCTCTTCCCTCATTTAGACATTCTTTACTTTTATAACCTCAGAAATTTAAAGTGTATTGGTGGTGGTGCCAATGGTATATCTACTGATATTCATGACCAGCTTAAGGTATTTTTCCTATATATATATTCAGCAACTAAAATAAAGATTGGTTAATTTTGTTAATATTATTAGCTCTGTTAATTTTATAATTAAATTCTCGTTTTTTTCAGCTATCTTCTTGGTCCTTATGCCAGCATGCTAGAGAGATAAGTATAAAAGATTGTGATGCATTGTCAAGTGTGGTTTCATGGTATGCTGTAGGACAAATGCAAAATCTTCAGGTGCTGAGAATAGAAGATTGTGAATCAATGACAGAGGTGTTTGAAACTCAAGAGATCAACAACAAGAGTGATACTGATACTCATACTGGAAAGTCACTTCCAAGGCTAGAATATATTACGATGCTCAAACTTCCAAAACTAAAGATCTTGAAAATTCAAGGGTGCAACCTTTTGGAACATATATTCACATTTTCCACTCTTCAAAGCCTCACGCAACTCGAAGAGTTAAAGGTAAAGGATTGCAAGGCAATGGAAGTCATTGTTACGGAAGAAAATGGACAACAGATGACGGCATCTGATGTGGTGGTCTTTCCTCATTTGAAGTCCCTTAAACTAGTCAATCTACCAAACTTTGTGGGTTTCTTCTTGGGAAAGAATGAATTCACATGGCCAGCATTGGAAAAGGTTGTGATCGGTGAATGCCCACAAATGACGGTGTTCACTTATGGACGGTCTACAGCTCCAAAGCTTAACTTCATAAATACAAGCTTAGGCAAACATAGTGTTGAATGTGGCCTTAACTTTCATGTGACGACCACCTCGCATCAGGTATATTTTCTTTTTTAAAAAATTAGGAAAGAAAAAACCTACCCACCTCGCATAAGGCCTTGCTATAAATTATAATTTTCATCAGGATTACAACGTATTTATTGGATCGAAAGTAATAAAATAGTAAATACAAATGGTTCGGTTATGAATGTAATCCACAAAACCCAAAATTGTAATAAAATAGGATCATATTAGAGCTGTATTTTACTCACATCTCGCGTTTTATCATTTAACCAAGTTATACATACAATTATCTCTGACATAAGCTTGTGGTTTCTTTTTTTGACCTTGTAGACCCGATTACCGAGTTATGAGAGTACAAGCTCATACCGCCCTACTACTTTGGAACGGCTGCCTTGGTCTTATAATAATTTGATCGAAGTGGTAGTGGATATGGGTTATAAATCCAGTGGTGGACAGACTCTTTTCTCATCCGATAAGCTGCTACAACTGCAAAAGCTTGAAACTGTTCATTTTGAGAGATGTGAGGACATTGAGGAGATATTTGATTCACAAACTGTTGCTGAAATTCCGAACTTGAGACAAGTGGACTTGAAGTATTTAGATATCAAGTATATATGGAAGAGCAAGCAGGGGACAGTATTAAAGTTTCCAAACCTAACAAAACTGTCAATTGGGGCATGTAATAGTTTAGAATATGTATTTACATGTCCCATGGTTGGTAGTCTATTGCAACTCCAGGAACTACATATAAGGCACTGCTTCAATATGAAGGTAATTGTGAAGGAAGAAGAAGAAGAATGTGATGCCATAGTGAATGCTATTGTGGAGTTCCCTTGTCTAAAGTCCTTAAAACTTTATAATCTTTGTAGACTGGAGGGATTTTGCTTAGGAAAGGAAGCTTTTGAATTTCCATCATTGGATACCTTGGAAATTATTTATTGTCCAGAAATGACGGTTTTCACCAAGGGAGATTTGTCTGCTCCAAAGCTATATGCAATTACTAAATGGGGGTGGGGTAGGAAGAAGTATAATATACACAACAGGCTGAACTCGGTTATAAAAAACTTTACCGAAGAGTAAAAGGTGAAAATATGTCTTACCATAAGAAAGAGGGACTAAATCTGTAAAAGTCATTGTTCTTATGCTTCACAACTCCTTCACTTTTGAAACGCTGTTTCAGAACCAACTCTATCCAATGGATTAAAGGTAATTAGGAATTTTGAATTTTAAGTTATTAATTTAGGGTTTATGTTATAGCCTGCTTGAATTGTGTGTGTGTATTAGATTAATTGGTGTTACCTGAATGTTTTTATTAAAGGTACCAAAATAGGTGGGTCGGGTCGGGTTGGGTTTGGGTCTCGGGTCTGGATGGGTTTTGGTCTCGGGTCTGAATGGGTTTGGGTCTATATAGGTACGGGTCTAGATCCGTACTCGTTGTAGTTGTTCTGAGGCTGATTTTATTGTTTATGATTATGAATTTGTGGATTTGAAGACAAGTTAATGTGAATTAGTTGAAGAAGTTGTTTTAAGTATCTTGACTGTGATTAGTTGTTGTTTTTAGCTGTTCCTTGCATTCAAATTTCGTCTGTACTCATTTTGAGGTTGATTTCATCGTTTATGATTGTGAATTTGTAGCTGTTTGATGTGAAGAGATTGAAGTTGTTATGATTAGTTGTTCCTTGTGTTCAAATTTTTGGATTAAGTTTGATTTCATCCGTATTCCGTTTTGTTGTTTTGAGGTTCGTTAAGTTGTTAATGATTGTGAATGGGTTTATGTTATAGCCTGCTTGAATTGTGTGTGTGTGTATTAGATTAATTGGTGTTACCTGAATGTTTTTATTAAAGGTAGCAAAATAGGTACTTTTGGTGTTGTTCATAATTAGCTATAACCTCTGTTTTTATTGGCTACTTATTTACATATGGATGAATACTCAGCATATCAATCTCGGCTCGACTTGTTTTGTATGAAAATTAAGTAAATACATGTGTATAAAAGGGTAAAAAGTGTAATTTAATTGAAGCTCGATAAGGCTCGTGAGCTTCATGAGCCCAAGATAAACGAAAGGGGGGAGGAGGGGACTTAACGAATTAAGTGGACTAACTGCAAAGAAAACATGTAGTTAGCACCTGCTTTAGCGTCCTATATTAGGGAATGTTCTGTGTCAACCTCGTCTACTGATTTGATTATAGTGATCTAGTGAATCAAGGTGTGATTAAGAAGAGATCAACATCAAAAGGAAAAATGAACTGCCTTATCTTAGAAATTTTCCAGTTGTATTAGACTTGAGATGTTAGAGACGTAACTTATTATAGTGTATAAAACTGTTGTACTGTTAATAAGTATGTAATGCTTTGATCACTGGATACGGAAATGAAACTGGATTACTGTCTTTATTGTTCTACTACAATTGCTTGGCAAACATATTTACTCGAAGAAACATATATTAATTGCTGGACTATTCAGTTGGATTCCGATCGTATTTCTTATTATGTTGTGTTCTTTTGTTTCTGATTTTGGTTGTTTGTTCAGATTCGATTCCGCATTTGATCCTTGAGCGGAGGAGGAGACAGAGGAGGAGCATACCATGTAGAAGATGCAAGTGTATTGATGGTTAAATACTTCGCAAATTGGTTTCTAGCAGAACTATAGAGTCGCCATTTTGAGGGATCATTATTAGTGATTTGATGCTTAAATAATTCGCAAATTGGTTTCTAGCAACAATGAATTTCACTGTAGGAATAGGAAACTGATTTTTGACTGTAATATTGGTTAACTTCCTGTAGTCCACATAAAACCTCCACGTACTGTCTTTCTTTTATGAAATTATGAGAACTTCCACTATCTACCAACATACTAAACAATTTGTTTTTTTGATTACACTACTTAACTGAAGTGTTTGTAAACCCCAAGAACCAATCAGTGCATGAATAGATAAGGTCAAACCATCATGTCCTTCTACTTTCACTCCTAGTACTTACATCAACCTCTCCAACATCTTCAATTTTTTCGGGACTCGATATCATATACAACTTACTGTTTTTACAAACATGACCAGGAGAATACTTCTCATTACAAGAAAAACGCTGCTTGTTTCCTCCTCTTTTCATCATATTCCCATTTCGAGAGAGTTTTGAAAGGTGTTATTCGTGGCACTGGCAGGGTACTGAGTGGTTTATGTACAGGGGCGCTCACCGAGGAGAATCTTCTGTTTCTCGAGGCATGGAGAACAATTGACTGTGCATATGTTGATAAGGGCTTTAATGGTCAAAGTTGGTTTCGGTACAGAGAAAATGCACTGCGCAATGAACCAATGAACAACCGTGAACTGACAAGTATGCTTTTACATTTTCTTTATCTCAACCCTTTCAAGCTGTTGATGTCATGTTCTATTCAGTCTTCTATGAAAATAATCTTTTAGCCATATTATAGTCGAGAGAGTTGTTTATGTAAGTCATTGTTTCTTTATTTCAAAATATAATATCGTCTAAAACATTGTGTAATTTCTGCATCCAGATGCAGCAATAAAGAAGATGCTTGCCACCCCTAGATGACCCTTTCACCCATTTTTTGGAGCCTGATAAATTCAAAAGTTTGAGGGTATGAAGCTGACTTTATTTTCATGCCGCATTTATTTTAAGTATGAGTTTTATTAGTTGGTTTTTTCTTAATATGCAAATATGTTTGATGAAGGCAGTCAGGAACACAAGGAGCTCTTACTGGAGTAGGGTTGTCAATTGGCTACCCGACTGGAAATGATGGAGCTTTATCTGGAATTATGGTTATTTCAGCTTCTCCAGGGGGTCCCGCCAGTAGGGCTACCATTTCCCCTGGTGATCTGATTATGGCTATTGATAATACGAGTACAGAAACGATGGACATTTATGATGCAGCAGAGCACCTGCAGTAAGTTATCATTGACTGTTTCTAATTCTTTGTTAGTTAATGCACTCCTTGAGCCTTAAAGTAAAGTATAGACTTTTAACTGACTCTCAGGGGACCCGAAGGAACTGAAGTGCAGCTAAAAGTACGAAGTGGATCCGAGATAAAGCAGCAATCGTTAACGTACGTTCATTTGCTTCTATTCCTTCCATTTAAATTTGCTGCAAGCTTCATATGTCTGATCGTTTGTGTAAATTATAAGAACAAGGTATCAAAATATAAACATGGGTTTCCTCTTGCTAGTGTTGGATATAGATTTAAAAAGGGTGGATCAGGCGGATTGGGTGATAGAACAAAATCATTTATTACTAAATGGATAGAAGTTGTTCTGGACGCCTTAACTATAGCACTTCATTTGTACACTAGTTAAAATGGTATGTGGTGTTAGAATCTCTTTCGCTAGTCTGTTGTTTAGACTTAAGCAGTTAAGCGGATACAAACTCTTAATGGACTGTAAATTTAAAATCATGTGGTGTGCAGGCGGGAAAACATTTCGTTAAATCCGGTGAAGTCAAGAGTCTGCGAGACACCTGGTCTGGGAAAGGGTACCTCCAAGATTGGATAGATAAAGTTAACATCATTCAACCAAAATGCTTCTGGTATGGTAACTACTTACTGTTATTGGATGATGTTGACTGATATATTTCATACACCACTTAATATGTATTTTTTATATACCTGTTATAAATTTGTTACGGGAAGACACTTTAGAATACAAGATGATGCAATATTTATAATTTTATAACCTGTAGCTTTATTTGTAAATAATCATTCTAAGTTCTAACAAAAAAGCCGTTCCAGCTGCTGTCAAGGAAGCAATTGAAACTTAAGGAGAGAAAGTGTTGACGGTTTTGTATTGGACCTCCGCAATAATAGGTAATATTCTTATAAGTTATAACGATCAGTGTTTATGGGATTCATTTTAAGCGTTGTTATTGTAATGCTTTCTAAAAGATGATTAAATTGTGATGCAGTGGTTGTCTTTT
This sequence comes from Artemisia tridentata subsp. tridentata, assembly GCA_021014915.2. NCBI lineage: Eukaryota > Viridiplantae > Streptophyta > Magnoliopsida > Asterales > Asteraceae > Artemisia > Artemisia tridentata. The sequence continues at coordinate 441,753,520 of CP139505.1, read as the reverse complement.
TCCCGAATGAATTGAGATCGCTAAGATTTGGTAAGTCTGCAGTAACTTATAAGTTATAACTTTTTGCTGGCTTTTTAGAGTGGTATCTGGCTTTTATGTTTGAAATCATGGTTTAACGAAAAATGTTGGGTAAAAATTTTGACCCATTTGCTTCTGAATGTGCTATACGTGTTTAAGTTTTTATCTTTAACGGGTCAAACAAGTAAATTAGTATTGCTTTTATTGGAAATAGCTTAAATGGGTTGAAGTTTTCCTAAAATTGTTATCATATTAGTTCAAAGTTCTTATGGCATAACTGATGCAAACCAGGTTGGATAAAGGTGTGATTGTGTACATCTGTGATAGCCGTGGTGTTCGAGATATATATGACACTGATAGAACCAATGCGATAGCTGCTTCAGAACCTCTAGCTGTGCTGGTAATGCCATCTATACCAATCTTTTCATTAATGTGCTGTAATGGCTTTCATTGTTAAGTCACGGTTGCGATTTAGATTGCTGCAATAAGTAAATGGGTTGAAATGGCCACCTGTAAAAAGTTTTTTTGTTCTTGTAGGTGAACAAAGGAACTGCAAGTGCAAGCGAGATCTTGGCTGGTGCTTTAAAGGATAACAAGCGTGCAGTGCTTCTTGGAGAACCCACTTACAGCAAAGGGTAAACAATTTTCACAATACTTATACTTTTAATAGCATTACATTTTCGATAAAATCTCCTAAAACGTTCTTTATTCACAGAAAAATTCAATAGGTATTTGAAATGTCTGATGGATCTGGCTTGGCTGTTACTGTTTCTCGCTATGAAACCCCTGATCACATAGACATCAATAAGGTTCTCTATCTTTCTACTTCTATCCATTCCCAGAGACTAATGATCTCTTTGGTTTTTGACAGACCTGGTATTTTTGACCCGTCTGCTTATATGAATGAGTCAGTTTGGAATATGTATTTTCGTAAACGACCCAAACGGTCAAATTTTGAGAAAATTAGACAAACAAGTGCTTGTGGGTCAACTAGGCCCCAGTCATTCAACTTGCACTAACAGTTACCCATTTGACCCGTTACAAGCCCGTTATACTTTGCCTTCCTTAAAATTTAACTACTGTATAACTGCCTTCCCGTTGCAGGTTAGCATAATTCCTGATCATCCGTTGCCAGCATCATTTGCTAAGGACGATGATGGTTTTTGTGGCTGCATTGGAGATCCTGCTTCTGGTTGTTTTCTAAACAAAGTTGGATTATTTTCAAGATGATACACTTGTATTGTAGACTCGAATTACCATTCATTCAACTGTTGGTTATATGTTCAAAAGTCTCTGAGTGACTGGCATATGTATAGTTTTGAAGGAAATTGGATAAGAGTGGTTAATCTCATTGTTGTAATTGTAAATTACTAACATGTAACGAGTTCCAAATCTACAATTTGGCTTGTGACGGAGTTGATACTTACCTATAGTCCGTATCCAACTGGTAGTCTGCTACTCGGTATATTTGGTCCTGATCTCGCTTCTGCAGTTCTCTTTCGGTTCAAACTTTTTCCATATGTTGGTTTAATTCTTTATTTGGGGAAATGTATGATCTTCAAACTCGCTGTTATATATATTTCAAACTCTCAAACCTTGAGTTTGTAATCGTTTTGGGATATGTTACGCTCACTAGACACTATATGTAAGACATTTGCCACACCTTTCCGATGGTTTTGGGTCTGAGGTTCACATTCGTATTCGTTTTATATGCATCCAACAAGTAGTATGAACCATACTTGAAATACAATTAACAGATACATCCATGACCCAAAGCATTGGTGTAAAAGGGCACATCACATTGTTCAAATTAAAGATTCGTAGCTGTGCGAGGTTTTTATGTTTAGGAACGGCAAGTCTTTGACTCATATGTATGTGAGAAAATTGAGTATATCGTTTCGAACCATTTTCATTGCCACCAAAAGATATTTATCTAGCGATGTTGAAAATTGATAACTCTTGTGAGAACATCATAATATTTGACCACTAGACCACCTTAAAGATTGATTTGTATAATGTTGAATTTCAGGTTTATTGGTTGATATTCTAAACATATTTATCATTAATACTTTTTAGAGTACTTTTTTTTGCAAAAGTAAACATGGATTAAATTTATATTATACAATTGAACCAACAATAAGTTGGAATAAACAAAAGCAAATTGATCTTGCTCTTACATGAAAGAACTTGTAGATGTGTTATATTATGATTTGGGCTATTCGAATACATCAAAGTTGAGGACTATCTCAAGCAATACCTTTGATTGAAGTCTTATGTTTTTGTGTGTAAAATTGAGAAGTTGCTCATATTGTTTTTTTCAAGATATATCAAAATGCATGGTCATATTTATGTTTACTATATGAAATAAGAGCACGCAAGTTCAATTCTATCATGACTTGATCTCTTTTATAAGTTTTCAGCCAATTAATCAAAAAATGTCTGTTAAAACTTAACATCACATTTGCGTTTTCTGTAATATGTTTCACTAAAAAACCAAAACTAAATTGGGCCTTCGTAAAAGAACTAAATAAAAGCCAAAATTTGAAACCAAACCGAATCACCAGTGGACACACCTCTAGAAAAGAACTAAATAAACCGAAACTAAATCTGAAAAAGAACCGGTTTGCGAACCCCTTCAATTCCCCACACACACCAAGTCCCTCCTCTGAACCGTTTATGGACCTTTCATTTGGTTGGGTGAATCCTTTTTATCTTAAAAAAACCCCTTCATCCTAAAAAGAGTTCAAAAGACCCTCCTTCTATCATAAAACATTATATAAAAAAATGTATGAGAAGGAGGCTATTTGTTTTAATTAGTTTGTATAAAATGGTTACTTGAACTCTTTTTCCATGTAAAAATGCTCAAATGTCCGGTTGTTTTTTATTTCATTTTTCACACATATCAAACTTAAACTTTTTTTTTTACTTTTTTTTTTTGAAAACAATTTTATTAAGGGTAACAATTTTAATAACAATTTGTGGGTTTTTGAATTCGAATCATCATATCTTCAGATTCCAAGGTCCTTTTTTTTTTTTTTAACATTTTTTTAAGTAAGGCGGCAGGTGAGTCAGTTTTGGTTAGAAACGGAGAAAAGATAGAGATTAGGAGAGTGAGGTTTAGATAATGTGAAAATGGGTTAGGGGTCAAAAAAGAGGTCAAACACTAGTTCGCAAATTGAGTCCTATTTCTCTTTCGCTGGTCGCTAATATGTGTGGTTACTTCATCAAATGTTTACTTTTTGGGGTTACTTTTTCAAGTATAAATTAATTTTGTTAAAAAAAAGTAAAAATTAATTATTTAAATTATTTTCCCTTTTTACATATATGTAACTTTTGTATTTAGAGCATCTTTAATGGGAGGTAGAAATTTTTTTTTTTTTTTTTTTTTTTTTTTTTTTTTTTTTTTTTTTTTTTAACTTTTTGTCGTTAGAGCAAAAGATTTTTTTATGATTGATATGAGAATTCTCAATCTTGAGAGAATGACAGTGATGATTTTACAACCGTCACATCATTGTTATTTTTTAATAGAAGCATTTTGGAATTGCTTTTTTTCTTACAAAAAGTCAATTGAATGACTAAATGCATTGTTAGAGGCCACTTTATAACCATTGCACAGAGCAATTAAAATCAACAAACAAAAAAAGTTGGCGTGGTTGGAATCTTATGCAAAACTGGCCGCCTTGATGCTTTTTTATTCTCATCTGGGTATTTATGTTCCGCTTTTAGATCAGCAGCCTTTTCAGCATCTATTTCAGCTGCTTTGAAGCATCGAAGAACCTCGAAAAATCTTTCTTTGGATTATCCGTCTGCAGAGACTGATCATATAAGTAAAAGAACACGCCCGATGGGGACAACCGATGAGGTAATTTCGTTTCATTTGAGTTTCGTGAAAGCATTTACAGTTTAAACATTGATGTTTTCCGTTTTAAACATATGCAAATCTACATGTTGGTGTGTTGCCGGTGTCGTTCCCAGGGCATGCTGGTCATAACCTTTTAACGCTTTTGATGACTTTTCATTTGAGGTCATATTGTATCTAACTACGGCATTATGTTGCTGTACATATGGTTAGCTTAAAGTCACAAAATTAGAATAGTTTCAGAATACAGCTCTATGAAGCCTAACTATTAAGATCGATTGCAACTGCTGAAATAAGTGTAGGATAATAGGGTAAATCGTGTGTCTATTCATGATAATAAGCCGGTATATAAATACCCAATACAAGAATATTCTAGACCTCTGGCCTAAGCCCATACTAAGATTACATGGACTCTTAATATATCGACTAACACTCCCCCTCAGTTTGAGCGGGAGGACACCGGACACTTAAACTGGACCTAAATTCCTGAAATAAAGCATAAGGTAAACCTTTAGTAAAAATATCAGCATACTGATAACGTGATGGTACATGAAGCACTCTAACTTGACCAGCAGCAACCAAATCCCGCACAAAATGAATGTCTATCTCTATATGTTTCGTACGTTGATGCTGAACCGGATTGGAAGATAGGTAAACAGCACTAACATTATCACAGTAGACCAGCGTAGCAGAAGATAGAGGTGTGTGTAACTCACGTAAAAGATTCCTCAACCAACAAGTCTCAGCAACAGCATTGGCAACCCCACGATATTCTGCCTCAGCACTAGAACGAGACAGCGTCGGTTGACGCTTAGAAGACCAGGAGAGAAGATTGTTGCCCAGAAAAACACAATACCCAGAAGTCGATCTCCGAGTAGTAGGGCATCCAGCCCAATCAGCATCAGAATAAGCAACCAATGAAGAAGTTGATGAAGAAAACAACTGCAAACCATAGTCTAATGTACCCCGAACATATCGCAAGATGCGCTTAAGAGCCGAGAAGTGAGGCTCCCGAGGATCATGCATGAAAAGACAAACCTGCTGCACTGCATATGAAATATCAGGTCTAGTAAATGTAAGATACTGTAGAGAACCAGCAAGGCTCCGATATAACTTAGGATCAGAAACCGGATCACCATCATCACCCAATTTAGACTCTGTGTCAACAGGAGTCCGAGAAGGGTTACAACCAACCATATGTGCTCGCTCCAATATCTCCAAAGCATACTTGCGTTGTGACAAAAACAAACCAGAAGAGTCACGCTTAACTGAAACACCCAAGAAATAATTAAGATCACCCAAATCTGTCATAGCAAACTCCTTATGTAAAGAAGCAATGATCTGCTGTAATAAACCATCAGACGAAGCAGTGAGCACAATATCATCCACATAGAGTAACAAAAATGCAGTATCATCACCCTGTTTATAAATAAATAATGAGGAGTCACAACGACTAGGAGAAAAGCCAACAGTAGTGATGTAATTAGCAAAGCGCTGAAACCATGCTCGAGGAGCCTGCTTAAGACCATACAACGAACGCTGCAATAAACATACATAATCAGGATGAACAGGATCACGAAACCCAGGTGGCTGATACATATAAACTGTTTCTGCCAAATCCCCATGTAAAAAAGCATTCTTGACATCCAGCTGATGTACTGGCCAATGTCGAGAAATAGCTAAACTAAGAACTGTCCGAATAGTGCCGGGTTTAACAACCGGGCTAAAAGTCTCATCAACATCCACACCCTTTATCTGATTACTACCATTGGCCACAAGACGAGCCTTGTATCGACTAAGAGTGCCATCTGCTAAATACTTGTGACGAAACAGCCACATACTACGAATAACATTCGCATCTGGGGGTTTTGGTACAAGAGTCCAAGTTTTGTTTTTAATAAGTGCATCATACTCATCACACATAGCATTTTGCCAATTGGGATCACGAAACGCATCACTAGGAGACCGAGGTAAAGAAGAAATCGTAGACACATGACCAGCATAACGAGGATTGGGACGAGTAATCCCGACACGAGCACGTGTGACCATGGGGTGAATCGAACCGGTGGGCTGTTGAATTGGAGGATTAGGTGTTTGTGGCATTTGTGGTGTAGGTGAATCAGGTGTTTGTGGTGTAGGTGAATCAGGTGTTTGTGGTGTTTGTGGAGTTTGTGGCATTTGTGGAGTTGGTGTAGGTGCAGGAGATGGACTGAGAGGCTCAACAGGTGCATCAGGTGTAGTAGGTGTAGTGGTGGGAGAGAATCGTAGAATATTAGAAATGACATTAGATGAGTCATCCAAAAATGCATAAGAAGAACTGGCAGTGGGAGTGGTGTTAAGGGATGTCTTTGTGTCAAACGGGAAAACAGTCTCATCAAAGGTAACATGTCGTGAAAGAATAATTTTATTGGTGTTCAAATCTAAACAACGATAACCACGATGATTGGTGGCATGACCTAAGAAAAGTGAAGGTGTGGCCCGTGCACCAAGTTTGTTATTAGTATCAATGTGAGGATAACAAAGACACCCAAAGGTACGCAAAAGACTATAGTCAGGTTTTAAACCAAAAAGGCGAGTAAAGGGGACTTCATTGTCAATGGCACGTGATGGTAAGATATTTAACAGATAAACAGCCATATTAAGAGCCTCAGTCCAATAATTAGGAGGAAGATGTGCTTGAAATAACAAGGTATGGATAAGGTTATTGATAGTTCTAATCATCCGTTCGGATTTCCCGTTTTGTTGAGAAGTGCGAGGACAAGAAAATCTAAATTGAATCCCATTATCTGAAAAGAGTTTATGAAAGGCTTGGTTATCAAATTCCCCACCATGGTCACACTGAAAAGACTTAATTTCACATTTAAATTGAGTACGAACAAAGCTACGAAACAAAGTAAATTTAGACAAAACATCAGATTTATTAACTAAAGGATAAACCCAAACAAACTGAGAATAATGATCCAAAAATAAGACATAGTATTTGAAACCAGAAAGACTCGGAATTGGGGAAGTCCACAAGTCCGAGTGTACAATATCAAAAGACGACTGAACCAAACTACTAGAACTGACAAACGGAAGTTTCACGTGTTTGCCAAGCTGACAAGCATGACAAAGAACGGGAGACTTCTCTTTATTACAAGAAATTGAACTACTTGAAAGGACACGACGTAGCACTTCACTTCCTGGATGTCCAAGACGCTGATGCCACGTATACTGACTCGCTAGAAAAACATGCGGAATGGTGGAAGGCTGAGTGACTGGGTAAAGATCGCCATTGCTATCACAGCGGAGCAGCACCCGACGCGTTTGAAACTCCTTAACAGAAAAACCAAAAGGGTCAAACTCAACTGTACAATAATTATCACGAACAAATTGACGAACAGAGATTAAATTTTTTACAATATTAGGAGTAATTAAAACATTTTTTAAATGAAGTGGACGCGTAGGAGTTGACAAAATGCTATGGCCAGAGTTAATGACAGGAATGGAATGCCCATCACCAACCGCAACAGAGGGATAAATGCACGAATTAAAAACATCATTTAGACAATTGATATCATCATTAATATGAGAGGACGCACCTGTATCCATGTTCCAATTACCATCGGCGGGAGCGTGAAGAGTTTCAGTAGTAAACGCATGAGGTAAAATAGTTGGTTGACCACCTGGAGTAGAACCCCCTTGCTGCGAACCAGGTAAAGGAAGAGAAGTATTTGGTGAACCCCCTGTAACATTAAACGAACCCACTAGAGAAGAACCCACTTGCTGCGAATATGAACCCTCTGGATGAAGACCCCCCTGCTGGGAACCCCCTGACATATGATGATGAACCCCCTGTTGTGAACCTAGTCCCAAACAAGATCCCCTTTGAAACTGAATTGGACCCCCTGGCAAAAAGACCCATGTGATAAGGATTGAACCCCCCCGTATGTATTAGAGGGTTGAGGATAGACGGAGTGGGCCTGGGCCTGAAGACTAAATCCAGGAGGTGGAGTTTGGACCTGATGACCCAAACCAGTATGTGTAGAAGCGTAGCAGGCCACAGGTTGCATATTGCCATTCACATGCGACACATTATTAGTAACAGGAGATGATTGTGATGCACTTCCATTCAAAGCACCCTGAATACCAAGTCTAGCTAAAAGAGATTGAAGAGTGACCAAATCATTGGAGGACAAAGGTGTCCCCGTAGCAGTAGCATTAGAGGGGCGTTTCGAAGGATTGTTATGTATACCATCGTGAAGGAACTTACAATGTACGCCAAATCGACAAAAACCTTGAGCAAAAAGGAAACATGGTTTGTTTACCTTTTCATTGGAATTATTAGTACGCCGCGTATTGGAATTCGAGTTAGCCAACAACGCCATCGGGGAAGAAGAGCTAGAATCAACAATAGCATCAAGTCCACGAGTCTTTAAACGCATCTCTTCCGTTGTAAGCATAGACCGCACCGTTTTAAGATCCGGAAAAACTTCGCGATGAGCTATGATAGTTGAAACACTATCATACTTCGCGGGCAACCCTTCCAAGGCAAAGGTAACAATGTCATCGTTGCTGAGAGTAGAACCCAAACTTGATAATATAGTGGCCATGTTTTCAATCTTCCGAAAATAAGCATCAATACTTAGGTCACCAAGTTTTAGAGTACGGAGTTCGGCCTTCAATGCAATAGAGCGAGAACGCTTATTGTCATTGAAGATTAAAGCAAGCATGTCCCATGCCTCCTTGGCCGTTTGAGGATCGTCATTCACAAGACGTTGTTGAAGTGTTGGAGACAAAGTGATAAAAATCCAAGAGAGAACAATAGTGTCAATCTTTAACCATTCGGCATCGGGAGGTGATGGTGGAGCACTTGAGGTTGTATCATCCGAAGGCTTGCCCAGGAGATGATCCAAGATGGAATAACCTTTGCATAAATGTTTGAGAAAATAGGTCCAAGATGAGTAATTCATCTCCTCAACATCTAACTTGACCGGAACGAGAGTGGGGATATTGTTGATGGTCATCAGTTTGTCGGATAGAAGGATAACGGGTGGTGGAGGATTGGATCCTGTCATGGTGACTTTGGTGATGGGATATTAGTGAATGGAACAGTAACTTGTGAGCTAGGGTTTTAAATAAAATAGTAACGTGAGGATATTAGGTTTAGTGCTTGGAAAAAGAAGGCAGCGTACAGTAGTAATAATATCAAACAAAGAAAGTAAACAAAGATGAGTCGACTGGTGATCAAACACTACACCAACGATCGACTGTTGAAGAACACCAACACCAGGTCGACTGGTTATCAAACCAAACCAACGATCGACTGGGAATAAAACGGAGAAAAAAAAAATTAGGGTTTTGTATAGGATCGGTTAATGTTTAGGCTGTGATACCATGTAGGATAATAGGGTAAATCGTGTCTCTATTCATGATAATAAGCCGGTATATAAATACCCAATACAAGAATATTCTAGACCTCGGGCCTAAGCCCATACTAAGATTACATGGACTCTTAATATATCAACTAACAATAAGCACATCATCCAATTTTTAGTTGCTGACACAACCACTCCCCCTGTTCTTTCCAGAAAAAGGTGGACATTCTATGAGCTACACTGGAGCAGGTCAGAGCTTGAACAATTTTATGCAACATATCGTGAGCTGGTGTAGGTTGAACAAACTGAAGAGTATCAGAAACGATACACAATGGCTATACCCGGCCAAGACCCGGCTATATCCGGTCAAGACCCGGTCATATCCGACCAAAACCCATATTCAGCTTCAAATGATTCCACATATCAACAAGGTTACTGGTATCGGTTTTTTTCTTGTTAAGTTGTAGTGCATGGTATGAATATAATGTATGTATCAATTAAGGATTTGAATTAATTAGTAGTTTCATACTCAGTACTATACTTGGTAAATCAGTTATCTCTTGAGCATTTTCTGTAGTGAATCGAAAATACATATTATTTGCACGTTATCGATTTCACAAACACACATATTACGTACCAAGGCATATGTTATCTAACAAAGCTTGATGCGAAAGCAAAATGCAGAGAAAAATCATATCTATCAAATTTCCCACTTGATAGGAAACCATGCTTAGCCTTTACGCTACCCACATCCTTAAGTTTTATTCTCAAATAAATTGATTTATTCTCGATTTAAAAATAAGCAACATACATTTGTCTTTTTAATTTATTATTATATATATATATATATATATATATATATATATATATATATATATATATATATATATATATATATATATATATATATATATATATATATATATATATATATACATATACTTTTTATTTTTATGGTCTATGATACTTTGATGAACTTTGAAGAAGCATATTATACTTGTTTTTATTGAACACAAAAGTAGCATATACTTGACTGTGTTTTGATTCTTATATATATTTTTTCAATCTTCGTAAGAGTTTGTAGGATTTGTATGTACTCGACTGATAGCATGATATCATGGATGCGGTAGCCAATATTTTGTAGTGAATTAAAAACACATACTATTTGCATATTATAGTTTGGCAAACACAAATAACAAGCTTTTTTACGTAAAATAGACATAAAACATCTCACTGCTCGAATTCAATATAGGGCGATAGTAACTTGGATGAGTGTTAATAGAGTTTGAATATGAAAACATATAAACTATTTTGCACAAATTAACAATGTTGTTATGTTTAGTAAAAAAGACTAAAGATTTATAAACTTCATATAAAGTAAAACAAGTTGCGTGTAAATCAACTTCCTTGGTTAGTTATGGACACGCTAACATGCATGATTAAATGACTTACAATCGGTGAACCTTCTATGGTCTTTGTTCTCACAAAAGTCGACTTAAATAAGCAAAGTTTTTAACCATTTTAACAAAACTCCAACTGGCGGCATTACATGTCTTTATTTTACATAAAATCAATACTTTATATCACATACACGATTACATCGATCATTATTAGTCCACATGTCTTCCATTTTTATCACGGACCAAGAGCCAAAGGTGAAGGTGCAATGACTTTATCACCATTGTCATTCTCATTATCGGGGCCAGGAGGAAGAAGGACAGTACAACAAGGGAAACCGGGGTAGCAACAAACTTCATATAGACGCTCATCATATGGAAATGGATTTGACGCCATTGTAGTGGTTCGTGAGAGAACATGTTACACCACGTGCCCTCTTAGACCAAAAACTTAAACTTTTACGCGGAAATACTTGAACTAAAACGGACATCTGGTCACTCTTTGGCCCATTTATAAAAATCTGTAAACCTTCAGACTTTGAGACTAATTTTAAATGAAACTAGACTCAATTACCTTCAAAACGATAGGTGGCACGACCCGTGACGACTTACGGATTAAAAGATATGATTTTTCGAAGTTTGCCAAAAATCTGACAGCGGCCTCCATCCGATCGGATCGCCAGCCATCCGATCGGATGGATGGTTCTGATCAGATTTTGGATTTTCAAAATCCCCGGCCGAAACTCCAACCTCCCGGACTCGAAACCTAACCAAACTTTCCAGATTTCATTACTATATCTATGGGCTCATTTTCATATAAAAACATTTACCATTTGACTCTCGGAAAACGTACTTCCACAATCACGGGTTTTACACCAAAAACCCGTTTTGACCCATTTCATGACATATGCTACATACGACTTCCATAACACCTCAAACTTGACCAAAATCATATATTAAACATATCAAACATGTTTCCATACATACTTGACCCATGAACAACCCAAAATGGGTACTTTTACGCATTAGCCAAACACCCCCTTTACTTAACCCATAAACACATAAAACATACTTTAACATACCAAATGACTACCAAATCGTTATACAACTCTTGGCATACAATATACCACTTGACTACACTTTATAAAACATTACTTGACTCACGGGGGTACAACTTTGCTCATGAGCTCGGTATACTACCTAAGCTCCTAACTAAACACTACCTTTAATCTTGCTAATCCAATTCCTTAATCCACATATCCAAGCCTTCCACATAAACATGCCAACCTACAAAATGTAGAGGTATAGATTCACATACGGGAGGTGTAGGAAACACCATAAACTCGAACTAAAGATTAAACATTATAAATTTCAGTTTATTGATTGGGGAGGTGTGTATGTTTTCTAGAGAGAAAACATACACACCTCATGAACCTGTGAATCCTCAACCCTCCAAATGTGGATAAGGAGGGTATTTATACAAAGAATACAATGACTAACTTAGCCTAAATGTCTAAACTAGTCCTTGTACAAAGAATGAAGTGCAATTCCCAAATATGACAAACTTTAAGGCTAACAATCTCTCCCCAAAGTGAAGTCATATGGGAATTGCTTACAATGTTCCCTACAAGTAAAATATAAACCATAAGCACAGAGAATAGTCTTCAAACGTCATTACTTCGTTCAGCTTGTAGAATCTTCTCAGCTTTCATTTCTTTACTTGCAGACGAACCATGTGAGCAAATCTAATTAGGGTTTAATACAGCGTGCCCTGAGTGCTCTCCCCTAATTAGTGCTCTCCCCCAAACTGACAACCTTTCTGATGATTGCCCTGAATCTGAAGAAGTCTTTTGATAATTAAATGCATTTCGTCTTTAGTCTTCTAACATGCAGCGGAAAATGTAGAACAGACTGTAGACTCGACCTTCTTCAAGATTATCCATTTGGGAGAACAGGGTATCAACATCTTCATCTCACCAAATGCATCCCAGTTATCTTTCATTTGAAAAATCAGCCCATAACGTACACATGAAATGATAACACCAAAGTAACAAGTTGAACCACTGATCATCTTGATTTTGTTGCCCGAAATTGTTGAAGGTGGAAAAGGTAGAAGTACGGAGAAAAAGATGAGTGGAAGATAAGACATAGAATCAACCAATCTCCGACACAAATCATTTCATAAATCATTAAGCCCGATCACGTGAACTTGTTCTTGATGTACACATTTCTCTCCCCTGCTGGTTACGATATATCGGAATCAGCATAACGATGTGTACGTGAAGTATTAACTGGAAGCACTTTATCATTAAACCCAGTCAGCCTGTGAGAAGATGTCGATAAACCCAATCTAACCTCCTGTATCCAAAAACAACGGCTTCATGTAGTGACTACTGATGAAGAAAACCTACTATGACGAATTTGAGACTGAAGTAAAATCGCCCAGATTTGTGACTTAAGCTTGTACTATCCTTGTGACTAAGAACGGTGTACCCTATACCCTTAACAGAAGTATTAGTACAAAACCTCTTGACATATCCTCAACTACGTGAGACACTGAGCACTACAACGTAACTCCTTAAAGTGATAGCTACTTTGTGAGAATAGAGAGAGAGTCACAAAAGTAACTAGATATCCAAGTCTTCGTCACCATTAATATATGCCCAAACAAGTCATCTTCGCGGTAGGGTAGAAAGAAAGAAGATGAACTAAGTACACGCGTCCGTAAAACCTTACTTCAAACCCAAATAAATAATAACGAATCATCCCCGTAGTCACAGCTAATAATTTAACAATTGTCATTTGATTGTGAATCTTGATCAGGATCTTTTTGGCTATACGTGGTGATTTTGAAGGTGCAGTCCGATAATTTCATGTGTGATTTTGTTGTGAAAAATGCCATAAAATGCAATTCTAATGATGCCGGAAAAATTTGAGTTTAAGAAATTTTTACGCCGAAAATTCCCCGAAAAATTCGAATTTTGGCCAAAAAATTTGAATTTTAGGCCAAAATTTTCACACTTGTACCAGAATTTGAATCTCGCGTAAAAATGGACCGTTAAGTCTCCTGTGAAAATTAAATTTTACTCAAGTTTTCCCGCCAAAATACTCTTTTTTTTTTTTTTTTTTTTTTTTTTTTTTGAATTGCGAAATGTTGTTCGATTTGCGAAAGGCTTGTTGAATTGCGAAAGGCAGTATCAATTTCGAAAGTCTGTTGCAATTGCGAGAAGGGAGTGCAATTGCGAAAGTCATGCCAATTGCGAGAAAAAGCAGGAATTGCGAGAGACAATTGTGAAACCAATTGCGAGAGACTCCTCAATTGCGAGAAAACCAGCAATTGCGAGAGACTCCTCAATTGCGAGAAAATTCATTTCATCGCAATTCTTATACAAGAATGCGAGAGGCCCATAATTGCGAGAAGAGCTTCAATTCCGAAAGCAATTGCGATAATACCCTGAATTGCGAGAAGCAATTCAATTGCGAGAGAAATAGCAATTCCGAAACAAATGTTGACTTTCTGAATTGTGAAAAGCAGCAGCTTTACCAACTACTTGTCCTTTTCTTTACAAGCCCATGCCTTGCCAGACTGTCTTTCACCAATTCCACCAACTTTGACCAATAATTCATAAACCAATGAATAAGATATTCAATATATTCCAAAACACAAATCTTATACTAAGATAATGTGATTTTCGATCAAAGAAGCTTAGAACACACAACTTTCCGCCTTTGTTCATGCGTATGAATCCAGAAAGACCACAAAAGCTCACGTTTTTGATGATAAAAACGCAGCAGTTGGGTTCTTTTAATCACAAATCGAACATAAATATAACACTAAACTCGGCTGATGAAGAAGATGAAGAAAAACCGAGATAAAACACAACAAAAATCACCTTTATCACCTTAAAGACACCACGAGCAGCCACCCGGTTAGCTCTTGATACCAATTGTAGAGGTATAGATTCACATACGGGAGGTGGAGGAAACACATTAAACACGAACTAAAGATTAAACATTATAAATTTCGGTTTATTGATTGGGGAGGTGTGTATGTTTTCTAGAGAGAAAACATACACACCTCATGAACCTGTGAATCCTCAACCCTCCAAATGTGGATAAGGAGGGTATTTATACAAAGAATACAATGACTAACTTAGCCTAAATGTCTAAACTAGTCCTTGTACAAAGAATGAAGTGCAATTCCCAAATATGACAAACTTTAAGGCTAACACATGCCAACCTACAAAATGGTTAGACAACTAAACCGTAAGCACAAAGGCTTAGTAAGTAAAACGACTATAACATACAATTATACTTCAAACCACATAATGCATCATATACATAAAACACTTACATCAAGGCTCACTACTCAAATCTCAACTAGCACATAACATCAACATATCCATAGCATCATCTCATCACATAAGCCATAAACATGGCATCACATAGGCATAACCCAAGCTCATCTTCTCAACATAAACATACATAACACATAATGATAGAAATCCATATAACTTATGCTATCATCATTTTACTTACCTCATCCAAGCTAAAATAATAACAAGAGTATCATCATCAACACAATCTTCCATCATCATCATCATCCTTCATAACTAACCAAAACCTAACATTATAACAATCAAATACATAAACAAGGGTTAACAAAACCCATCAACATACTCATCTTGCTAACCAAATCATCATATGATCACACCCATATCATATGATGATTTCCCACTTTCCTTCTCATCTATAACTTTACTAAATAAAGGCAATAGATTACTTACTTGAAGAGGGATCATAGCTAGGGTTCTATCTTCTTGATTAGCACCTCAAACCCTTCAATATTTTTCCCTCCAAACTTGATCTTCCTCCCTCCTTATCTACTCTAAAAACCGGACTTCCTTATCTCAATAATAGTGGAAGTATCTAGATAAAGCTAGATATAATTAGTTAGGTGGTGACTTTGGGCAATTGGCAAGAATGGCCCCTCAAGTCTCTTTCTTCTTACTTTAGCCACAACTAACTCTATCACATATTTAATACTTGGCAACTTAGGCCCCTTTAGTTATGCATCATACTTCCAAAACTATATTAGTCATACTTTGACTATAAATTGACTATCGGGTTTGACTATAACTTTACATTTATTGATTAGTCAATCACATAAGGCCTTAATCCATTTTCGTCTAGGGTGGGGTCCCAATACCCGGGAAACGGGTCTAACAATTCTACCCCCTTATTTAGATTTCGTCCCCGAAATCTCTCGTCTAAAACTATCCAAAACTAAATTCACGACATATACATGTCCTTGTTCTCATGCATTCTAAGCCAATTTCTTGCAACGATCTAAATGATCATGCAATTTCTAAACTTGCTATACATAAACATAACTCATAATCCACTAAAATCAACTTTCTCATCACAAGCTTATCTAAAATTTCCCACAATTGGCGACTTGTCACATGGAAAATTTTACTATTTTGACTTTATATAAGTCAAACTTCATCACTATAAACACGACATACGCCCATACACTAACAAGACATAACATCTTATGCCGGCCAAATTCGCATTTAACATAACACTAACACATAACTATACCAAAAACCGGCAACTTATTTCAATAATCTACAAAGTACTATACAAACGGCACCTTCAAAAATCTATCACACACACCACTTACGTAATCTTTCTTATCAAATTATGAAAATACTCACAATTTAACTTATCAACTTAATGCACAATTCATTTTAGACGTCTATCTTAAGGTTTCACACATGACCTTTACGCCGCTATAAGTTTTATTCGTATTTATCTTTTCTTATGACGTCTAACCGGTTTTAGTTTTCACTATCTCATATCACTATCCGTACTCATGTCATATCGGCTACACATAAGCCCACTCGTTTGTAACTCTTCATTTACATAAAAAGGCGTCCCGATCTATGTAAATCAAGAAATACAAATTCATGGTTCGGTGATTTACAACTTCTTTATTCAAATGAAAAGGCGTCCCAATCCATTTAAATAAAGAAACCATAAACCATCCTACTTACATACTTCCGACATAACACTCGTACTTACTTTCTTTCCATCTTTTCTAGCCTTGGATCCAATCTCACTAACTTTCCATCCCTGCCATAAAGGCAAGCTAACCACCATGCCATAAAGGCAAGCTAAACATCCATGCCGCGAAGGCAAGCTAGGCCATCTCAAAGGATGCCAAACACATGCCATAAAGGCAAGCTAACAACCATGCCATAAAGGCAAGCTAACAATCCATGCCCTGAAGGCAAGCTGGGCTATCCCGAAGGATACCATACTATAACACATGGCCATCCCGAAGGATACCACCTTTAACATTCATCCCGAAGGATCTTTAACACATGCCAAGGATGTAGGCAAACCATGCCGATGAAGGCAAGCTATACAATAATGCCATGAAGGCAAACTATACATCATGCCATAAAAGGCAAGCTAGGCCATCCCAAAGGATGCCAAAACTAGAGCATTGGATCCAAGCTATATATGTCTTATCATCTTTACTCATTTTATCTTTCATGCACTTCCATCATTAGGCACACACTATCATTTATTCAATTTTCATTGCCTTACGCAATCTCAACATTCACTATCACGCTTACTATCATCTAGACAAGTTTCTATATAACACTTGTCGATTTATTATCTTTGCATTCTCACAATGCAACTTATCTTTCATTCGTCAACCCCAAGTTGACTCACACACTTACTACGTGCCATCTTTATTTTAGACAATTTATATGTAATGCTTATCCATTACAACTTACACATTTCTACGTGTTCTTACAACACACTTTTACTATTACCCGTCAACCCTTGTTGACCATATTCTCAACTCATACTATCACTTCATTTAGTTTATTCAACTCACACACATATAAACCTTACATAGGTTTATTCTGTAACACTTTCATTAATTTCATTCTTACATATTCAAATATATTAACATGATCACATTCATGTTTTACAACTCTTTCTAGTATTCTTCAAGTCACTTATGACTTCTAGCGCTATCTATATCTCATTCATCGCTTCTACTCATTTATTACTAACACAATTTAGTTTTCATGTTTTATATACACATGACTTCATCATGCTTAACTATGCACTTTAACTTTCTCATTTTAGTTACTCATATAAATATTTCATGCCTTCAAGCATCTATTCGTTATTATAACAATCATGTCTTTCTTATCAACCAACTACA
This sequence comes from Artemisia tridentata subsp. tridentata, assembly GCA_021014915.2. Taxonomy (NCBI): domain Eukaryota; kingdom Viridiplantae; phylum Streptophyta; class Magnoliopsida; order Asterales; family Asteraceae; genus Artemisia; species Artemisia tridentata. The sequence continues at coordinate 441,735,637 of CP139505.1, read as the reverse complement.
AACATACTTCAATATTCATACCTTACTTTATATCACGCTTTCAAAGCATTTATGCTTTATCCAACACTTACCATACTTATCTTTTCTTATCTCACATGTCGATGTGTTCTTTTTAATTTTACCAACCTCAACTAGGTCAACACATAACACGCATTCCAATGCGTCTATCTCAATTCATACACTTCTATACAATCGTGCTCTCAAGCACATCACATAAAACTTAGACATACAATAACCTACCATAGACTTAACATCACATAAACAATCATATCAAGACACTTAACACTTATCCGACAAGTGTTAAAACATTCAAAATCAAAATCAACTCATGAAGACTATGGCATCATATATCACGTCACATAATCAATCTATGTCTAAGCATCAATCTTCTAATTATCCGCAAGTACTAATCTACCTTGTAACTAAGGCATCATAAACTTTAATTCATCTACTAACCCATCTCTAATACCGCTTAGCCTTGCTACTCGCATGCCGTCACCATGGCTGAACCATACCTTCACTTAATCGCATTACAATCACCGGCACCAACCAATGTGCACGGCTAACTAATCATATAAACATTTCAAGTCCTCCACGGACTCACATCACATAATCACAATACCATCACCGGCACCAACCGAGGTGCTCGGCCAACAAATCATCTAAGCATATCAAGTCCCCTTGGACTTGTATCTCATACACAACAACACTATTACAACACACATCACCTATCATCAATAGGCTCAACTAACATAAAACATAATCCGTCTAACACTAAACAATCACATTCCGCGCAACTAACACTTACGTCCAAGCTTCTACGAGTGGTTTAAGACTAGGCACCCTATAGTGGAAACCTAATTCACTTAAACCGAAGCTCTGATACCAATTTGTTACACCCCGTGCCCGCTTAGACCAAAAACTTAAACTTTTACGCGGAAATACTTGAACTAAAACGGACATCTGGTCACTCTTTGGCCCATTTATAAAAATCTATAAACTTTCAGACTTTGAGACTAATTTTAAATGAAACTAGACTCAATTACCTTCAAAACGATAGGTGGCACGACCCGTGACGACTTACGGATTAAAAGATATGATTTTTCGAAGTTTGCCAAAAATCTGACAGCGGCCTCCATCCGATCGGATGGATGGTTCTGATCAGATTTTGGATTTTCAAAATCCCCGGCCGAAACTCCAACCTCCCGGACTCGAAACCTAACCAAACTTTCCAGATTTCATTACTATATCTATGGGCTCATTTTCATATAAAAACATTTACCATTTGACTCTCGGAAAACGTACTTCCACAATCACGGGTTTTACACCAAAAACCCGTTTTGACCCATTTCATGACATATGCTACATACGACTTCCATAACACCTCAAACTTGACCAAAATCATATATTAAACATATCAAACATGTTTCCATACATACTTGACCCATGAACAACCCAAAATGGGTACTTTTACGCATTAGCCAAACACCCCCTTTACTTAGCCCATAAACACATAAAACATACTTTAACATACCAAATGACTACCAAATCGTTATACAACTCTTGGCATACAATATACCACTTGACTACACTTTATAAAACATTACTTGACTCACGGGGGTACAACTTTGCTCATGAGCTCGGTATACTACCTAATCTCCTAACTAAACACTACCTTTAATCTTGCTAATCCAATTCCTTAATCCACATATCCAAGCCTTCCACATAAACATGCCAACTTACAAAATGGTTAGACAACTAAACCGTAAGCACAAAGGCTTAGTAAGTAAAACGACTATAACATACAATTATACTTCAAACCACATAATGCATCATATACATAAAACACTTACATCAAGGCTCACTACTCAAATCTCAACTAGAACATAACATCAACATATCCATAGCATCATCTCATCACATAAGCCATAAACATGGCATCACATAGGCATAACCCAAGCTCATCTTCTCAACATAAACATACATAACACATAATGATAGAAATCCATATAACTTATGCTATCATCATTTTACTTACCTCATCCAAGCTAAAATAATAACAAGAGTATCATCATCAACACAATCTTCCATCATCATCATCATCCTTCATAACTAACCAAAACCTAACATCATAACAATCAAATACATAAACAAGGGTTAACAAAACCCATCAACATACTCATCTTGCTAACCAAATCATCATATGATCACACCCATATCATATGATGATTTCCCACTTTCCTTCTCATCTATAACTTTACTAAATAAAGACAATAGATTACTTACTTGAAGAGGGATCATAGCTAGGGTTCTATCTTCTTGATTAGCACCTCAAACCCTTCAATATTTTTCCCTCCAAACTTGATCTTCCTCCCTCCTTATCTACTCTAAAAACCGGACTTCCTTATCTCAATAATAGTGGAAGTATCTAGATAAAGCTAGATATAATTAGTTAGGTGGTGACTTTGGGCAATTGGCAAGAATGGCCCCTCAAGTCTCTTTCTTCTTACTTTAGCCACAACTAACTCTATCACATATTTAATACTTGGCAACTTATGCCCCTTTAGTTATGCATCATACTTCCAAAACTATATTAGTCATACTTTGACTATAAATTGACTATCGGGTTTGACTATAACTTTACATTTATTGACTAGCCAATCACATAAGGCCTTAATCCATTTTCGTCTAGGGTGGGGTCCCAATACCCGGGAAACGAGTCTAACAGCTATGAACAAGTATCATCACGCATATCATCATAACCTTTCTCATTATACCTATAATTTCTTCTAGTTAAAATGTTTGTATTCCATGATGGATGCCTAATGAAGTTATTTATATGTGAAATTTAGTGAGAAAATGGCATATTTCTACATCCGGCAAGATTACAAAGATGTATACTAACATCATGAAGATTATCACTAGCTTTCGTTATTTTTCTAAACTTGATAAATATTCGGAAAAAATTAAGTACAACCCTAGTACCAAAATACGGAACATATATGTTTCGGCTAGTATCATCTTTGTTCATAAAAAATATAAACGGATAGAGTTAGGGGGAGTCTTTGGCTTAACCAAAGTAATCTCGTGATTATTTTCAGACTCTTTCCCTGTCGACCCTAAATTGGTTAATAATTTTTATGAACCAATTAATAATTTTTTTTTATCACATTTCTCGTTATTTTAGTGTAATCTTTTCAAAAAAACTAAACCAACAAAGTTGGTGTCACTTAATATAGTATCGATAAGAACTATATGTTTCGACTAGTATCATCTTTGTTCATAAGAATTATAAACAGCTGGAGTTATCGGGAGGGGTAGTCTTTGGCTTAACCAAAGTATTCCCGTGATTATTTTCGACTCTTTCCTGGACGGCCCTAAATGGGTTAATAATTATTAAGAACCAATTAATAACTTTTTATCACGTTTCTTGTTATTTTAGTGTAATCTTTTTCACAAAACTAAACCAACAAGGTAGGTGTCGCTTAATATAGTATCGATAAGAACTATAAAGTTAACGGTAAAAATTTGTTATTTTCTTGTTGATTAATTTGAGTGCACTATTTCATTCAGGAAATTATGGTTTTTAAATGCTTTGGTCGATCAAATCACGTGACTTTAACCCAACAAAATAAAGCGCAAAAGTGTCAAAAAAAATGCGTGTTGCTGGCTCGAACACGAGACCTACCACTTATAAGACTTCATTCCTAGCCAGCAAGCCGCACACACTCTCAAGTTTCATTCATAAATACAAATTATTTATTGTTTATGATGTTATATATGTACCTCATCTCAAGGAGCTTCAAATGCATTGATATTTTTACCAAAAATAACAAGTATACTACTGTCAATTTTTCTTTTGTTTTGGTCTACGATACTTTTGATTTATTTTGAATTGAAGTAGCATTTACTTTTGTCACCCGATAATAATCATGTTTCATTGTGTTTGGATTTGGTCACTCACAGTTTATATCGACCAAAAAAATCATTAATGTTTTAAAATTGTTAAAAATTGGTATGCTTAAAGTGTCATATATACATTATCAGTTGTAACTTAATACTCCAATAAACATCAACCCTGTGAATATAACTACTTTCAACTAACTTTATGTACAACCAATCAATGCATGAGTGAACATAAAAAAAAAATAACAACGAAATAATAATGGAACATTATTAAAACTTTAAATTGTTTTTAAAATTACGATAAAGTTAAAGTGACTCAATAGAAAAAATATCAAACTTGATTACTATTTGATAGACATTGTCCTCCATCTAATTTTGCGATGGTCGGTGTGACATTCACTTGATACTTCCGGATCTCAGTTGCAAACTACTACAATAACGTGCCTTCGAGTTACCAATTAATTCCACAATCGAACATGTTTTGCTACTTTACTTTAATATCAGATTTCTCTTTTTCTTTTCAACTTGTTCAAGGAATGTCAATACTATTGTAAATATTAATGGGCTTATGTCTATTCACATTTACCTCTATTGGGCTTTAGAGTTTGAGATATATTCATCAACTATATATATATACAATCCACTTGTAACCTTGATGACCACTTAATAAGAATTCTCTCTCCTCTCATTCTTGTGTTCATGTTCTTTATTCTTGTACTATATTTATAATACGTTATCAGCACCCTCGCTTTACTAAAATTTCCGTACGTACTGAATTTTTTCATATCAAAAGATGACAATGGTTATGGGGGATTTACGGTTCGTTGCAAAAGTCCATTCATGAGGTTGCAATATCACGTTTGATTTTAAAAGAAAATAAGGTCCACCGATTCGAATTGTGCGAAGGTAAATCTTTTACCATAATTTAATTTTTTTTTATCACATACGGTTAAATAAATGTTCTGAATTCGATTGATCAATCAATAAATTATTTTAATAAATTATATTTAATTGTTTATCACATACAATTAAATTAATGTTTTGTAAAATTTGGAATAAAGCAAAGTGCCATAAATCGTTAACATTGAAAACAATAACACATGTAGCTTATTTGGCTTGGTGTGAGTTTGCTAACATGATGGTAATAACTCAAATACTCAATGAATGAATACTATTAATTTTTTTTTATCTTTAATATATACGCTAATAAATATGTTATGTGTAATTTGTTATAATTTAAATATCATGACAATCATATAAATAAATAATACATCACCAAAGCACGTAGCGGAAGCAAAGATCAATATATTTAACATGTAAAGAGTTTAACCGAAAACTAAAGATACGTACCTTTGTCCTAGCAAAACAAGGATCTAAACTTCAAGTTCTTCTTCTTTAACAAACAATAGGATTAACGAGAAACCCCTTACCGTTTTGTTTCTCAATCCAAGATGGTATTAACTAAAGTAAGTTAATTACCAAGGTTTTGTACACACGTATTTATAACCGATTAATGTTTGATGCTAGTGAAAGAACACAATTATTAAACCAAAACATTTTGTTTAATAAAACTTGGATCGACTAAAACCCTAGGGTATATAGATCGATTGGTTTGAACAAGAAGAAGAGAAAACAAAGTTAGGGTTATAGCAAGAGTGCACAAAAGGTAAAAACTAATAACCCTTGAGTTTGTATTTATAATTATAGGCTACATATCTTGGAGGACAAGTTGGACTCGAATTGGGTTTCTATAACCCCAAACGATCGGCCCTAAACTCCTAAATGAGTTCTAGAACTTTCTTGTTCCTCAATTTGCACCTATGGTCCTTCCTTTATTCACTAACGGTCGTTAGTCAATTCCCGTTAATTACTTAACGTCCGTTAGTCGTTATTTCGTGTTCAAATAATTAAATACATAACATTTATATATATTAATTATTTCATTAATCATTCATACGTAAAGAGTGCAATCCCATGGTCCCGAGTTCGATTCTAGTCATACTCGTTGAATATTTTTCCATTAACTCTAACAGCTCCCACTTGAAAATCTATTAATAGTGTAATGACATTGGTTAGCGTCTAGCAACACGCCAATGCCCCTAGTACAACTCGGGTGGTGGTCTCCTGGAAAAAACCATTCGATGATTCATCATCATACTTATCCTTTTGTTTCTAATACTACATTAATAAAGATATGGATCTCAGTCATTCTTTATTAATCATTCTGTTTCTCGTTGTTTCTGATTGAGCAAGATTACCAAATCTTCTGAACATATTCAGGGGAGATCTTGGGCGTGCGCACGCAAACATCTTGTCAACCCTACGAGGGGCCCAACAGTATTAAACTCCAAACAATTTGAAGGAACAAATTCTATCTTGACTACGAGCATAACTCATGCACTTTGCAACACTCCTGAAAACAATCCTTATAGCTACTAGTTACGTATATCGGTAAATTGAATCACAGAAATGCACTACATGCATGACAGTTATCTGGTATCTCAAGTCTGAGGATAACTATATATACATGATTTACTTGATGACAAGATCCATAAAGTAAACTCATGAAGTTGGGATAAGTCCTATATTCAATTCATTGAATATCATGTGAAATTGGCATGTCAACGCATCAATATACTTTCAAGTATATTCTACCAATACTCAGATTTGTCTTGATTTAATGATATTCCCATATCATTAAGTGACAACGGACAATTTAGAATAACATAAGTTATTCACGGATTTAAATATGCAAATATAGGATACAATCTATTATTAATGAAAACAAACGTACCAAGTACTTTAATTCATTGTAAATAATAATTGCTTAACATCCCTTATCCAAATACAAAATAGAACAATGCATGATAATTCCCATTAATGAATTATGCCTCAAGTCATGTCAATCATACTTGTTGACAAGGCATAAATCAACTAATCATGATCTATCGGAATTTTGAGAATACTTATTTCAATAACTTAATTAGTAAAATTCTTGTATGTGTGTATTCAACTATCTTGATATTGCCACATAATATTTCATAAAATGTGTGACATCCTCAACCACCAATTTTTGACAATTAAATTATCAAACCTTTTATAGTTTAAAGTATTCTAATTCTTTAATATATAATGCAACTATGCTTACAGTTAAGTATAACTAGTACACATGGCCATTATCAAGGATGAAATCCTACCATGACTAGTATTGAGTGTCATCTCAATTTTATTAGCATCATTGTATGCAAACAACTATATGCTCTTAAAATTCTGTAAACTTTAATATCCATTTTGTAATGTTCGATACCTTCCAATCTTTCAAGATTTGTCGGCTTTAACGATTACGCAACAATTTGCCATATGGTTCATACTTAGAATTTAGGAGCAATTCTAGGATGAGGATGTAATTCTATATCCAACCATATCCATTACACTTAGTTATCTAATAACTTTCAATTAGATATTAATATTGTTAAATCATCTTTCATTCAAGCATGATACAACAAACAACATGATATACATGAAAAATCCTTGTATCAAACTTAGATTTTATTCATGTTATATCTATTCAAAAATATGTTTCTATTCAGACTTTCTAATAGTATATCATGTTCTATTAGAATCAATTATTTTACCGCTTATATTTATAACAATAAACATATATTCAAAGACTGTATGTTTATTTTCTAAATTTCCATAATGAAGTTTCATTCCAAACTAAGACTTAACATTTAATGTTAATGGAATGTTACTTCCTATATGTTATACAACATATATGAAATAAGAAAATAAATATAACACTCCCACTAGCTTTCAGGAATATTAAGGAAATATCTTATTTTAATTATAAATCAACACTTGGATTTAATAATTAAACATAAGTGTATCTCCTAGATGCATGCCTTAATCCATTCAAGAAAGAGTTTTGAAATTCCATTGTTACTTTCATATTAATAAACTAAGAATGACAATCATAATCTTTATACATTTAATGTGCTTAGAAAGAATTACAATCACAGTTAATTGCTTAAGTGTAATTAATAATCTTTCCATACATTAAATATGTATACAAAATTTGTCCATATGATTTCTACACAAAAATTTAAACCACTAGGGTTTCCATTTCCTTTGAAGAAACTCATCTTCATTCTATAGAGTTCAAGATTAACTAAGTTTCTAAAACTAGTTATCTTTCTGGACTGCATCTAAACATTCATAGTATGAGTAATTTGCCAAATTCAATATTTGCAACTCATCTTAATGACCAACAGGTTTACTATAATCCTGTAACTCATAATCCTCAACATATTATACAAATATTTGAGATATCCTTGCGGATCTATGAATAAGAATTCCATCATCTTGAGATTTAACATTAACATGTTAATATTGGTTATGCGTTCGTAAATCAATAGGTTATACGGCTAGAAATTACGTGAGCCTATCGGGGCACACACGTATACATTTAGAGAGCGTTTATCAAATATAATTAATATGTTTAGTGTATACTATTAATTATAATTAATATATTTCACGAAATAATTTAACGGTTATTAGTTTAAATCGTTAGACACTTTAACTAATTTAAATATATGTTAAATATAAAAGAGAGGGACTTGGATGTCGGAAAACGAAACTCCCGGACTTCCTTCCAATGTGGCCAGTTATGGGAAGGTTCTAGGAGGGGGCTATGTGTAGGTTGTGGCAAATTAATGGAGTGAATAATAATGACTTGTTGGACAAGTTGGGGTGCTATATAAACACCCCTTGGCCTCATTAAAACACACGACACAATATCAAAAGAATTATACCCCAAGTACAATTGCTTTTTCCTTTCTTTTGTCATCCAATCAGCAGAACACAGAGTGTGGTTTGTTTGACTTTCAAACATATCAAGCCACTTTGGTATTCGATCCAATCAGCAGAGCACAAAGAAGATATATTACAAGAATATTAATTCTTGCTTTGTTCCTATCTTTCTTTTATTAATACGATCGAACGTATCTTTTATATAGGATTCGATTGTGTTTAAGCTACAACAAGAACACAAGTTTGTTTGGTTGTATACGTGAAGTAAGCACTAGCATCCTAACGCTCTTGTTAGATGTGTAGTGTGAGTTTTCGATAGAGATCAACTCACTATAGTTGATTAGGGTTTCGTGGTGATACGAGATCCGTTGGAGTGTTCGTGATCAAGGTCAAGACTTGGTGGTTATCTATTTTTCAATAGATTCGAGGTTAGTATTTATTATGTGTTTTAATTATGTGTTTTAATTCATAACATTAAACATAGATCCATCCGCTGCGTACTCTTGGTATTGATGGTTTAATCAATATGAAATCCCAACAGTGGCATCAAGAGCCATCTCGTTTGGTGTTATGGGTTACACATAGAGTCGCTTGCTACGCTAATTAAACACATATATTAATTGTTATGACAATAACATGAATTATTGTCATTTAATTAAATCTTGATCTTGTTTAATTATTAATGGTTAATAAGACTTAAAAGGGGTTAGGAAAAATAAAAAGATTATTGAATCATGTACTTCTTCTTTTTCTTTTCCAATCTTAAGGCTTACGCGGTCATTTGTAATGACGTCTATGGTCCACAAGGTACCTAGCTCGAAAACCTGTGGGAGCCTTAGATTCTCCAATTGGGGAAGACTCATTCTTGAGTTTTGGAGCATTACTTGTTTTACTGTTTTCCATTAGAGTCTGTCTTCTCCTTCTACTCCTTCTTCTGTCTGTTTTAATTGCTTATATGTTTTATTCCTTGTGACTTGCTTTACATATATGCTGTTGATTTTGGAAATAAAAACAGACTAATTACTTATATCGAAACTTGCTTTTAATTAAATCGTGGGTTCCATCAAGCTATTGAGGGTGTGGATCATTACTCGAAGCTACCAGGATATAGCTTGCTGGATATCGTGAGATTTAATTATTGTCTGTTAATATACACACTTAATTCCTTGTGACCAGTTATGTGTTATGTGTGAAATTTTTTTTACACTTAAACGGACTATAAACTATTGAAATATGATTTAATTAAATCGCGGGTTCCATCAAGCTATTGAGGGTGTGGATCATTACTCGAAGCTACCAGGATATAGCTTGCTGGATATCGTGTGATTTAATAAACTTTAACTATAAGATACCTAAAGTTTTTGTGCTTTTATTAATGATCTTTGATCAAATCAAGATCTAGGGTTTTGTGTGGTCTTTTCCCGCCCCACTACATGCTTCGGCATATGAGGGAATTATTGGAAGAACTTGGGTCTTTTGACTTATGCAGAGTACAATATAGGGTTTTTGACCATTCTTTGCCTGTGATAAAAGTACACCTAATAAGTTGAAAAATTGTTTTTTGCAAACTTGTGTTACAAAGATGTATGCATGCCTCTTTGTACACAATTTTTGATACATGTATTTGTCAAAAAAATTATGTGATACCCTATTTGAAATTTAAGTTTATGCCATCCAAAGTTGAGGACACTTGCACTTGCCTTTTGCTCTTCGTGGGACGTGAGTGAATTGCAACCCAAGGTGTTTATTCTCTGGCGTGAGACCTAGAGTTATTTACACATGTTCTCTAATTGGACAACTTAATTGAGTCAAGCGGTGAGATCCTTGAGCCCGAGGCATAGGATGAGACAAAACATGCATGACACTAGTAGCTTGTACTCTAGTGCCATAAGTCTCATAAATCTAAGAGTTGCACTTGTAATGCAATTGTCGCACGCCGCCTACCTCTTGTACCCACAAGACTTACCAGAGTAGTAAGCACTACCGTGATGAGTGGGAGTTCAAGAGGGTCTTAGTCTTTTAGTAAATTAATTGTTTTATCTATTAAGACAAGGGTAGTTAGTTTCTAAAAGAATCAATTATCGAAAATACTAAAAATTAAACTTAACTGCTAATTGTATATTGCAACATATACTTTAAACAATGGTTTGTCCTTTTTCCTGGAAAAGACAAGGAGAAAATGGGTCTCCTTTCCTTGTAAGAAAGAGAGAGACATATTCCTATTCATTTTCCTTGCTAGAAAAGTGGATAAAAGATACGATTGAATTTACCCCAAATTCTAATCAAACTCATAAGTAAACATACTCATGAAATTGTTTTGCCTTGCAAAAGTCAAACAATTAAGTATGGTTACTAAATCTTATACTTTCAAACATGTTTCACTACCCCTGTTCGGTTTTGAACTCTTTGAAACTTATAAGATTTGTTTTCAATAACTATATAACGTGTTTTATAGCTATTAAATATTAATGTCTTGTTATTAGCAAGACATCTTATGAGTATTAATTAGGAAATTAAAATATTACCGTAAAATTGTAAAAGCAATAACTAGCATGATTAACCTAGTTGTTTGTTTTAACCAAATAAAGGTACTACACCCTTGGGGCAAGGTAGGCCAAATAAGGAGGAATTGCATGCCAATTTCAAGTTAACATTAGCATAAATGGCTAGTCCATCGTTTATGTCATAGAACTTGACACACTCGCTTGGATATCTAAGTACTTGCTTACTTGTTAACATTAGCAATAATGTTTAGATATTCAGGATAAGGAAAGTAAAATAAATTGACATTTGCTTCTCACCAATAGGAAAACACTTGTAATGTTTGTCTAATTCAGTGGGAGTAATACATTTTATTTTCTAAGCTGGCATTCTAGTAATGTTATCTGATTCAGTGGGAGCTATGAGCTTGTCTAACTTATAGCTGTCCCATATTATTTCTGGCCTGCCCAAAAATAATTTATTACTTTCCAAGTGTGATACTCTTTCATTTAGTACGAATCACTGCATATTGTTTTATATGATAACTTGTCGCTTTCTGTAGCATTATCTATAACGTCATCATGCAAGATTACTTATTAATTGAACCTGTTCTATATACACTTTTCATGAGGATATGATTTAAGCTTGACTTAATTCATATTCTATATCTGACATAGTCATATTATCTATACAAGCAAATGATTGTCGTGTTGTTTTGTATACTTGCTTAATGTTGCATCATGCACAAGTGGGAGAAATCTTAATTGTGTGCAAGAAACAACATATAATAATATGACTAATGGTTTTCCTTGACCATAAGGTAAGGAAATTAATATTCTACTAAGACTTCTACACATAAAATGTATGTTGCCCTATTTAGAATAAGTGTCAAGATATGATGAGAGCTACTTCTAAATATTCACTAAATGATTTAGTCAGTACGATTATGTTTTCTTGCAAAGTCATAATTATTCACTGAATTGTTTAGGCAATATGATTATTTTTTTTAAAGTCATAATCATGAAGTAAGCAATTAACTTGAAATTACTATTGAGACCAACAGTCGGTACTCATAATTACTTTAGTTAAATATGTTTTATGTCTTCTTGTAAAGACACAAACATAAAGTCCTTTAATTGTTGAAAGACTTGTAACGTAAGGTAAGACGTTAACTCGTTATGTCTTCTTGTTAAGACATGAACATGAAGTCCTTGAGTTGATCAATGACTTATAACGTATAGTAAGATATTAAATGTTTATGTCTTCATGTAAGGACATACACATAAAGTAAGTGACTTGGTCAACGAATAATATCTAGTATGCAATTGGTTTCAAAATACTATGTATGCAATTTGGTTTTACCCAATTGGAAAGTATATGACCAAAAGAGTATTAAGTTATCTACGGAATTGTGGTATAGTCTCACAATCCCATAGGATACCAATCCTTGTGGTATGTCTAATGTGTTATATCAAACTCTTCTGACATTGTTTGATTCATGATAACTTAAACTGCTTTAATCTCCAAAACTATCAAGGTTAGAAAATTGAGTATATCATGCATATACTTAATATGACTCTAACATAGAAGGTAATTAAGACATCATCTATTGACGGAATGGAATGATTTCCATTATGTCTTAATTGAAGTTCAAAATTTGTTAAATCTCTTGGAGCATGTTATTAACAAACTAGAGTTGAGAACTGTGGATGCATTTTAAATATTCCAAGTGGAAACAATTTATTGTGGCTCAAGACGCTTAGTATTTAGAGAATAGTCTCTACTTACAAAAGTAAGTGGGAGCATCTTGAAGATATTTAAGAACAAAAATGCACAACCTTCTAAATACACTTGCTAATGTCATACTAAGGTTAAACATGAAAATGTTGAACCAAAGAATGATGTAACTCACATTCATAGATTCGCAAGGATACCTCATGCACTTGAGTGATATTGTATATCAATGCTGAGGAATGAAAGTTTGAGAATCTCTGAGAACCTGTTAACTATATAGAGATGCATTATCAAGATCTTGAATCTGGTAAATGTCTCAAAACTATGAATGAAAAGATGCAGTCCTTGAAAGACAATCATTGTTTTGAACTTGATTGATCTCTTACTAAACAACTAATCTGTGAGATTAAGAATGAGTTTCTTTAGAAGAAAGACTCATAAGGACAAAATTGTACAAACATTAATGTATGTCTTGTGATAGAAGTTTTAATCATACTCAAGCAATTGACTATGATTAAATTTCATCTCTACACGCATTAATGATATAAAGATGGTTAATTATCATACTTTTTTTCATGCATATGAAATGTGACAATTGTTGATTACCTTTGCGAGGACGGTGTGTAATCAAAAGGGTGATGAATCCATATGATCTTTATTAAGTACACAAAATAGTAGAATCCAAGTGTGGATTAGATCATGCATCTAGGAGCTGAGATCTTAAGTTTAATTGTAAATCAATATTTTGATTTTGATTAAAATAAGATAACTCCTGACCTGAGAGCAAGTGGGAGTACTATGTTTGTTCCTTATATCTAATATGTCGTGCAACATATTGAAAGCTATTTTCCATGCGAGCAAGATTTTATCACTCGACTTGGAATATAGTTTTCACTTAAGAGATTTAGGAATTAAAACATACAATCTTGGAATAAATGTTTATGGTGATAAAAATGTACGGTAATTAAGTATAACACAGTGTAACATATTATTGAGCAAGTCTCAAAGGATATATTTCACTTGCGATAATTTAACACATGGATGGATATCTTAAGTTTTACTAAGTTTTCATCATGTACATTAAATTGTGTATGGGGATAGTTGTAACTTTTGCATGAGTGCAAAGTGAGTTAACAACAACAGTATCTAAGTGAGAGTCTTTAGATGACTGTTAAAACAAATGTCTTATTGGATGAACCTGGTAGTTCAGAAAGGCACCAAACGTTGCCAAAGAAAGGTTCAATCGTTTAAGAGCATAGTGTTATTGTATACATTGATGCTAGTCTGATTGAGTGGATACTCAATCCTAGTCATTATAGGATTTCATCACGAATGATGATGTTGTTGACTAGACATGCTCAGCTGAGAGCATTGTTGCAATACACATTAAAGGACAAGAATACTTTACAGTTTAAGAAGCTCTTGAGATGACTGTCTCATATAGGTGTTGTGCTAGCTTCAAACACCCTATAGAATGCACCATGGCAATACTAGTGTATTAGAATGTGCACGTTCAATATGACGCTCATCATGTTATTCAAACTTTCACTATTGTGAGTTTTGAAATAAGTACTCTTAAAGTTTACTCAGATGACTACTTAGCTATCTTGTACCTTACAAGTTGATCATGTTAAGAACATTGGATTTTAACTTACTAGTAGTCTCATGTGAATCTGTGTTTAGTATTTGGATAATGGGATATGCAAAACATTTATTATTTTGATGATTAACATACGTGGTACTTGAGTTATTCATTCATATATTAATTGTGTCATATATTTGCATGTTTAATCCATAAGTAATTTATTACTTTAAATTGTCCATTGTCGATCAATAATATGGGAGTATTGTTGAATTAAGGCAAATGTGAGAGATTGGTTATATTTTTTTGAATACTAAGGATGTGTCCGCCAAACTCACATGTTATCCACATGCTATGGATATTGGACTTCCCCAAACCCACGAGTCATCACTTTATGGATCGGCGTCATTAAGTGATATCTCGCAAATGGTTATTTTATTTGTCCTCTGACTTGAGATGCAAGCAGGTCTTGCATGTGTGGATCTTTCTTCTTGACTATAGTCAAACGCTATCCTGAACAAGGTGGTTATAACGGCTATTCTCAGAAGTTGGTTGAAGCACATGAATGACACGTGTAGTCAAAATAGAATTTGTTCCTCCACTTGTCTTCTGGAGTATGATACTACTGGGCCCCTCGCTGAATTAATCAAATGTTTGCATGGCCGTGCCCAAAGTGTAAATCAAGATGATGCTTGTTTTACGTTTGGTAATCTTGATTAATTTCTAAAACGAGAAACAGAATAGTTGAGCAATATGGAATGACTTTGATCCATATTCATATTTCAACAAGTATCTGAAACAAAAGGATAATTTAAAATTGTAAACCATTTACCTAGTTGTTTTATGAAACCACACTCAGGTATTTCTGGGAGCAATGCGGTGTTGCTAGACACTTAGCATTGTTAGTATACATTATTGATTATTACGATCGCAAGTGGGAGCTATTGGTTATGCATTCGTAAATCAATAGGTTATACGGCTAGAAATTATGTGAGCCTATCGGGGCACACACGTATACATTTAGAGAGCGTTTATTAAATATAATTAATATGTTTAATGTATACTATTAATTATAATTAATATATTTCACGAAATAATTTAACGGTTATTAGTTTAAATCGTTAGACGCTTTAACTAATTTAAATATATGTTAAATATAAAAGAGAGGGACTTGGATGTCGAAAAACGAAACTCTCGGACTTCCTTCCAATGTGGCCAGTTATGGGAAGGTTCTAGGAGGGGGCTATGTGTCGGTTGTGGCAAATTAATGGAGTGAATAATAATGACTTGTTGGACAAGTTGGGGTGCTATATAAACACCCCTTGGCCTCATTAAAACACACGACACAATATCAAAAGAATTATACCCCACGTACAATTGCTTTTTCCTTTCTTTTGTCATCCAATCAGCAGAACACAGAGTGTGGTTTGTTTGACTTTCAAACATATCAAGCCACTTTGGTATTCGATCCAATCAGCAGAGCACAAAGAAGATATATTACAAGAATATTAATTCTTGCTTTGTTCCTATCTTTCTTTTATAAATACAATCGAACGTATCTTTTATATAGGATTCGATTGTGTTTAAGCTACAACAAGAACACAAGTTTGTTTGGTTGTATACGTGAAGTAAGCACTAGCATCCTAACGCTCTTGTTAGACGTGTAGTGTGAGTTTTCGATAGAGATCAACTCACTATAGTTGATTAGGGTTTCGTGGTGATACGAGATCCGTTGGAGTGTTCGTGATCAAGATCAAGACTTGGTGGTTATCTATTTTTCAATAGATTCGAGGTTAGTATTTATTATGTGTTTTAATTCATAACATTAAACATAGATCCATCCGCTGCTTACTCTTGGTATTGATGGTTTAATCAATATGAAATCCCAACAGTTAATCCTCATCATGACTTTACTAGTGTATTTTTAGAAGATTATGTATCTTGTAATTTTATCTTTTCAAGATAAAACTCCCACTTGCCTTTTACAATTTATAGACTATCTATAAATACTTAGCAAGTAGAGTAACACAAAATTGTTCTCCTTTTGGGACATTACAAATACACATTGACAGTTCCTTACATTAAGTTTGTTAATAACCTACTCAAAAGCAGTTTAACAAATTTAGAACTTCAATTTTTAAGACTTAATGTGATTCATCATATTCCATAATAAATGGTGTCTTATTAATCTTCTAGGTTGGAGTCTAATTGAGTATATACTACTCAATTTTCTAACCTTGATAACTTTTGGAAGAATAGAAGATATAGTTATCTTTAATCAAAGAATATAACAAGAGTTTGATTTTTCTAACTGAACGTACCATAAACATTATGTATTTCATTAGGATTAATATTGTAAGACAATCTTACAATATGTAAGATATATATATTTCTTTTGGTTATCTATTCACCAACTAAGTCAGCTTAATGGTATAATAGAATTTCCAAGCCAATTGCATGCTATATAAAATAAGTACTTTTTGACCAAGTCACTTCATGTCCATGTCTTAACAAGAAGAGATAAACTGTTATAAACCCAATATACATTATAAATCATTGATCAACTCAATGGCTTCTTGTATATGTCTTAATTAAAAACATAACAAGTTAACGTCTTACTTTATTATAAGTCTTGTAACAATTAAAAGACTTCATATTTATAACTTTACAATAAATTATAAACATGCATAACTAAAGTAATCATGAACACCACAATTTGGTTTCAATAGTAATTTCAAGTTAATTTATTACTTCATATATTTATGACATTCCAAGAATACATAAATATTCAAATTTGAAGTAGTATTAGATTACTTCATTTATTTATGTCATTTCAATAATACATAAATATTTATTTTGAACTAGTCCCATTATCCTTATTGACACTTGTTCAAATAGGTATCTAATTTAGAAACAGTAATAATCCATGTCACAGTCTCACATAGTCATGGAATTTCACCTTGTTGTTGTAATCTAGTCAAGGTCTCACTTAAGCTAAATTTCAACAACAAGTGTTTCTAGACTTAGATGTGTATTAGTCATATTTAGAACTTTAGTTTCTTACCTTGCGGTCAAGACAGTTCTTTAAATCATATTCCTATATGTTGTACCTTGCACACAGTATAAGATTTCTCCCACTTTTGCATGGAACAACATCATGTATCAGATAAACAACACGTCACTCGTTTGTTAATGTGATCAATATGATTGTGTCATAGATATTAGTAGATATAGGACCACCTTGTCTAGTAAGGAAACGTACATGACTATCCTTAAAACCACAAGTGTCTACAATTGGAAAGTAATTATCTCAAGACATTCTAGAGATAATCTGGGTCACTACCAAGATAACAAAGCTTTTAGCTCCCACTGAATAACAGATCATTACAATAATTCACTATTCAGTAATTACAACACAATGCTCCCACTGGATTTGACAACATTATAAGTGTTTCATAACCAGTAAAAGCAAATAGTGTGCTATTTACTTTCCTACACCTTTGAGAAATCCCATACGTAACAATTACTTAGGTATTAAAAGAATGTATTCTACTTTGTAAATGATGGACTATCCATCAATGCAATTAACTTGGAAAAATTGGGCATGCAATTTCTTCCTTAATATGTCTACCATCCCCACAATGGTATGTAGCATCTTTATGTGGTCAAAGCACGACAACTAGATAAATTATTCTAGTTTGCCTTTTACCAATTTTGCGAAAACTAGTCTAGCTTATAATTTAATAACTCATAAAATGTGCAATTTTCTTAACTATTAAAGTTTTGCTATGAGTTATTTCTTAGAATTTAGACAATTCTAATTTTCCTATCTTATCTTTCTCATTCATGAAAAAGAATAGGATTAAGTCTCACTCTTCTCTCAAATAAAGAAGACTATGTTTATTCTTTTAGTAAAATTGACTCCAGCCAAAAACCCCTACGGGTGTAGATCAATTTACTACTAAAAGAATGTCACATGTTTACGGTTTAATGTTGCATTAATACATTAAAAGAATTTACAAAATTCAATTTTAGTATTTTCGATAATACAATTTTTCAAGAAAAGAAAATTACCCAGGAAATATTCATATATCCATTTAATCTTCTTGAAAACTAGGATTCAAATTTCTATAGTTTCACTACATCAGTTGATCTGCTAGCAGTGAAAGTACAAAAGATGGTAATCTGTCGTACAATAATCGGCAAACAATTTTCGACTCCTAGATCATTATGGGAATTACATTTGCCAAAAACAATTTGCAATGTAAGCATGTTTCTTCCCATCTCATGCTTTAAGTTTCAAGGTCTCACTTACAACTTAATTAAGTCATCTAATTTAGAAACTGCAAATACTCCATGTCACGGTCTCACGCCATGGAAATTTACCTTGTCATTAATATTCAGGCAAGGTCTCACTTACGCTAAATATTAACTCCAAGTGTCTCTTATAATTAGATAGCATAGACTTAAATTTTAGGGTATTTATTTTGATGTGACAATCAAAATATGTACAAAGAAGCATGCACACATCTTCGTATCATAAGTCTTCAAAACAATTTTTATTTACCAATTAAGGCTAAGAGTTAAATCAACAAAGTTTTAATTGAGGTATTGGGTTCACCAATCAAAGAATTACCTCCAATTATCGCCCACTATATCCTACTACTGCATGAGTCATAAAGACCCAAGTTATTCGGATAATTACCACAAAAGTGGCGCGTGGAATTGAGGTCAATTCACCATTAAGATGATTTTGTACAAAAGAATAGCATTACTTGGTAGCTCCAATTAGACGCACAAAGGAGCGGAGAGACAAACGTCCGCCCGAAGGCTAATTAAAAACTCGTCCCTTTCGGATGACAATTTAATGTCAAGCCTCCTTATAACCCTCTTATAGTTTGTCTAAACTGGGTGAGCCGTTCACGCTATTGGTACAAAACTCATCAGTCAATCAAAAGTTTATGATACTAAGTCTTAAAAATTATGTTATAAATTATAAAATTTCTAGTCTCGCCTGGGAGCAAATTACTGTGCGAAGCGAACCACTGTCGGCACATAAGACTTGGCAATATATAATTTACCACATCAAGGTTTCATAGTTATTAGGTCAATTTATTTTCTATTCCAAAATTACCCTCTTTTTGCTTACAATTCAACAATAATTTAAACAAAAAAGACAAGTAATTTAATAAAAATAAATAAACACATAATAACGCATATAATCTTAACCATTAAATCATATAGCCACATGCAAACCTTTTGATAAATCCTATTAATAATCTATATGTGAATTATTATGCATATAATTACTAAGACTCCCATTGGTTTTCGAACTAATGGTACCAATGGACCACATACACCAACAAGTTGGTTGCGTAAGCCTTAGCAAACATATACCACGTTGCACATAAAAGATTCATTAATTTAATTAATTAGGTCTTCCCTAACTTTAAATCTATCTTTTATTACATGTAGCAAGTAACTTAACAATTAATTACAAACCCTAATCCATGATAACCTTGCATGAAGTATCATGGATTAATTCACAAGTCAAGGAGCGTAACCCTTTACACACATAAACACACATGTTCCTAATTTTAGGGTTACAAAACTAGCTTTTTAATTCAAGAGGGATCAAACCCCACCCCCCCCTCCCAAAAAAAATTAGGTTCGAATTTTTAATTGTTCTAAAACCCTAAATAATTCGACTAAACATGTTAATCCAAATAAAAAATTCGAGTTTTATGCGTTTCGGTAATACAATTACATGTTAAATGGCTGTTGATGCCACTGTTATAATTTAAATACCATGACAATCATATAAATAAATAATACATCACCAAAGCACGTAGCGGAAGCAAGGATCAATATATTTAACATGTAAAGAGTTTAACCGAAAACTAAAGATACGTACCTTTGATCCTAGCAAAACAAGGATCTAAACTTCAAGTTCTTCTTCTTTAACAAACAATATGATTAATGAGAAACCCCTTACCATTTTGTTTCTCAATCCAAGACGATATTAACTAAAGTAAGTTAATTACCAAAGTTTTTTACACACGTACTATAACCGATTAATATTTGATGCTAGTGAAAGAACACAATTATTAAACCAAAACACTTTGTTTAATAAAACTTGGATCGACTAAAACCCTAGGGTATATAGATCGATTGGTTTGAACAAGAAGAAGAGAAAACAAAGTTAGGGTTATAGCAAGAGTGCACAAAAGGTAAAAACTAATAACCTTTGAGTTTGTATTTATAGGCTACATATCTTGGAGGACAAGTTAGACTCGAATTAGGTATCTATAACCCCAAATGATCGGCCCTAAACTCCTAAAGGAGTTCTAGAACTTTCTTGTTCCTCTATTTGCACCTATGGTCCTTCCTTTATTCACTAACGGTCGTTAGTCAATTCCGTTAATTACTTAACGTCCATTAGTCGTTATTTCGTGTTCAAATAATTAAATACATAACATCTATATATATATTAATTATTTCATTAATCATTCATACGTAAAGTGTGCAATCCCATGGTCTCGAGTTCGATTCTAATCATACACGTTTAATATTTTTCCATTAACTCTAACATGTGTAATTAAACTCACGTCTATTTGTTTTTAGATTGAGAGTGAGTCAAAATAAATGTTGCGTAATGCACTCTATATTGTAATGACTTGAATTTCGTTAGTACTAAATTATCTTTGTTGTTCTTGTTTCATGTATTATCCAAATATTTTATGTGTATTATTACACTCCTGCATACTATGATCTCATAAAAAAAATTAAAATGTATCATAACCTCATGTTATGATTATAGTTATTGTAGAACCACAAGTTCTACTACGATAAATAGAATCAAAATACAATAGCCTCAAGTTATTGTTATATCTTTTAAAGAACCTCATGTTCTTTGTGATTGTTTTACATGAATCACGATAACATGAACTCATAGTTAGTTATTATGTATTTTCTTTTATGAACCTCAAGTTCAATTATGATTCCCTCAAGAGAATCACTATAACTAACATCTAAGTTATGGATATAATGGTTTAGAGAACATCAAGTTATGTTACAATTTTATTTTTTGAACCTCAAGCTCATGTTTTTAATATAGTTAGAACCTCAAGTTCTAATATGATTCTTTCATAAGGATCAATATCATAACCTCATGTTATGTTGAAGAAAAATTTATTAGAACCTCAAGTTCTAATTTGATTCTAATAGAATCAATGACATAATCTCATATTATGTTAGAAAAGAAAAAGATAAAACCTCAAGTTTTATTATGATCTCCTCAAGAGAATCAAATAAATTTTATTGTTATTAACTTTGTGATTATTTACGTTATGATTATTTAATTGCATTTTTTTTCCAGTTCAATTACTAATTATTAACCACCTAACTACTATTTAGTTGTAACATGTTTGTGTCTTTCAATCATCTTAAAAAGAGAAAACACAAAATATATTGAACTAAGTCAATAAATTGATCTTTCACATTAGATTTTTAATATTGTAATATATGCAATATTTGCTAAATTATACACTTGGCCATTTTACGTAGTTAAAATGTCAATATTCAAAGATTTTACATAAGGCCTCTTTACGAGAGTGCGTCACAATTGTGGTACTCCCACGTCTTCTTCTCGTGAAGACCTCAAAAGGGAATAATTAACGGTGAAAAATTCGTTAAATTATGGCAAAATCTAAATGATAGATTACCACATAAAAGCTAGTAACCCTTCCAGAAAATTCACTATATTTGAATGCACCTTATGTTGCAAGATTTTAAAGTTGTAAGCAAATACAATTTCGAATTATTCTGAAATCTGAAAAATTGCAACGTGAAGGTTACTAGTGAATACATGTTTGAGATAATACTCTCAATTGTTTATGCCTCAAATATGCTTCTATAGCAGCATTATCAAAAATGTGAATTTACAAGTTTCATGAACTAATATATGTTAATGTTGTTGAACGAAACAATGAGTTCCTAATGAGAAATATAAATCTCGTTCAACTATTAGTCCATTCTTTAATATGAATGTGATAATATAATGATCAACGTATAGATCTCCATTCCCTCAAGTGAATGTGATGAGATGATCCACATAAAGATCTCAATTCCCCCATGAGAATGTGATAATATAATGATCAACATAGACATTTCCATTCCCTCAAGTGAATGTGATAAAATGAACAAAATGAGATCTCCATTCCCTCAAGTGAATGACTATATAAATATCTAAAGATCATATATCATGGTTAGTGATATGGTTAAAGTAATATGAAAAATAATAAACCCCGAGCAGCGTGGTAAGATAAGAACGGAGCAAATGAAAGTGTGATGTATTCAAAATACAAGTGTGTCAAATAAATTACACACTATCTTCATAGATGTAAAAATCTATACTAACACATTTCAAAATCTAGATGAACGCTCCTAAAACGAAAATATAAAATTGTCATGAGGAACGAAGTTTAATACAAAGAATGCATTATATTCTTTTGTATCTTCCTCGACATGCATTATACCTATATTATGAAAGATAATCACTAGCCATAACATAAGGTTATGGGCCATGATTATAAAATTATTTTTGGCATGACTGGTTATACCATCATGAGTCATTAATGATGCAAAAAATATAAAATGATTAGATTCTTCAATCTAATTTATTATCTCTCAAAATAAGTTGATTATTCATCTATCAACTAGATTGGGGACTCATTCCCTCTATCATCTGGAAAGATAACAAGTGGATAAGGCATACACATCCACTATGTGCACCATTTAGATTTTAAAATCGATGAATCGTTTAAATGGTTATCAAAATTTCAACCTCAAGTTTGCATGATTAATAGCTCAACTAATTAAAATGCGAGCATAACTTTCCAGGGTAAGTATTTCATTGTGACTATGCGATGAATAACTTCTAAATTATCCAATGATAATGAGAGAAAATCTATATGTTGGTGTATTGGGTCGTGATATAATATACACAACAACAAAATTAGCATCATGCCAAATCTATCATTATAAATGCTCCCCTTTATTATTGGTTTTGTTTCGAAACCAAGTATCTCCCATTTTAATTTCTTTTGTGCAATACATACTCAAATTACTCCACCTAAATGCACATATATGGGATATAGAAGAAGGATAATTCCTTCAGGAGGAGAGAAAAGTAGCTGTGAGTTCAGAATGAATTATCATATTCTATTGATCCTCTCAAGAAATATTATGAATCTATAATTCATTGGATAATCCAATAGCCATATATACATTGAGCCAAAATAAAATGTCAGCTACTCATGCTCCAAGTTATACTCTGTCCCTCAAGGACATTGTTTGTTATAACATGCCTCAAGCATGATAGAATGAACGATTCCATTTTTAATCCTCGATAGAAAATATGGAGTATGAAAATAAGATGGTTGGTCAAGGTATAAAAGACCCCATGATAGTCTCATAAAGAGACACTAGACATGAAGGTTCCATAAGAACCTCAGATAGCTAATGAGATCTCAATAAATTATATCATGTCTAAAGTTATATGGAATCGAAACAAAACAACGTCGATAAGTTTGTTTGCATACAATACAGCGCTTGTTATTATGCGTAGCGAGGATCATAAATAAATTATTATTCAAAGCTGCGCTCAACGAAATGATTGGGCAACATGAAAAGATGCAATCTCGTGCAAAACGAGAAGTATTAGGACATGAAGTCCATACACATGAATGTGTAAAATCTATTGGATATACATCAGTCTTTGTGAGAATGTGAAATAAGAGCTCTAAAGTTATGTCATTTAATACATGAATTGTGAATAAATAAATTCACAAAAACACGAAGTTGATTATTAAAATATATATTGTCTCGAGGTGGATGTAAATATCTTATTGATATTTTATGAGACAGTCAATATTGAAGTATTTAATTCGCTATAAATGAGTTTTATTAGAGTTCTCATATTCCATGAAGGATCTATAATACCTCAAGCATGTCTAACAAATTCAACTTCTTGAAGCAATTAATAAAGTTCTCAAGAACTCTACTTGATCAAATTGAATAAATCCATATATGGATAAAAATCATTTGGACACAAATTATATGAATTGCTTTTGCATATGTCTATATAAAATGATTGGTCCTCAAGTACCATATATAAATGCAACTGAGGGTTTAATAATTAATATGCGTCAAGAGAGTGCATTTTTCTCTTTTTAATATTTGTATTAGCAATGTATGTTTTTCAACCAATGCATTTGATATTGGGTTGGAAGCTACACATATTTTGTCATCTTTGCAAGACATATTCTTAACAACAATTATTCGATGGACTTTATTACCAAATCTTTGCCGACAAAAGTGTCTGAGCAACTACTTCAGAAAATTGACATTCGACGCTTGAAAGTTATACATTAAATTGAGGAGGAGCATTATGCGCACTGCACTCTTTTCCCCTTCATCAAGTTTTTTTTTTATCCCACTCGGTTTTTCTTGATAAGGTTTTTAATGAGGCAGTCTATAGCGTATAATAAACGGAGAATATCAAAGGAGGAGTGTTGTAAATATTAATAGGCTTATGTCTATTCACATTTACCTCTAGTGGGCTTTAGGGTTTGTGTTAGCCTTAAAGTTATGTCATAGTTGGGAATTGCATTTCGTTATATGTACAAGGGCTAGTTTAGACAATAGTGCTAAGTTAGGCTTGTATTTTTCTATAAATACCTTCCTTGTCTCAACAAGGAAGGGTGGAACGCCATATTGTAATAAGAAGGTATGTGTGTTTCTTCCTTCTCTCTCTAGAATACACACACACCTTCCCCATTCTTTAATCTAATTCTACCATGTTTATCGCAAATGTGAGACTTATCGCAAATGTGAGACTTATCGCAATTGTGCACCTTATCGCAATTCTCAAAACTCTATCGCAATTGTAAAAAAAAAAAAAAGTAAATTACATAAATGGTCACTATGGTTTGTCCATTTTTTCAAATTTAGTCACTGAACTTTTTTTTTGACATAAATGGTCACTGAAGTTTCAAATCGTTACATAAATGGTCACTAAGGTTTCAATTCGTTACATAAATGGTCACTGTGGTTTGAAACTTCAGTGACCATTTATGTAACAATTTGACTGAATTTGTAACGATTTGAAACTTCAGTGACCATTTATGTCAAAAAAAAAAGCTCAGTGACTAAATGTGAAAAAATGGACAAACCATAGTGACCATTTATGTAATTTACTCAAAAAAAAAGAAAAAAAATTGGCGTGAAAATTTGAGTAAAATTTAAATTTAAGGAGTGACTAAATAGTCAATTTTTATGCTAAATTCAAATTCTGGTATAATGGTGAAAATTTTGGCCCAAAATTCAAATTTTTAGGTCAAAATTCGAATTTTTTCGGTGAAATTTGGCGTAAAATTTTTTAAAAACTCAAATTTTTCCATCATCCTTAGAATTTCATTTTATAGCATATTTCACACCAAAATCACAAATGACATTATTGGCCTACACCTGCAAAATCACCACGTATAGCTTAAAAGATCCTGATCAAGATTCACAATCAAATGACAATGGCTAAATTTTGAATGTTATCAACTGTGACTACAAGGATGATGATTCATTATTACTTATTTGAAGTTGAAGTGGAATATCACGGGTGCGTGTACTTAGTATCTTGAAGATATCGGGGTCGGTTGGATGCATGATTCTTCGAAATCCTTGTTTGGGCACTCATAGGAAAGGATTAAGACTTGATTTATCTAGTTATACCTGATGTAAGGAGTTACGTTATTGTGCTCACAGAGTATAGCTATCACTTTAAAGGAGTTACGTTGTAGTGCTCAAGTGTCACAAAAAGATGTGGATAATTCAAGATCAGTTCATATACAGTTAAGGAAGGTTGGATGGGTATATGAAACGACCTATGCTTTAAGGAGTTACGTTGTAGTGCTCAGTATAGGTTCTTAGTCATACAATAGTGCAAGTTTAAGTCACAAGTTTGGGTTATTTTACTTCAGTCTCAAGTTCGTCATAGTGGGTTTTCTCTATCAGTAGTCACTACAAAAAGCCGTTGTTTTTGATACAGGGGGTTGATAAAGAGTTAGACAATTTCAAATGGTATTATTAGTAGATTGGGTTTATCTACATCTTCTCACGGGCTATATGTTGAATGATAAAGTGCTTCCAGTTAATACTTCACGTACACATCATTGTGCTGATTCCGATAAATCGTAACCAGCAGGGGAGAGAAATGAAGATAACTGGGATGCATTTGGTGAGATGAAGATGTTGATACTCTATTCCCCCGAACGGATAATCTTGAAGAAGGTCGAGTCTACAGTCTGCTCTACATTTTCCACTGCGTGTTAGAAGACTAAAGACGGAATGCATTTAATTATCAAAAGACTTCTTCAGATTCAAGGCACTCATAAGAAAGGTTCTCAGTTTGGGGGAGAGCACTAATTAGGGGAGAGTGAAAATCGATGTAATTAATCCCTAATTAGATTTGCTCACATTGTTCTTCTGCAAGTAAAGAAATGGCAGCTGAGAAGATTCTGCAAGCTGAACGATGTAATGAAGTTTGAAGACCATTCTCAGAGCTGATGCGCTCATGTTTTGTATTGAATTTTACTTGTAGGGAACATTGTAAGCAATTCCCGTATGACATCACTTTGGGGAGAGATTGTTAGCCTTAAAGTTATGTCATAGTTGGGAATTGAATTTCGTTATATGTAAAAGGGCTAGTTTAGACAATAGTGCTAAGTTAGGCTTGTATTTTTTCTATAAATACCTTCCTTGTCTCAACAAGGAAGGGTGGAACGCCATATTGTAATAAGAAGGTGTGTGTGTTTCTTCCTTCTCTTTCTAGAATACACACACCTTCCCCATTCTTTAATCTAATTCTACCATGTTTAACTTTTATTTTGAGCTTCCCCGACCTCCTGAATATGTGTTTTTGATCGTTACAGTTTGAGATGTATTCAACAACCCTATATATACAATCCACTTGTAACCTTGATGACCACTTAATAAGAATTCTCCCTCCTCTCATTCTTGTGTTCATGTTCTTTATTCTTGTACTATATTTATAATAAATACTTTAATAAGTTGACGCTACCGTGTTCCAAGGATATTAAAAAGTTGGTGAAAAATATGCTAATGATTGAAAATTAAGCAACAAAAACATACAAATTGGCAAGGAATTGATGTACAACCATATGTGTTTGCGCGTCGCGTTAGTTTAGAACCTACAAGTTTTTTTGCATGTACACTTGTGTTGATATCAATTAGTTGTAACTCATAAAACTATTTCTGGTTAGATATTTCAGAAGAAGACAAAATAATAACATCAATTGAGGAAAAAGAAGCACGCATTATTCAAAGGCTCGAACGCGAGACCTGCCATTCATAAGAAATGAGGTTTAGCCTTCAAACAACACACACTTTCATTATAGTGTTAGAAAAGTTTCTTTTAAAAAGGACAATAGGATACGTACGTAGTACAATATGTGGTGTGGCATCGGATACCACAAGGCTACAAGCTGACACACTGTTAAAATAAATAGGGAATTTAAATAATAAGTATTTGAATTTAGGGCGTAAACAAGTCGAGTTTTTGTCGAGTAACTCGAGCTTGTTTGAGCTGAATTTTATCGAATCTCAAAGCTCGAGACCAAAAAGTGAGCTCGAAATGTTTATCGAGCCGAACTTAAGCTTATATATACTCGATTTGAGTCATTGTCAAGCTTTTGCGAGCTTATATATAAATACAATAAAAGTAAATACTTATTCATGGATGTATCGAGCTTTTCAAGCCGAGCTCGAGACGAGTTTGAACTTTATCTTATATTTCAATTTTAGTTGGTATAAAAACACATCAAAATAAATCGAGCTATCTGAGCCGAATTCAAACTTTCTAAAGCTTAGTTCGAGCTTGCCAAGCTCAAGCCAAACATTATCGAGTCGAGTTAAGCCCTATCAATGTTCGACATGATTTGACTCGTTTATTCCCCTTTTCGTTTCAACTTGTATGGAAATGGATTTGACACCATTGTTGTGGTTCCTATTAGCACAAGTATCGTTACACATATCATCATAATCGTTCTCATGATATGTACCCATGTTTTCTTTCTATTAAATGCTTGTATTCCATGATGGATGTTTAATGCAGACATTTATATAAGAGATTGAGTAAGAAAATGGCATGTTTCGTGAATCAGTATCAGGTAAATAACACCATGACGATTATCACAAGCTTTAGTTCTTTTACTACACTTGGAAAACATTATCCTAATATACTAAAACCCAGGATTTGGTCTGCTTGAAATGGTGGTTCGAAACAGTGTTTCAAACATTGTTTGGAACAGTGTTTCGCACAGTAACATTGGCTGGAAAGAGTTGTACGCAACAGTGAGTGTGTGGTGCTTGAAGAAGTTGTAACATTTGCTGGAAAAATTGTACAGACCAGTTAGTGTATATTACAAAACAAGTTGTGGTATACTAAAACTCCCCGCATCTCCACAAAGCCAGAACCTTCCTTCCCAATTTTTTTCATCATCCAATTAGGGTTCTTAATTTGTTCAATACCATTAAATGAAAACGCTCCGATTGAAACAAATATGCACACAAAGACTTTCATCTTCCTCTACACGACTCCTTCCGATTTGGATTTCGGGTCTCAATTGCAGTGATAGTCTGAAGCTGGTCCTATTGATGCTTACACTGAGGTATAACTTTTTTTATTAATCACTTTAATTTCATGTTATGCATATAAAGTGTTTGATAGATTGTTTATTTTTTTACTAGTATAATTTATTTATATTTTTTAATTAACTTTGCTGCTTTATGCTACTTAAACTTTTGAGAACTGGTAAATTGCTTTTTAACGATTTTTAAGTATTTGGAAAGTTTTTGATTGTTGATGGAAAAAAGAGGTATTGATTGCGCCTGTTGCGGTTGATTGTTTTGTTTTTGTTTTTGTTTTTGTTTTCTTTCTTTTTTCTTTTTTTCTTTTTCTTTTTCTTCGGAGATAAGTAAAAAGCTGGCATCTTCAGGTGTTCTTGCTATTGATTCGAGGTTTTAGGGATCCAGAATCACCGTCGTCTGATGATGGGTGTGGTTCGTAAGTAATAAGTGTGTGGAAGTCGGGTGATGGTAGTGGAGCTGAGGAAAAAGTTGCGGTTTCGTTTGATCATTTGCCTTCGAGGTAATTCTTAAAACATGTTACAATCACTTCACAAATTTATACAATATACACTATGTTGTTTATTTGTTGTAATTGGGGTGATTGGTATCCTGATAGCAATTAGAAGTCACAAAAAGTACGCTTTCAGATCGATTAAATTGGAGTGTATACCAATTAACGATCGGATAAAATCTAAATGATTCAAGTTTGTGAATGATATTATGTTTGCTATAATACGGTTTTCTATCTTGTTCTTTTCTGTCCGTACTAATGGAGAATATACCAGATAGTTTTATGGGTTCCAAAAACGGTTATCAAACGGTTAATGAGCAGTTAATGAGAACCTTAATAACTGTCAAACAGTTATTTAGTAACCGCACCAACTAGAAGCAGATTCTTGCACTAGCAGCAGGTTACATAACTAGCAGCAGGTTAACACATAACTAGCAGCAGGTTAACATTAGCAGCAGGTTAACATTATTAGCAGCAGGTTAACCATGTTGGGTAAAGCTCTTGGTAATTACTAGCAGCAGTCCCATTAGACACAAGCAGTACCTTAGCAACAAAGCTAGCCGTACCATTGCATACTAGCAGTACCTTATCAGAAAGCTAGCCGTACCTTTTATCCCATAACCAACCGTACCTTCTTTGTAACTAACAGTACCTTTGACCCGTACCTTTGAACCCAGTTAGTCTCGTTAATATGCAACTAAGTGTCGACCCTTACTTGCATATCAAACACAACTTACTTTACACTAAAATACCAACAAACCTCCCCCATTTTAGTGTAATCGTAAATTAACTAACACTTCACAGCAAACAATCAAACTAATGCATAAATGAAATGTCGATACGATTGAATTTCATCTTAGTATATTACACATTCCAAATATTCGAATATCAAGGTTTCCCGAAAGATTGAACCTTGTAATATCACTATTGAATACATGAAGATAATATACACATTCGTTTATCACACACAATTCTTACATGACATATTCTTTTACTAGCCTATGTCCCTATCCTTCATAAGTATATCAAAGCCAAGTCCCAGCTTCTTGAAGCAGCTAAACTTCATACTCATATAGGTAATTCTTTTAGTCTTGCACCTGCAAATGCAATTTTTCAAAAGAATTATTAAGAAGATAAACTTCAACCTATCTTAACTCGCAGACCGAACACATACCTTTGGGATAACTTGATGTTGTGTTCCAAACTCTATATGTTAAGCTTTTCACATTGAAAATTCAGCACCTAACATCATATTAGGTGGGAATTGGGTATCTTAACATGAGAGCTTTCAAATGGACTTTAAACCTAATCCACAGCTGATCCTTTCATGAGATCTCTACATAACCCTTTGGTTAAATGATCAGCTAAATTCCGATGAGTTGCAATCCACTCAACGGATATGACACCATGCATTATGAGCTCACGAACCATGCTGTGTCTCACACCTAAGTGTCTTGACTTGCCATTATACACTTGACTATATGTAAAACCCTAAATTCCCGTTTTCACATTTTGGAGACTAATTTGAATTTTTCGTAAGTTGAATTAAAATGGTAACACCTTTGGGTATAAATTAAATTTGCATAATAATAAAATAATTAAACTGAGTAATTAATATTTCAAGTCATTATATGGGTAGTCACGTTGCTTTTCTTTTCTACCTTACTAACATGTATATACACACGATTAAACTAAATAGTTTTACTAAAGATGAAATCATGTTGTCATATATACATTTTGTTAGCAAGGTTCCTATTATGTTTACTAATTATGACTTGCGACACAACATTTCCATTAGGCCCTTAAATCACGCCCAATTAGTTCCAATTTCTTATGTCAAGGATTTGATCATATCTCCCTAAAATAGAAAATGCTTCATTCTATTTGTGGGCCACACACTTAGGAAAAGATTTGCACTGATCACCTTGATTTAAATCTGCCCTTTATCTCACAACTGAACCACGCTCGTAACTCACAAACCCTAAAACATAAACACAAATGGCGGCTACACTATTTTCTTCCATTGTTCCTGTCGATCGAAGGAGGGTAAAAGGAGGTCCATTCGTGGCCTTTTGTGAGCTCGTGATCGTGGGCGTGTTGCTGGTTCGATAGGAGTTTTCGAACGTGGGTAGTTGTTTTATGTTCGAAGGCTTATTGTTTGTGGTTTTGGTGCGGTAGTATCGACGCGATATTCGAATCTTGTGTCATCGTTTTCTTCTTGTTTGCACGCTACGAGGGAACTCCAAAGCTTTGTCTCAGCCTATTCTCGTTCGAGTTTAAGCCTGGGGTTGCAGAAGTATATCGATTTGTGTCCAAGTTTTCGTAGCAGTTGTTGTGTTGGTTCCTTCTCTTCGACCCTTGTGGGGTCCAGCCTAAGGTAAATCCTAAACGTTTGCTGCTACCTTGTTTATAATCTTGCTGTCATAAGCGAACATATATAAAATATCTACGCAACATTAACATGATAAAAGTTTTGTAAAATGGATGATTGTTGTGTCCTGCTTCTTTTATATTTGACCCGGGTTGCAGCATAAGAGCCTTGAAACCATGCGAGTCATGCACTACTCATTGTTATACGATTAAATATGATAAGCTAAAAATGAAAACCCTACTCAAGAATTATTAATGAGGGACGAATGAGCTACTGTTAAAACATGTTTCACCTGCTACACCTAGTTATATATAAGAATTTCATTCGTATATTTTTATATAAAAGCAAAAAGGTTGCGTAACACAATAATGTTTCGGCATGTCGACTGTGGTTTCTTCTGTTGATCTTCCTTTGTTCAGCCCAAGTTTTAAGTTGTTAAATATCAATATGGAATCATGTTAACATGTTACGTACCTGTTTTGTTGATACGTCCTACAGGCTGTATTTTTGAGTGTGGTTTAAATTGGGGTAGGGTTCGCTTAAAGATGGTACGAACCTGTTGTGGAGTCGTGTGTAAACAACCCATGTGTCGACCCTAAGTAATAACATTAAACGCACCCTTAATCGTGATTAAACCATGGTGTAAAGGAACTTCGAAAGACAAGAAAACTGGAACAAATGATATAAAGTGCGAATCGATTTCGGCTAGATTTCATACGAAGGAGATGAAGCTTTCATGCAAACTGAGATATCTAATATAATAATAAATACATTAATCATAATTAGTTAATTATTAAAATCTGTATTAAGAACCGTCGTCATTCTCTTAAAATTTAGAAGATGTTAAAATAAATATCGAGATCAAGGAGTTGTTTATTGTCTTATTTTAGACATGCAAATTATATGTATTCGAATAAGACTATAGGATACGAATAATTACTTATTTAACCCTAAATTGTTATTATTTTCACATTAAGCCATATAATTTGCTAAATTGACATATAAAACCCTTAACTACGATATTTGTCATACTAAACCTTTAAGTTAACCCATTTATCATTTGTAAACCCCTAAGTTCGGCTAAATAAATGGATTTTACCTTAAACTACTAAATATGGAAACTTGATAATTATGGAAAGTTACAAAAAAAAAAGGAAAGCCTACTAAAATGAGAAATATGATTTAAAATAAGTTATTAATAAGACAATCGTGAATTCGTGTAGATTTGCTGAAGAAGGAGTTTGCTTCCGATCGTTTCGTTTCTAGTTATGTTTTCGCTTGCGGTCTAAGGTACAGATATTCTGCCCTTTTTCAGTAAGGGTGTCCTCTTGCTTATTTCATTCAGTATTTATGATTCATCTTAGTATTTCTCTGAGCCGTTGTTATGTCGTCTCATACTCTGATTGGTTCTTCATTATGCATATCAGTTGGTTATGATCTGAGCCTTTTATATGGGGCTTTCCTATTTGAATCTATGCCTTTGTTATGTTTTCCATAATTCATGAACCTTGCTTTATTTCTTTTGATACATGATATGACCTGTCCATCACCCTGTAATGTGAATATTTATGACCCTGGAATATTTTGAAGGTTCATAGGATTTTATAACTAAATGTAAAAAAACTCTTCTTAATTACATGTGAAAATGTTTTGAAAACTTTCTTTAAAGGACCTACTTTATGAAGACTGTTTTAAGGTTTACTTTCATGAAAGCTATTGTAAGAGATTACTTTTTGAACTATGATAGGAACTTTTAATATAAACCTTTAAATTGAACCTTGTTATGAACCTTGAAACAAATTGATATGAACCTTCTGATTTCGGACTCCCTGATACTTGACCCTTCTGACATTGGACCTTTTGATATTGAACCTACTTTCTGATTCCTGATTTATTGCTATGTTTCCTTGTTCTGTGAACCTTGCTTGCTTCTTTCATGATATTATGAGCTTTTGGCATGATCTTTCTGATACATGATCTTCCTGATATATGATCTTTCTGATGTATGATTTTTCTGGTATATGATCTTTTGATATTAAACCTGTCTGATATTGAACATTTCTGATATTGACCTACTGGTATGACCTTTCTGATATGAATCTCTGATATGAACCTCTGATATGAACTTCTGATATTTTGAAATGGAAATTGACTTATGCAACTAACTTAAATACTTGATACCTTGCTATAAACTTAACTTGAACCCTGATTCACTTGATATGAACCATTCGACTTGAACCATTATTTGAACTCTTGTTCTGATCCTTTGTTCTGAACCTTGTCTTGAACTCTTATATAAAACATGACCTGGACTACCTGACCTTTAAATACTTGAACCTAACACTTAATACTTGAACCTGACACCTGAATACTTGACACCTGATACTTGAATCCGACACCTGATACACGATACTAATTCTGATACATGATACTGATTTCTGATACATGATACTGATTCCTGATACATGATATCTGATACACGTTACTGATCTCCGATACATGATACTTGATACATGATACTGATTTCTGAGGCATGACACCTGACACATGATACATGATACCTGACCCTGACCCACAGTTTGATACTACGAGCCATAACTAGGCATGAGGGTTTCATGTCCATGTCATTGATGCACCGATGGCATGACTCTAGGGCAGGAGAGTGATGACCTGTTCCGTCCCTGACTTTATTTTATCTGGTGTGTTGAGGAGTTTCTGGCCACCGGGGGCGCATGGATGCATCCTAGAACTGTTACTGTTACTGATTACTGATTTCTGTATTACTGGTGACTGATGGTGTGTGCGATACACGTCTTTCACATACTGGGAGCTGATCACTCCATTTACTGATTGAGGACTCCCCTCATAATTACTGACTACTGAGAGGTCTCCCCTCTACATGATTATACTGATACTGTTACTGTTACTGTTACTGTTTCTGGGCTCGTAGAGGATTTCTGTTACCCTGCACCTTGTGACCTTATAACTTTACTCACCATTATTATTACTGTCACCCTGTAACCTGATATATGACTTAACACTTGACTTGACTGGATCTGACCTGGTATATGGTAGAATTACGGATTACATTTTATACTATTTCTGCAACTAGTTTTAATCATGTTATATCTGTATAACCTTTACTTTCCATTACTGTTACTACTACCCTATCGTATGATTCATGACTTAATACTGAACTTGACATGATTTGACTTGGGTTTGTGTGGGTTACGGTTTCCTTATCACCTATCTTCTGTAATTAGTTCTGATCCTATTATATCTGTATAGTCTTCATGTTCCTGTTCTTGACTATCGTGATACCTGGTACTCGTTCATTTACTTCGCTACTTTACCGTTACTGCTTGTTATCGTTATATCTGTTCACTGGGCTTTTTAAGCTCAGCCGCACGTTTTCTTTTCGTGTGCGGCAGGTTATAAGCAGGACGACGGGTTTGGGTATGAGTGAAGAGACTTTTGGACTTAGAAGACCTTGATAGTTATTCTGAAGTAGAAGTCATTAGAAGGATTGCATTTGCAGACTTAGTATTTAGTTTTGTTTCGTTCTTAACCCTATAATGTTAGTATCTCATTTGTAACCTTTGATATTTTATTGTATTACTATTGAAGTATGCTTTGTTTAATCTGACATGAAACCATTAACGTGACATCTTTACCCTTGCCGGGTTGGGGTGTTACACTATAAGCCTTAGCCAACGTAGCTTGACTATCACACCTGATAGAAATAGAAGAAATCGGCTTTGGCCACAATGGAATTTCATAAAGCAAATTCCTTAACCATTCAGCCTCATTACCAGCTGCTGCCAAAGCAACAAACTCAGACTCCATAGTTGAGTTTGTTATGCAAGTCTGTTTCTTCGATGCCCAACTACTGGCACCTCCCCCAAGAAGGAACACCCAACCAGATGTAGAAGAATGATCTTCTTTATTGGTTATCCAACTTGCATCGCAATAACCTTCAATTACCGAAGGAAATCCAATGTAAGTCATCTTATAATCAACTGTTCCTTTCAAATACTGGAACACTCGACTCAAAGCTCGCCAATGAAACGTACTAGGATTACTAGTAAACCTACTAAGCTTTCCAACTGCATATGCAATATCCGGTCTAGTACTTATCATGGCATACATTAAGGATCCAATCCTTTTCGAGTATTCTAGTTGTGACACCGCTTTACCTTTATTGGGTAATAGCTTAAGTTGTGGATCCATGGGAGTACCTATGGGAGAACAATCCTTGAAATTGAACTTATCCAAGATCTTCTCAATATAATGTGATTGAGAGATTGAAATACCCTTGTTCTCACGTATGATCTTGATTCCTAAGATCACCTCCGCCTCCCCCATGTCTTTCATAGCAAATTTTGATGACAAAAATTCCTTAGTTTCGTCAACTTGATCTTGGTTTGTACCAAATATCAACATGTCATCTACATATAAGCATATCATGACTCCATTTCCAGAATCATTAAATTTACTATAGACACATTTGTCGGCTTGATTTAAAACAAACCCACTCGACAATACAACCTCATCAAATTTTTGATGCCACTGTTTAGGAGCTTGTTTTAACCCATAAAGAGATTTAACTAATTTACACACTTTATTTTCGTGTCCTGGCATAACATACCCTTCGGGTTGTTTCATGTAAATCTCTTCATCCAATTCACCATTCAAGAATGCAGTTTTCACATCCATTTGGTGAATTACTAGATTGTGTATAGAGGCAAGAGCCAATAACAATCTAATCGTGGATATCCTCGCAACCGGAGCATATGTATCGAAATAATCAATTCCCTCTTTTTGTCTAAAGCCTTGGATTACCAATCTGGCTTTATATTTATCAATAGTACCATCTACTTTCATCTTCCTCTTGAAGATCCATTTACATCCCAATGGTTTACAACCAAGAGGTAAATCAGCCAATTTCCAAACTTTGTTTTGCAAGATAGAATCCATCTCATCTTGGACTGCTTCTTTCCAAAAAGCAACGTCCCTTGAAGCCATTGCTTCACCATATGTCATCGGATCCTTATCAATATTATAACAATATTGATATTGAAAATTAATTTCATTCCTTGATCCTTCAACTAAGTAAAGTTGAAAATCATCACCAAAAGTTTTGGCTTTTCTTACTCTCGTACCCTTTCTTGGTTCAGTGCTAGTCGATGGAACATCCTCGGTATTAACCGGTTCCTTCGAACTATGAATCATGTCCCTTGGCCTAGGTATAGAGGTGAATCTTTCTTCATCAAAGATTGCATCTCGTGACTCTATTACTGAGTTCACCGAAACATACTCATTTGATTCTAATACATAGAATCTATAAGCATATGAGTTTTCAGCATATCCAATAAATATGCAATCTATACCTTTTTCACCTAAAGTCTTTCTTTTAGGTTCCGTGAGCCTAACCACAGCCCTACATCCCCAAACCTTGAGAAAATTCAAGTTTGGTGCTCTCTTGTGCCAAAGTTCATAAGGGGTTTTCTTGTTGCTTTTACCGGGAATACGGTTTAACAAGTAACAAGCCGTTAACATGGCTTCTCCCCAAAATCCTTCACTTAACCCAGAATAAGATAACATTGAATTCACCATTTCTTTCAATGTTCTATTCTTTCTTTCAGCCACACCATTTTGTTGTGGTGTATATGGAGCCGTTGTTTGGTGTATTATTCCGGTAGATTGGAAATATACCGGATCATAATACTCCCCTCCACGATCGGTACGTAAGATTTTTACCAAATCTTTTTGATGAAGCTCTACCTCTTGTTTATAAATACGAAATTTATCAAGAGCTTCATCCTTTGAATGCAATAAATAAATATAGCAATAACGTGATGCATCATCAATAAAAGTTATGACATATTTCTTATTACCTAGAGATGGAGTAGCATGCAAATCACATAGATCACTATGAATAAGATCTAAAAGTTTGGATTCACGATTTGCCTTTTTAAATGGTTTTCTAGTGATCTTAGTTAACATACAAGTTTTACACTTATTATGGTCCAATTCAAAAGATGGAATCATGCTCATTTTTGACATTTCTTTCATTCTTTTATGATGAACATGTCCTAGTCTAGCATGCCATAATTCCAAGTTACTAATTTTAACACT
This sequence comes from Artemisia tridentata subsp. tridentata, assembly GCA_021014915.2. NCBI lineage: Eukaryota > Viridiplantae > Streptophyta > Magnoliopsida > Asterales > Asteraceae > Artemisia > Artemisia tridentata. Next base: position 441,697,402 of record CP139505.1, on the reverse strand, counting down.
AGATATAGGATCAACCATACAAATCGAATTGAAAGTAGAAGGCATATCTAAATTAAGCATAATCATTCCATTACACAAATAACCAAAACCTACAAAAGAACCATGTTTTGACAAGATATACTTGTCGGATTCCAAGACCTGTTTGTACCCAAGATTATTTAGAATAACACCAGAAAGCAGGTTTTTCCATAGACCGGGCACATACAACACATTACATAAAGAAATTGTTTTTCCAGAAGTAAATACTAAATCGACTAGTCCAATGCCAAGTATTGGTTCAGTTGCGACATTCCCCATTTTTAAAACACTTCCATCATCTATTGTTGCAAGTTCCTTGAACCATCTTCGGTCCTTGCACACATGACATGTCGCACCAGAATCATACCACCAAGCAATATCATCATCCTGTACATAGAATGATTCACAAATAAATGACACATAATTCAAAACCGAATTAGTATTATTTGTTAATAACTGACCTGCTTGTTTTGGATCACCTTTGGATCCACCACTAGTACCAGCGTCATTCTTGCCTTTACCCACACGGCAATCACGCTTGAAATGTCCAGTTTTTCCACATTTCCAACATCCACTTTCGGTGGACTGTTTTGCCTTCTTTACAAATTCCTTTTTGTTTCCCTTTCCTTGAAACTTCCTTTTCTTATTGTTATTCGAACCCTTTTTGAAACTGGAATTAGTTTCTTCAACAATATTGACACTTGATCCGCCAATATCCTTGTCTTTCTCATTCACCCAAGTTTTCTCCATCCTTCGACACCCTTCCTCAATACTTATGGTACTTCCCAACTCAACCAAATTGTATTCTTCCTTCTTATGTTTCAAATTATTTTTGAAATCCTTCCAAGAAGGCGGAAGTTTGTCAATGATAGATGTCGTCGCAATGGATTCATCCATTTTTAAACCATGTTGGGTAAAGCGACCAAGTATACTAAGACACTCATTGTACTGTTCCATAACAGAACGTCCATCTATCATTTTGTAATTCATGAAATCACTAACAAGGAATTTCTTACTGGATGAATCTTCTGCCATGTACTGGGCTTGAAGCATTTCCCATAATTCTTTTGCAGATTCAATGTTTTGATAAATATCAAAAAGAGTGTCACACATACCGTTTAAGATTGTTCCTCGACATATGAAGTCATCATTCCAGAACTTGTTACGTTTTCTGATTTGATCAATAGTTTCACCCTCCACTTCCTCCGGTGCTGGTGTAGTCAAAACGTACACAACCTTCATGGTTGTTAACAAGAATTGCATCTTTTTCTGCCATCTTCGAAAATCCTGCCCTTCGAATTTGGCTAACTTCACAAACTTCGAAGTCATATCACGTACAGATTCGCCTGCCATATTGTTCGAAATTTAATCGATCTTTGTTGTTTATTTGTTGTAATTGGGGTGATTGGTATCCTGATAGCAATTAGAAGTCACGAAAAGTACGCTTTCAGATCGATTAAATTGGAGTGTATACCAATTAACGATCGGATAAAATCTAATTGATTCAAGTTTGTGAATGATATTATGTTTGCTATAATACGGTTTTCTATCTTGTTCTTTTCTGTCCGTACTAATGGAGAATATACCAGATAGTTTTATGGGTTCCAAAAACGGTTATCAAACGGTTAATGAGCAGTTAATGAGAACCTTAATAACTGTCAAACAGTTATTTAGTAACCGCACCAACTAGCAGCAGATTCTTGCACTAGCAGCAGGTTACATAACTAGCAGCAGGTTAACACATAACTAGCAGCAGGTTAACATTAGCAGCAGGTTAACATTATTAGCAGCAGGTTAACCATGTTGGGTAAAGCTCTTGGTAATTACTAGCAGCAGTCCCATTTGACACAAGCAGTACCTTAGCAACAAAGCTAGCCGTACCATTGCATACTAGCAGTACCTTATCAGAAAGCTAGCCGTACCTTTTATCCCATAACCAACCGTACCTTCTTTGTAACTAACAGTACCTTTGACCCGTACCTTTGAACCCAGTTAGTCTCGTTAATATGCAACTAAGTGTCGACCCTTACTTGCATATCAAACACAACTTACTTTACACTAAAATACCAACACACTCATGTGTTCAAACTTCCAGAGGCTCCATAAACACTATCTGTAAAAATAACTAAAACACGATTAATAAATAGGAAACAAGTCAGTCACACCTCACAAGTTGCCTTTGCACTAAATATAGAGTTGTCATAATCATTTGACACACATACACTGATCGTACAAAGGATTGCCCCTTTTTGATATAAGCCGTAAGCTAAATACTTCTATGATGGTGTACACCAGGCTCCGGCTAAAGCCTAGCCTCTGAGCGGTACAATCGAAAGACTCTAAGTGATCATTGGTGTAAAGCCCAATCCGCCAATACACACGAGTCCACCAATAACAGGCCTCCTAGATAGTGTTCAATCTTGCATATGACTTAAAATTTCTTCATAATACCTGTTGGAACTCCGTAGCATACTGGAGCAGCTCCAATTAGAAATGGTAGTTCACAAGCTTGGCGGGCATTTCCCATAAATGACCCAACTTTTGGTCTGTGTCTACAACCAAATGTAGAAGAATTAATTTCACTAACTTCAACAGACTTACTTTTTGATATTTTCTTCTTCCCTTTTCTTCTGACCTCATGTATGTTCACTTTTTATGAAGTTATGTGTTGATACAAAAGTTGGGCGTTCCTTGATTCCGTACCAATTCGATCTTAATGCTTGAGACCTGCGCACTAAGAAAACAGAAAGACACCGTTAGGCTTATCGTGGGATTGTCTCCCACGATTATCCTCCGGCGTGAGAGTAAGTAATCGGTTTTAGGGTTTGTAGAAGAGTTAGGGTTGTGTAAGTCGTACCTTTAATGAGAGTCGAAGGACTCTTTATATACACACGAAACCCTAGTCGGTTTCGTGTCCTTCACTCCTCAGCATATCCCGCATAGGGCGGTATATGATATATATCCATAAATAAAGAATATCTATATCAAAACCATAAATAGCTTTGGGTTTGGGCCATCGTGAGCCCAAACCGCTATTGTGATAGCCCATTCGTGATGGGTATGGGTCCATTCGTGCTGGACTTAAGTATGGGTCGGGTTCGTGACCCGAATACGGACTATACGTCATCATGTCCCCCCAGTCTAGTGTGCGCAATGCGTGATTGCGGGTACTAGACTAACAACTTAAAAATATATATTACTCGATGCGTAGCGGGGAAGTTTTAATTATTTCCCGCCAAGAGTAGCGAGTGAACCTAGTCCAAGTATCTTCTTCAAAAATCGTGTGTGGTGGGTGAAAAAGTGCTTTACCTTTTGAGTTCCCAACCGTCCGATTAGAGCAAGTGGGGTACACATGTCGTACATCCACGAATATGTGTACCCTATATAAAGTGAAGCCGTCATTTCTCTGTGGCTACCACAGTAAAAACCATCATTTGTCCGCCATTGTTAAACCTTCCAATAGCGATCAAGAAATCAACGAAATCCCAGGTAATAGCGCGTGCGCTTCATAACACTTTAAATTCCAATAATGGTTCTTCAGTTGTCTGAGATTCCTTCCGATATATCGGAGGATGAACTTCGTCAGTTCACCTCCGATTATTACATCCCTCTCTCATTGCATCCGGTAGTTCCGGCTGCGAATGCATCAATAGCAAATTTCCCGCGAGGGAAGGTGGGGGTTTATACGCGCTTCTTCGAATTCGCTAACCAGCGTGCGCCCATCTCCCTCTTTTTGTGCGATATTCTAAATCATTATCGCCTTCATATTTCTCAGCTGCACTGTATAGGTGCAGCAAAAATAACTAACTTCGAAGTAAATTGTCGCCTTTTGGGGATTGAGCCCACAGTCCATCTATTCCGCGCGTTCTACCACACAACGTGGTCGAATGGGTGGGTGTCTTTTGCTAAGCGCGCCGGGACATTGCAATGCTATACAGATAAGTTAGATGCGCTGAGGGTTTGAAGGGAAAAGTTCTTTTGGGTAGATAGTGCCTTCTTTCCATGGGTTTTCGAGTTTTATACCAAAGAATCATTGCCGAAGGATGAGCGCCCCGACCCCAGGTTGTATAACGAGGCTGATGCGGACACGATAAATACTAATCGCATTCCGATACAAGCGTATCCAGAAGAGTTTTTGGTGCACATGGGCATCAGTCGCAACTACTTCGGTAGGCCAGAAGAGGTGCCATCTTTTTTGGATGAAAATAGCCGGGGTGGGTGCTCGTCCTTCCTTCCTTTTCGATTATTAGTAGTAAGCGCTCCTCCCTTTGTGAATAATCTAACTTAGTTTGTGTTTGTTTGTTGCTTGTTGCGCAGAAATGGACTTATTGAGCGTTGTTCGCTTAGAGAAGCCAAAACAAGTGATTGTAGGGGTGCGCCCTCTGAGGGATGACGAAGAGCCAATTCTACAGGCTACTGCAGGGCGCACAATGGTCATTGCCCAGGAAGAGCCCGAGGAGACAGGTGATACGGGGGAGATCCCCCCAGGTGTTACTATGGCTACTCCTCTGCGTAGCTTTCCCGCTTCTGGGTCGCAGATCCCTGTGGAGGTAGTACACGTAGATTCGTCGGGGAGTGCCATGGATGAATCTGAGGAAGAGGAGGAGGAGAGCCAAAGGTTGAAGCGTAAGAGATCATCTGGTGATGATGGCGCAGGTACATCGAGTAAGCGCCCTGCTATCTCTGTCAGGCAATCATCTGAAGAAACTGCATCGCAGAAGGATGCTTCTGGAACTCCTCCTTTCAAGTAAGCAATTTGAACTTCTATCTTTAGCCTTTTATTCCTTGTTGATATTGTTATCATTGTTTGATTTTTTGTTACTTGCGCGCAGTTTGGAGGCTGTTGTTGATGAGGGTACGCAAGTTGGGAATTCGCCACCCAAGGCTGATGTTGCATATACTGGTGAGTTTGTGCCCAAGAGTCCGGTTAGTGAGGAAAAGTCTGCTGAAGATGCGCCAACAGGTCGCCTTATAGAAGAGTTGGCTTCATTGGTTGCGCGGCTACAGACTCAGTATAGTGGTGAGGGTAGCCAAGTTGCGCAGAAGGACAAGGAGATAGATATTTTGAGGGCGCAGTTGGCTGATGCGCAGGCTGAAGCGAGGGCATCTGATATGTACGCCCAGAAGGTTGCTGATGAGAAACTGTCGCTTATTGCTGAGCTGACTCAAGAGCGCAATGGAGCCAAAGGATACAAGGCCTCCTGCCTTTGGGCCTTGAGATATATGGAACTGAACAAGGGCAAACTCATCTCGAACATGGATGGCTTTCGCAAGTCTGTGGAGAGCTTGCTAGAGAACCAGGAGCGCAAGCTGCGTAAGCTGAGCATTGAGTATGATGAGGAGCTGTACCCTCATTTGGTGTCTACTATTGCTGAACGCAGATGGCTCATTAGCCATGGGTTACGCCTTGCTGCGATGGGTACTTTGGAGTCCCAAGAGGTGCGAGAGGCCTTTGGGGAGGTTGTTGAGCGCGCACTTGCACGTGGCAAGGCACAGGCTGTAGAGGAGCTCTCTGAGAGCGGTCTGTTGAAGGTTCCTGTCGCACAAGTGCCTGAGTATAATGCGAGTGCTTATGATGAGCTTGTTGCATCAATGGAGAAGATGAAGCTGCTGGAGCTTCCTCATATCGCTCAACTTGAGCGTGACCAGGATTACCCTATAAGTGTTATCATGGAGGGGTTGTGTAAAACCCTAAAATCTGAAAGCATGGTAAAAGACAAAAATGCCCCTATAACTTGAAACTTAAAATAAAAGGTTTATAAAACACCAAACGAATCCCAAACTTCTGGAAATGATCAAGATACTAAGAAAATTAATTCTTATTCTACATGTGACATTTTGTAATGTACCAAAAGTTAAATGATCACACAAAAATTTATATGTATGCCGAAATTTTTAAACAATTAAACAAGTTATTTATAAAATCCTTAAAAATCAATAATAATATGCTAAACTAGGAAATTCTCAATCAAAGAATTATGTATGATTTAGTCCAAGTTTAGGCCGAGATTTTTGGCCATCCCTCCCCCAAGTTCAGCCCTATCATCATTATTTAGTTACCATTCCTTTTATTTCCTAAAAACTTAAGCCGATAATATCAAACACACACAAATAATTCTCCCTAGTGTTCATCCGATTTTCTGGAGGTGCAAGCTTATTTTTCTGGTGTTATAAACGACCTAAGGAGGCCAAGAAAAATGGGGTTCGATTTATGGGTCGCTGTTTTAGGCGTGGCACATTTCTTGACGTTTTTACTCCATCCGATAGGTATAATTCTGAGATCTCTAATCCACACGTTATAAAAATTATCTAGAATTTTTCTAGTGATCTATGGGTCAAATATAACCTGAGAAAAATAAGAAACTCGAATCATGCATGGTTTTTGAGCCGTTTTGAATTATATGGGTTAAAACACACGTAAATTCCAAAATATGTGTTACGAATTTTCTGGGTGCCATGTTTATTTTATTTAGACCTTATATGATGTGTATGATCTGGGAAAAATGATGGAATGATTTATTGAGGCCTAGATGAGTCGTTGTAATTATTGGGGTTTAAAACGTACCTAAAATCAAATATATGCTATGCGATTTTTCTGAGTTGGTTTTATAATTTTTATGAGTTCTTTATACATCTAATAACATGGGAAAAATATTGGTTTGATTTTTAGAAGCTTAAATGAATTATTGGAGAATTAATTTAAAACCGGGTTTTGTGAAAAGTGAAGAATAAATCAAATAAAATGGATCGGGCATTAGGGTTAGCATTTTGGGGCTTGGATCTGGTCAATTAAATGTGTTCAAAGATTATTCAATGATTGTTTTATGATTGGGTTTGTTAGGGTTTGAATTTGATAATTAAAAGTGGTAATCCGATTTGAAATTAAATCACAAGGGGGTGTTTTGTAACTTTTGAAACTCGTGGGTTATTTTTAAAATGTTATTTAGGTCTGTTACAATGGGGAAAAAAAATATAACTTGAGGGTCCTAAGTGTAAATATTTCAAGATAATGAATTAATGGTAATTAAAGGGTATGATTTGTAATTAATTAAACTAGAGGGGCTAAAAGTGTAAATTCTGGAAATTTGAGGTTGTCCTGAGTAAATAATGATATTAAAAGTGTTTTGGGTAAATTTGAGTATTTATGGGCTTAATGTGTAATTAATATGGAATTATGATTTAATTAATAAGTTTTGTAAACTTAAGGGACTAATTATGTAAATTCTGAAATCTGAGGGGCTGAATTCGTACAATAGAAATTTTTGATGTAACATTCTGTAATTTGGTAAATTATGAGGGCCTTGGTAAATATGGATACTATGGGGGTTAAATCATGAATTAGCTAAGTATAAGGTTTGTTTTGTAAATATTATAACTAAAGGGTGTAAATTGTAAATATTGGAACATAAAGGATTAAATGTGTCTTAATGAATAAATTAAGTGTTTAAATCAGTAACATGTGATATTTTTCATATTAGATCCTTAAACTTGGTGAATTTGCATTTGAAACCCTAAATTCTGAAAACTTGTCATAAGTAACCCTGAACTTTCGTAACGTGTTAAAATGTACCCTATGTTCAGAATATGTGTAATGAAGACTCAACCTAATCTGTAATACTAGTGTCTGACTAAATATGGGAAGTTACTAATTCTGGAAACCTGCTAAAAGTGGAAAGTTCCTAAATCTGAAAAGTTACTAAATCTGGAAAGTACTTAAAATGGAAGGTTAACCAAAATAGTAACCTGACTTAGAATCTTCTGTAATTTCGTCTTCTATTCCTTTAGGTGTGAAGAAGGAGAGATCTTGATCTGTTCTGTGTTTCTTTTTCTGAGATTCGTATTTGCATCCGTATTAAGGTACAGATATTCTGACCTTCTCTGTAAGGTTTCCTATGATCTCCTTCATGTTCTGATCTGTTTAGCCTCTGATTTGGTACCTTGCTATGATTCCTTTGCTCTGAACCTTTGACCTATGATATGAACCTATGCTGTGAAAACCTTTTTAATTCTGACCTGGAAATGGTTTGAGGAAAAGCTATTTTAAAATGATGTTTACAGATATGATACAAGACTCTTTTAATTGGGATTTTACTAACTTGTATGAAAACTATTTTAAAAGACTATCTTTATGAAAAACTATTTTGAAAGATCATTTTATGAAATCTACTCCGAAGGATCATTTTTATGAAGACCATTATTAAAAGATTGTTTTAAATGGACTCTTAATTAGAAACCTTTTTAAATGAACTGTTACCATGGAACCTTGATTTTGACCTTCTGATATTGACCTTCTGATGTTGACCTTCTGATATTGACTTCTGATATTGAAACTGGTGATATGACACTCTGATCTGATATGATATCTGACTCTTAGTTTGATACCCGAGCCAAAATTTGTGACCCTAGCCATGAAGGTAACATGGCCGTGCCTGTGATGCACCACTGGCATGACTAGTGTGTAGCCCTAGTGATTTGGTTACACCGTCCCTTGGATTTGGTCTGCATGTGATTGGGAAGGGGCGTATGGATGCATCCTAGATCTGTTCTGTTTAGTGGATTTAACTATATATGATATGATTTCTGTTCTGGTGACTGGTATTGTGTGCAATACATGCCTTTCACATATTTCTGGGAGCTAGCTACTCCATTTTGAAGAATGAGGACACCCCTCATATTATCTGATTATCTGAGAGGTCTCCCCTCTATATGATTATGAAGATTTATGGTTACGATATGATATGATCTGTTTCTGGGCTCGTGGTGGATTACTATCCCTTTCTCTTTCCCCTTAAACTTATTCATTGACTTATCCCTTGAACCATATTACATCTGTTTGACCTTTGTTTCTATTATTCTGCACTGTTCTCTATTTCTGTTTATTATCGTTATATCTGTTCACTGGGCTTTTTAAGCTCAGCCGCACGTTTTCTTTTCGTGTGCGGCAGGTTATAAGCAGGATGACGGGTTTGGGTATTAGTGAAGAGACTTTTGGACTTAGAAGACTTTGATAGTGTTCTGAAGTAGAGACCATTAGAAGGAGTTGCTTTTGCAGACTTGGTGTTTAGTTTTGTTTCCGTTGTAACCATGTAAATTTCAGAATTTCAATTGTAACCTTTAAAATTTATTGTATTACTATTGAAGTATGCTTTGTTTGATCTGATATGAAACCATTGACGTGACATCTTTACCCTTGCCGGGTTGGGGTGTTACAATTATGGTATCAGAGAGACAGGCTGCGACTCGTAATACATTTACCCTTGACCTGTGTAAGTTAGGACCACTAAGCTTTCCCTGTAGGCGCTCGTAAGACAACCTTTGAAAATTTGCTTTAGGATTTCCCTATAGGAGCGTAAGTTTTGACCAGTGAGGAATGGGTAGACTATAAGGCATTCGTTTAAGTATCTTTGCTTCCGCATTACTCTGATTCGTACCCTACACTTGGTTTAAGCCTCTTGAGATCCCTCTTGAAAATTGAAAGCTTATGCCTTGCACCACCTAAGTTCTGAAACCTAAATGAATCTTGAAAGCATTAAGAATTGCATAGTAATTTCCTGACACTATTTGATCATTACCTTCAGATTCCGACTCTGACCTCTGATCTTTGTTAATCATTTCGATGCCTCTTGGGTATTTTGAGAATCTCCATGGCGAGTAGTTTGCTTTTCCCTCTTGATTATGACATTTGTTTTTGTTGACCTCTGAGACTGTAGAAGTACTAGGTGGATGAAGATAGATTGTTTTGCTTACGACTCGAGATAAAGTATGATCATCATGAAGGCATATTTATGTGGTGCTGGTATTATTAACGTGATAATACTTACACCATATAACGTGCCCTCATTGTGGCCATAGGATATCTTGGGAAGTACCTAAGAAGTTTAGAACTTGATTCCCGATGGATTATCTGTGACTAGTGAGACCTTAGGTTCATTCTACCTATGCGTATACTCTACCTTCGTTCGTTAAATATCTGAATAAGTTTGAACTCTCGTTTTGCATTCTGTTGACCCCGGCTATAATCTGGAACCCTTGAAGAACTCTCTGCTATAGATAAAATTAGTTCGATCTAAAATTTTGTTCGTATATGAGCCTTTCTGAAGATTCACCTATCATTATGTTTCATGGTCTCTTGATTTGGAAACGACCTAATTTGTCTCTGTCTGAGGAAAATTGAACCCACTTCGTTTTGTTTCGACTCATGAGAAATTATTTGATCCGAAGATCCTTTCTGAAAGAACCTCCCCGGCATGAAAACGTTTGTGACGATCTTTTGCGATTTACTACGACTTCGTTTAGCTTTGCGACTTCAATTTTCGAGGACGAAAATTTTTTTTAGGGGGGAAGAGTTGTAAAACCCTAAAATCTGAAAGCATGGTAAAAGACAAAAATGCCCCTATAACTTGAAACTTAAAATAAAAGGTTTATAAAACACCAAACGAATCCCAAACTTCTGGAAATGATCAAGATACTAAGAAAATTAATTCTTATTCTACATGTGACATTTTGTAATGTACCAAAAGTTAAATGATCACACAAAAATTTATATGTATGCCGAAATTTTTAAACAATTAAACAAGTTATTTATAAAATCCTTAAAATCAATAATAATATGCTAAACTAGGAAATTCTCAATCAAAGAATTATGTATGATTTAGTCCAAGTTTAGGCCGAGATTTTTGGCCATCCCTCCCCCAAGTTCGGCCCTATCATCATTATTTAGTTACCATTCCTTTTATTTCCTAAAAACTTAAGCCGATAATATCAAACACACACAAATAATTCTCCCTAGTGTTCATCCGATTTTCTGGAGGTGAAAGCTTATTTTTCTGGTGTTATAAACGACCTAAGGAGGCCAAGAAAAATGGGGTTCGATTTATGGGTCGCTGTTTTAGGCGTGGCACATTTCTTGACGTTTTTACTCCATCCGATAGGTATAATTCTGAGATCTCTAATCCACACGTTATAAAAATTATCTAGCATTTTTCTAGTGATCTATGGGTCAAATATAACCTGAGAAAAATAAGAAACTCGAATCATGCATGGTTTTTGAGCCGTTTTGAATTATATGGGTTAAAACACACGTAAATTCCAAAATATGTGTTACGAATTTTCTGGGTGCCATGTTTATTTTATTTAGACCTTATATGATGTGTATGATCTGGGAAAAATGATGGAATGATTTATTGAGGCCTAGATGAGTCGTTGTAATTATTGGGGTTTAAAACGTACCTAAAATCAAATATATGCTATGCGATTTTTCTGAGTTGGTTTTATAATTTTTATGAGTTCTTTATACATCTAATAACATGGGAAAAATATTGGTTTGATTTTTAGAAGCTTAAATGAATTATTGGAGAATTAATTTAAAACCGGGTTTTGTGAAAAGTGAAGAATAAATCAAATAAAATGGATCGGGCGTTAGGGTTAGCATTTTGGGGCTTGGATCTGGTCAATTAAATGTGTTCAAATATTATTCAATGATTTTTTTATGATTGGGTTTGTTAGGGTTTGAATTTGATAATTAAAAGTGGTAATCCGATTTGAAATTAAATCACAAGGGGGTGTTTTGTAACTTTTGAAACTCGTGGGTTATTTTTAAAATGTTATTTAGGTCTGTTAAAATGGGGAAAAAATATAACTTGAGGGTCCTAAGTGTAAATGTTTCAAGATAATGAATTAATGGTAATTAAAGGGTATGATTTGTAATTAATTAAACTAGAGGGGCTAAAAGTGTAAATTATGGAAATTTGAAGTTGTCTTGAGTAAATAATGATATTAAAAGTGTTTTGGGTAAATTTGAGTATTTATGGGCTTAATGTGTAATTAATATGGAATTATGATTTAATTAATAAGTTTTGTAAACTTAAGGGACTAATTATGTAAATTCTGAAATCTGAGGGGCTGAATTCGTACAATAGAAATTTTTGATGTAACATTCTGTAATTTGGTAAATTATGAGGGCCTTGGTAAATATGGATACTATGGGGGTTAAATCATGAATTAGCTAAGTATAAGGTTTGTTTTGTAAATATTATAACTAAAGGGTGTAAATTGTAAATATTGGAACATAAAGGATTAAATGTGTCTTTCTGAATAAATTAAGTGTTTAAATCAGTAACATGTGATATTTTTCATATTAGATCCTTAAACTTGGTGAATTTGCATTTGAAACCCTAAATTCTGAAAACTTGTCATAAGTAACCCTGAACTTTCGTAACGTGTTAAAATGTACCCTATGTTCAGAATATGTGTAATGAAGACTCAACCTAATCTGTAATACTAGAGTCTGACTAAATATGGGAAGTTACTAATTCTGGAAACCTGCTAAAAGTGGAAAGTTCCTAAATCTAAAAAGTTACTAAATCTGGAAAGTACTTAAAATGGAAGGTTAACCAAAATAGTAACCTGACTTAGAATCTTTTGTAATTTCGTCTTCTATTCCTTTAGGTGTGAAGAAGGAGAGATCTTGATCTGTTCTGTGTTTCTTTTTTTGTGATTCGTATTTGCATCCGTATTAAGGTACAGATATTCTGACCTTCTCTGTAAGGTTTCCTATGATCTCCTTCATGTTCTGATCTGTTTAGCCTCTGATTTGGTACCTTGCTATGATTCCTTTGCTCTGAACCTTTGACCTATGATATGAACCTATGCTGTGAAAACCTTTTTAATTCTGACCTGAAAATGGTTTGAGGAAAAGCTATTTTAAAATGATGTTTACAGATATGATACAAGACTCTTTTAATTGGGATTTTACTAACTTGTATGAAAACTATTTTAAAAGACTATCTTTATGAAAAACTATTTTGAAAGATCATTTTATGAAATCTACTCCGAAGGATCATTTTTATGAAGACCATTATTAAAAGATTGTTTTAAATGGACTCTTAATTAGAAACCTTTTTAAATAAACTGTTACCATGGAACCTTGATTTTGACCTTCTGATATTGACCTTCTGATGTTGACCTTCTGATATTGACTTCTGATATTGAAACTGGTGATATGACACTCTGATCTGATATGATATCTGACTCTTAGTTTGATACCCGAGCCAAAATTTGTGACCCTAGCCATGAAGGTAACATGGCCGTGCCTGTGATGCACCACTGGCATGACTAGTGTGTAGCCCTAGTGATTTGGTTACACCGTCCCTTGGATTTGGTCTGCATGTGATTGGGAAGGGGCGTATGGATGCATCCTAGATCTGTTCTGTTTAGTGGATTTAACTATATATGATATGATTTCTGTTCTGGTGACTGGTACTGTGTGCAATACATGCCTTTCACATATTTCTGGGAGCTAGCTACTCCATTTTGAAGAATGAGGACACCCCTCATATTATCTGATTATCTGAGAGGTCTCCCCTCTATATGATTATGAAGATTTATGGTTACGATATGATATGATCTGTTTCTGGGCTCGTGGTGGATTACTATCCCTTTCTCTTTCCCCTTATACTTATTCATTGACTTATCCCTTGAACCATATTACATCTGTTTGACCTTTGTTTCTGTTATTCTGTACTATTCTCTATTTCTGTTTATTATCGTTATATCTGTTCACTGGGCTTTTTAAGCTCAGCCGCACGTTTTCTTTTCGTGTGCGGCAGGTTATAAGCAGGATGACGGGTTTGGGTATTAGTGAAGAGACTTTTGGACTTAGAAGACTTTGATAGTGTTCTGAAGTAGAGACCATTAGAAGGAGTTGCTTTTGCAGACTTGGTGTTTAGTTTTGTTTCCGTTGTAACCATGTAAATTTCAGAATTTCAATTGTAACCTTTAAAATTTATTGTATTACTATTGAAGTATGCTTTGTTTGATCTGATATGAAACCATTGACGTGACATCTTTACCCTTTCCGGGTTGGGGTGTTACAGGTTGACCTTGGCAAGGCATTCAGTGGAGAGCGCAGAGGCAGAGGCTGACTATTTTCTCAAGCCAGACTCGGCGCAGCTGCAGGTACCCATCTTTGCCCATCCTCGCAATGCCCAGGATCCCTTTGCCCTTGAGGGAGGAGATCTCGTTGAAGCAATGTTTAGAAGCTCATGCTACGAGATTGGCAAAGAAGCAGGGTGTGAAAGGAAAGGCTATCCTCTGCGGTGTTGGTGCCGCGCATCTCCCCAGGTCTGATGGTGTGCCTGTCAGCGTGCCGACAGTGTCGCCCCAAGGTGGTGTTAACAGTTCTAGGCTCAAGCGTACTCGCAGCCTTTAGATCTTTTTTGTCTTGGTATCTTTTTGTAATAGATTAACATTTTTGTTGCACGTATGCATGTTAAGTCTATCCTTTTGTATGAATTCTTCATCCATAACAAAGTGTTGGTTTTGAAATATGCGATTGTACACATATTGTACCAAATTTGATTGTGGTTATATTGATTGTGCTTAGTTTATTTTGTCTTTTCGTGAAAGATGTCTAAGAATCACACCGTTTATATAAATATATTTAAAGAATTTATAATCACTGGTATCATAATCTTAACATAAGCGTGTGTAAATTTATGACATAGTCGTGTATGACATTATCGTGTATAACATAAATGTATATGAGATGCACAAGTGTATGGATTGCAGCGTACTGCAAATACCATGTTAAGGGGATAATTGTCTTAACTCCTAATTTGTTAAACGCGCACAGTATGCATAATTGCGCACCCGTCGTGAGATGCACATCGAACTTACTCCAACGTCTTGAGAGTAAGGTGTTTAACAAGGATACGTGATCCGATGTTGATGGGTTTGCAACCCTCTTACTCAACGAGTCATTTATTAGGTTTACTCATCCTTTTACCATCGTGGGTTTTTAATTAGTGCATGCACGCCATGTAGGCAAAAGATAATATGACAAACAATATTGAGACATAAATTATATGTAAGCAATAAAGTAAAGTGTATCACGGAGTTAGCTAGAAACCGCAATCATTTTATTAATACTTGCAAGTTTTTGTAAAAAAGAAAAACATTTGTTTAAATGAAACAAGATATAAATACAAGGATATTTATTGAGCACTTACTAAAGTGCGGAGGTGTCCATGTGTGAGGCCGTAGCCTTATCTAAAGGTAGCATCTTTTGAGATTGCAAACGTTCCATGTACGTGGTAGCTCGTGGCCATCTGTGTTACGCAGTTTGTACGCGCCTTGTCCTAGTGCCTCAATGACTTCATAAGGCCCTTCCCACTTTGGTCCAAGTTTACCTGTGTCTTCTGCGTGGCTTGCGTCATTAGCGCGGTACACAAAGTCTCCAGGTCTGAATGAGGTGCTTCGAACTTTAGCATCGTAGTATCCCTTCATCTTTGACTTGGTTTTTGCCTCTCGTATGGCTGCGCGTTCGCGCCTTTCTTCCAGCAGGTCCAAATCTATCCGTCGTTCGTCATCATTGGTCGCGGCATTAACTTCCGCGGTGCGGATAGTTGGTATCCCAATTTCAGCTGGTATAACAGCTTCTGTCCCGTAGACAAGGGAAAAAGGAGTGTCTCCATTGCTAACCTTGATTGTTGTGCGGTGCGCCCATAAGACATGCGACAACTCGTCCACCCATCTGCCTTTGTGTTTGTCCAGGCGTGCTTTAATTCCTTCGCCTAGACTTCGATTTGCGCGTTCAACTAAGCCATTGGTTTGTGGGTGTTTAACTGATGCGAAGTGTTGTGTGATATTTAACTCCGCGCACCAGTCTTTGAATGGGTTATCACGGAATTGTTTTCCGTTATCTGAAACGATTTCCCCAGGTAATCCAAAGCGGCATACAATATTTTCCCAGACAAATCGCTTTACTTGGTTTCCTGTGATTGTCGCAACTGCTTTTGCCTCAATCCACTTAGTAAAGTAATCTATTGCCACAATAAGGAATTTCAGTCCTCCTGCTGCGACAGGGAAGGGACCCGCGATGTCAATGCCCCATTTATAGAATGGCCATGGAGAAGTAATAGGCGTTAGCTCTTGTTGTGGTCTGCGCGGGATGGGTCTATGAACTTGGCAGTCATTGCATTTCCTTATCACATCGCGCGCATCACGGTGCATAGTAGGCCAGTAGTATCCTGAGCGCAATGCGCGTGCTACTACGGATCGTGGTCCTGAATGCATGCTGTATGAACCAGCGTGGATCTCCCTGAGTACGTAGTCTGCCTGGAGAGGTCCGACGCACCGAAGCCATGGCTGTAGGAATGAGCGCCGATATAGGATACCATCTCTAAGCTCGAACCTCTGCGCCGTGCGCCGTATCCGTCGAGCGTCTTTTAGCTCCTCGGGCAATTTGCCCTTGTTTATAAAATCGATGATAGGGGTCATCCATGTAGGATCCTGTTCTTCTATCACCGTAGATACTCCCATCTCCGAGATGGACTTGTTCTTTAGAATCTCCACCAATACTTGTTTTGATAGGTGCGCAAAGCTTGTAGATGCAATCTTGCTCAGTGCATCTGCTTTTTTGTTTTCCCCTCTAGGAACTTGTTTGATTGTAAACCTATCAAAACTTTGAATTAGTGATTTTGTCTTTTCAAGGTATTGGACCATGTTGTCCTCTTTAGCCACATATTCTCCTAACACATGGTTGGCTACTAATCGAGAATCCACGTTTGCTTCTAGGTTGCGTACACCCATTCGAGTTGCAATGCGCAATCCAGCGATTAGGGCCTCGTACTCTGCCTCGTTGTTCGTGGCTGTGAATTCAAAACGCAGTGCGTAAGTGAACTTCATTCCTTCTGGATTAGTGAGTA
Organism: Artemisia tridentata subsp. tridentata; assembly: GCA_021014915.2. Lineage (NCBI taxonomy): Eukaryota > Viridiplantae > Streptophyta > Magnoliopsida > Asterales > Asteraceae > Artemisia > Artemisia tridentata. The sequence continues at coordinate 441,680,678 of CP139505.1, read as the reverse complement.
TAAGGCCAGCGCCCGACCCATCCACGCATGAAGATCCATCCGTGAATAAGATCCATGGCTCTTGTAATTCTACCTTGCTTGGTGGGGGTGCGGCATCGGTGTCTGGTTTTTCGATAATGAAGTCTGCTAATATTTGTCCTTTGACCGCAGTGCGTGGTCTATAGGAGATGTTATACTCGCCTAGCAGTACACTCTATTTTTGTAATCGGCCCGATGCGTCAGGTTTAGAGATAACTTGTTTGATAGGTTGGTCGGTAATTACTGCTATTGGGTGCGCTTGAAAGTATCTGCGCAGTCTTTTGGCAGCAAATACTAACGCCAAAACCAACTTTTCCATTGAGCTGTAGTTGATCTCTGTCTTTTTGAGTGCTTTACTTACAAAATACACTGGTGTTTGCACAGAATTCCTATCCGTCAGTAGGACTGCGCTGATCGCTCCTTGGGTGGCGGATAAGTAGATGATTAACTCCTCCCCTGGTCGGGGTGCGACTAGCTTAGGAAGTGCTGCTATATGTTGCTTAAGCTTGGTGAAGGCTTCTTCCGCTTCCGCATTCCGCTGGAAGTCTCCCTTTTTAGTACACTTCTTGAGTGTTTTGAATAAAGGAAGTGACTTATCCGCTGATTTGGACAGGAATCTGTTCAAACCGGCTAACTTTCCATTTAGAGATTGAACTTCTTTCAACGTGCGCGGTGAAGGAAGTTGGAGGACAGCCTCTGTTTTTTCTGGGCATGGCTTAATGCCATCTGGTTCTATCAGGTATCCCAGGAACATGCCTTCTGTAGCACCGAAAGTGCACTTCTTGGGATTTAGCTTCATGTTTATCGCTCGTAGCGTTCTAAATGTTTCTTCTATATCGCGCACCACTTCGTCTTCAGTATGGCTTTTTATGACTATGTCATCCACATAAACTTCTAAGTTGCGGCCCACTTGCTTTTCAAATGCGTTATCTACCAATCGCTGGTAGGTGGCACCCGCATTCTTTAGGCCAAAAGGCATTTTTGTGTAACAATAGACACCTTGGCTTGTGTGGAAAGCTGTTTTTTCCTCGTCTTCCTTGGCCATTTGGATTTGGTGGTACCCTTTGTATGCGTCTAAGAAACATTTGAATGGGTATCCGCACAGAGATTCTACCTTCCAGTCAATCTCTGGCAGCGGATAGCAGTCCTGTGGACATGCTTTGTTGAGGTCAGTGAAATCAACACACATCCGCCAGCTTCCATCACCCTTCTTGACCATGACTGGATTGGAGAGCCAGTCATGGTAATAGACTTCACGCATGATGCCTGCGTCCACGAGTTTGTGTACTTCCTCCAGGATGGCCTTTGCGCGCTCCGGAGCCTGGCCGCGCTTTTTCTGCCTTACTGGTGAATATCCTTGTCGGATTTGCAACTTGTGTTCTGCTATCGATCGTGGTACGCCAGTCATGTGTTTTGGTTCCCAGGCAAAGATATCCAGATTCCTCTGTAAGAGTGCGCACACAGCTGCTCTGCCTTTGTCAGACAGTGATCCTCCGATTGATACTTCTTGCTCTGGGTAATCAGGGTGAATTGCGACCTTCAAATTTGGAATTTTAGCTGCGCTCTGTTCTGGGACGGGTGTCGTCTCACATGTAATCGTGTTACATTCTTCTGGTGGCGCAGCGTTATTGTAAATGGTGACAATGCCACCTTCTACTGGGAACTTGAGCATCCCATGCGCTGTGGATGGTACTGCGCGCAACGCTGAGATTCCTGACCTTCCAATGATGCCATTGTATGGCGATGGAGATTTGATCACCATAAAGTTCATCCAGGCTGTCGTGGAGTGTTCCTTATTACCGACAGCAACTAGTAGGCGCAGTTGCCCCATAGGCCATATCTTTTCTCCTGTAAAGCCAGTAAGCGCAGTCGTGGCTGGACTTAGCTGTCTTTGTATCTCAGGACGCAATCTCTTGAAGCAATGTTCGTACATTATATCCGCTGATGCGCCCCCATCGACATACATGCGGTGGATGTCATGACCCCCCCGCATTTATCTCAATGGTAAGTGGTTCTGCCACTGCGTTGTCCGCAGTTAAAGTGGGGAAGGAGATTTCGCTTCCATGAGAGAATTTCTGGCTCACCTTTTGCCTAGTCTTGCGCTGCCATGATTGTATCATGTAGATAGTATCAGCTTTTTCCTTAGGCGCTTCTTTCTTGCCTCCGGTTCTCTGCTTGTCTTTCCCCTCCTTAATATTTTTAACAAGGTGGTCCAGTCTGCCTTCTTTTACTAATTTCTCGATTAGTTGGCGTAACTGGACACACTCATTAGTGGTATGGCCCTTCTGTGCGTGATACTCGCAGTATCCGTTTCCTACGCGCCGGTCCTCAGGGGTGCGCATAGGTGGGGGTCTTGGAAAGTTCGCCCCTTCCGTCGCGAATATCTCCTTTGGAGTTTTTGTTAATGGGGTGTACTTGTCGTTTCCCCTTCCGCCGCCTTGAGTGCGATAACCCTTATTACGATTGCCACTCTGGTCATTGGATTGTCTCCTTGACTCTTCTTGTGGCCTATGGTTCGAGTAGCCTTTCTTGCTATCCGCAGCGGCTGCTTCTTCTTGGACGAAAGACCTCGTGCGCTTCATGAGTTCGTCAAAAGTTAGGGGAACCTTATCGTTTAACTTTTTTATCAAATCTGGGTTATTGATTGCATTCATAAAACCCGATATTTTTAGTATCTCTGGACACGCCTTGACTTGCATGCATTCGTCCTTAAAGCGTTCCATGAAAGCGCTTGTGGATTCCCCTTGTCGCTGTTTAACCCTAGCGAGTTCAACAGGGTTTTTGGCGCACTTCTTTCTTTGAGTAAAGTTTAAGCGAAACGCCTTTCTCAACTCTTCAAACCCACCAATGCTTCTGCGTGGAAGCTTACTAAACCAGTTGCGCGCATTCCCTACTAATGTAGAGTTGAACATATGGCACCACACAGGTTGTGGCCAATTTTCGATAGTGGCTGCTGATTCGAAATTTTTTAGGTGATCATCAGGATCACCTGTCCCATCATATGTTTTGACGTTAGCAGGCATGCGCCTTTTCTTATTCTTCGAAAAATCGCTGATGCGCCTAGTAAACGCATCAACCTTTTGGCGACGCCAGGGAAGAGACATGTCTTCATCTTCCTGGTCGCGGTATTTCCCTCTTGATTTCCAGTGTCCAGTTTCTTTGTCCTCGTTGTCCGAGGAATCACTTGAAGATGAGCGAACTCTTTTGTGACGCTTGCGTCGACTATCATCAGAGTCTGAGCTTGCTCCTCTGCGGCGCTTGCGCCGACTATCCTCAGAATCAGAGCTTGAGGGGCTTTCACTTGGGGAGCATCGTCGCCCAAGCCTATCTTGGATCCTGCGACTGCCAAGCCTAGCGTGGACATTGGCGCGCCGTTCCCCATCTTCATGCTCCTCCAGATGCTGAAAGTCGGCTGCTTCATCATCCACAACCTTCCTTCCAATCCTGGTAAACACTGGTTGTTTGCGGCTATCCTTCTCGCGTTTTTCCTTTCGGTAGCGTGGTGGGGATGCCTCATGCTCAGGGTCAAAGTTGAGTCTGGCGTGCAGACTTTGGCTTGACCTCTTCTTTGCCTCCTCTCGCATGAGCGCAGCCAAGGCTTCGTAGTTTTGAGATACGAAGTCACTTGGCGCCAATTCGGGAGTGACTCCTTCTAGTGCTATGGAGTCTGTTTCCAAGACAAGATCCTTGTTTCGGATAGGCGCATTGGGAGGCTCAGTGAAGTTCACTTCTGGCATGGCAAGAGGAGTGCGCTCCAGTTCTATCGCGCTAGTACTTGTTGTAATAGCGGGGGTAGTCCTGGTAAGTGATTCCACTGTAGGAAAGACCAGATCTGAGTGCGCTCCTAAGCTTCTAGGCGTGCTGGTTGTCCCAGAGGCCTGCTTAGAGGCCGCATCAGTTTGATGCTTCTTCCCTAGTGGGTCATCATGCGCTTTCTTCGCATGCGGACTCTTGTGACTTCCGTGTTTCGTCATTCTAGTTCTTGGTAAAATCCTTAGTGTAGGGTCCCACGGATGGCGCCACTTGTTGATACAAAAGTTGGGCGTTCCTTGATTCCGTACCAATTCGATCTTAATGCTTGAGACCTGCGCACTAAGAAAACAGAAAGACACCGTTAGGCTTATCGTGGGATTGTCTCCCACGATTATCCTCCGGCGTGAGAGTAAGTAATCGGTTTTAGGGTTTGTAGAAGAGTTAGGGTTGTGTAAGTCGTACCTTTAATGAGAGTCGAAGGACTCTTTATATACACACGAAACCCTAGTCGGTTTCGTGTCCTTCACTCCTCAGCATATCCCGCATAGGGCGGTATATGATATATATCCATAAATAAAGAATATCTATATCAAAACCATAAATAGCTTTGGGTTTGGGTCATCGTGAGCCCAAACCGCTATTGTGATAGCCCATTCGTGATGGGTATGGGTCCATTCGTGCTGGACTTAAGTATGGGTCGGGTTCGTGACCCGAATACGGACTATACGTCATCATTATGATAATCATATATTCAACTATATGAGCACTTGACTGATTCTGATTATAGAAGGATTTAAACTCACCTACATATACATAATCAGTTTTTCTATAGCAAAATACTGAAAACTGATAATATCGAAAAAGTGTTAAACGGATTTTCCCTTCACAAACAAAGCGATAAATGTGATCATATGATGACTTATCTAAAAAAATTGTTGAAACAAAAGGTTCTTATAAGCTGTTAGAATGCAGTAACAGGTTACCTAAACTATTCTTGATGTTCTATTAGAGAACATTTGTTATATGATTATAAAAATATAAAAGCTTGGAATTTCGTTGGTTGCAGGTCAAAAAGAATTAGGAAATACACTGATGTGGACAAATGGAACGCCCTACCTAGGTAACTTTATCAAAGTGTTAGCGGAGGTTGCTTCATTATTTGAGACAAAACATAAACAAGGAAATAAGCATTTATATTTATAAGTTTAATAAAAAGACATGGCAGTGAATATTTTACTTGCAACAAAACTAGACCCTTGGTGGAGGCCATTTTCACCGACAATCTCAAATAATGTTGCCATCTTTGCAGGGTTGTAGTAGATGCACACGACTTAGAGATACAGGTAGTTTGATCATCAGACAACCGAATATTGAAAACATAGCGTGTTCATTACATCATCTAAAAGTTATGGAGTAAGTTTTTATTGCATTTCAGGTTTTGTCCAAACGCCTCCACCGCCTGTTAGGGCTTCACAGCGACCAGTCAATTCCAGCAGACCGGTTATGCGAAGTCAGTTGTGTTCGTAGATTCTTACTTTGTCATACTTTATGCTTATCTGTTACCTCCTTCTAATTTTTGGCTTAATGTTCATACTTTTTTGTCTTTTTTAGGCCCTCCATGAGCTTATACGTTGTTTGTTAATTGTGATTGCGTTTGCCTGCACTGTCATGCAATATTTGGATATATTGTCTAATAATAAAAGGTATATAAAGCCTGTTAATACCATATTTGACTTCAGTTATTAGCTTATACTTAGTTATACATATTGCCGGCCACTAAAAATTATTCCAATTATACTTAAAAAACAACATAGCACAATGCCAAACACCCCCTCTGATATTTGATAACTGACTATTCAAATGACCATTACATCAGTTCCTTTGTATACATTTGCAAGAGTTTACATGACCAGTTTATTCCAGCACCTGTCAAAAGTGAGAAATCAGTAGGAGCATTTACAGGTATTGTTGCTTCTAACTACACTGTTCCAAGTCACCATATAATAGAACCTTTTTTATACCAACGGTGTTAGTTGTAATGATAAAGTTTAAGGGCACATTTGGAACCTTAAACTTTATCATTACAACTAATACCATCATACGGGAGGAGGCATTCAACATTGCATTAGCAGCACCTCTTAATATCAATGATTATGCCTTCCCTAAATGGAACCTTAAATTACTTTCGACACTTCGTCATGTTTTCTTATATTTATTTGCTGCTTATATATGCAGATGGCTGGAAATTGTTCTGCAGTAAAAAAGAGCTCTGTTATCTGTGTCAAGTTATATTTAACACCAGCACCTCCTTACAGGAGTGGATCTACATCTTATTCAGGTTAGTTGTTGATTAAGCATACATTCAAAGATGGTTTTAATGCGAGAACTTTATGCACCTACATTCTCTCATACCATGAAACCAACAGATGTAGATCACATGCTTAAATTGTATCTTACTTATATTTATTTTACATACTACTATAAATGTAATAATATAGCATGAGGGATGTCAAAATTATTTGTAGAAGATGGATGAGTGAATATAATTTTAATATTTGTATGTAACTTATTCATACATGGGTTGATATACAAAATACGTTACATATACATCTTTTCATCCATGTAACCTATACTTTGCTCTTTTATAGACATACATCAACACCGCACTCCCGCAGCAACGCGCGGGTTTCCCAGCTCGTTCTATATAAACTCAGCCCTTGTTTGGTTGTTCCAAAATATAGGACATATATGTTTAGGCTAGTACCACCTTCGTTCTTATAAATCATGTATTCTTTAATGTTTTTTAACGACATATAACATATTGAAAAACTAATACCGTAAGTAGCTATAAGATACACTAGTAAATCTTTATTAGGGGTAAGGAAAAAAATAGAAAAATCTAAACCAAATAAAAAACCGACCAGTACATGTGACCGAAACTAAAAACAGACGAGGATTATATACTATATGTCAGAGTGGCTGACCCTAGAGCGTGTCAATACATAACAAAGGGTTTGTGTCGGTGTCACATGTTGTGTAAAAGCTCGATCTACAACTAAATGATTGTGAGTTCAAGTTCTACTTTGAACATATGAGATAGATTTTCAATGTAAATATTGTGAAATAGTTAATTGACGTTAAAAAAAGTAAAATATAAAAAATGTAAACGATTGAAAATTTAGCAATCAAAACTTACAAATTGACAAAGGGGTTGATATAAAGTACGAGTAGTATGTTGGGTGTTACTAAACCTACACGATTTTTTTCCATGTTCATATGTAGTGATATTAAATTTATTATTGTGAACGTATTCAAAATTTTCGCCTAACTTGAAACTAAAGCTAAACCAACTAAAATGGTGTTTGGCTAATCTATAGTATCAACAAAACCAACAATTTAATGGTTAAAATTCACTATTTTTGTGTTAATAAGCGTGAGTGCACTATTTGAATGCATGTGAAAGCCAATAACAATAACAAGAATAACACAATATTATTAACAAACTAAAAAGACAAACCGAAAGAAGTTAAAAATGAGTATGACTGCTAAGACGACTCGAACATTTGATCAACCTTTCATATGTGATCGTCCTTAGCCGTCAAGCCACCCATACCCAACAAAGGATATTTCTCACATACAATTATTTATTAGGAAAGTTTTTCTAGAAAAAGACAAGAAGAAAACCATGAGTATGTTTGGCACGAAACGATGTGGAGTTTCTTTTAGGACGGTGAGCAATGAACATTTTTTATTTTTAGTAGTCATTTGGCAAAAGAGCAGTGAGTTGTGACTATGTTTAGGAAGGCTAATTCTACGATGCTAGTTTAATTAAAATCCGAGGAGTTTAAATAACGCTTGACAATAATCAAAGCTTTAAACGAGTCTAGCAAAGCTCTACTCGTTTTTTTATTAAAACTAAACCAAAGCTTTTTATCACGTTTCTTGTTATTTTAGTGTAATCTTTTTCAAAAAAACTAAACCAACAAGGTAGGTGTCGCTTAATATAGTATCGATAAGAACTATAAAGTTAACAGTAAAAATTTGTTATTTTCTTGTTGATTAATTTGAGTGCACTATTTCATTAAGGAAATTATGGTTCTTAAATGTTTTGGTCGATCAAATCACGTGACTTTAACCCAACAAATTAAAGCGCAAAAGTAATATAAATATATATATATATATATATATATATATATATATATATATATATATATATATATATATATATATATATATATATATATATATAGGGGGACTTTCTTACGAGAACCATTTTATCTGCGAGAACTGAGAGAACCACAAAAAACATACATGCACGCCTTTTAAAATAGAATAAAAATACATGCAAATCATCAATAATCGTAAGTATCCACCTATGTTCTTCAATATCATCATGAACTCATCCTTTTTTTCACAAAAACCTTACACAAGGCCGCAATATTGTCGTTGCACGCCTTATAAGAACATACATGCACACCTTCAAAGAAAAATGTTGTATTTCCAATTTCTTATAAAATTCTTTAGAATAACTATGTTTTTTTAAAAAATATATGTTGTTTTTAGAACATATGTGCAAAAATACAATTATTGAAAGCGTGCATGTATGTTTTTTGTGGTTCTCTCAGTTCTCGCAGATAAAATGGTTCTCGCAAGAAAGTCTCACTATATATATATATATATATATATATATATATATATATATATATATATATATATATATATATATATATATATATATATATATATATATATATATATATATAAAAAAAAAAAAATCGTGTAGCTGGCTCGAACACTAGACCTACCGCTTATAATACTTCATTCTTAGCCAGCAAGCCGCACAAACTCTTAAGTTTCAATCGTAAATACAAATTATTTATTGTTAATGATGTCAATTTTTCTTTTGTTGTCTACGATACTTTTGATTTATTTTGAATTGAAGTAGCATTTACTTTTGTCACCCGATAATAATCATGTTTCATTGTGTTTGGATTTGGACACTCACAGTTTATATCGACCAAAAAAATCATTAATATTTCAAAATTGTTTTATTCTTTTGAAATTGTTTAAAATTGGTGTGCTTAAAGTGTCAGATATACATTATCAGTTGTAACTTAAGAGAAAAGTTCATTTAAGGACTAAACTTTTGTTGCATACTGATTGACAAATCTCCACCATTCATCTAATTTGAACTAATTGTGGGGATTAACCTAAGATTTAATATGGAAACCTAAGTCCATGTCTTTTTTTTTTCCTTTTTCTTTGTCTTTTTGTCTTTTTTATTTATTCTTTTTTTTTTAATTAACGTTTTTTTTTTAAATCAAGTTTTTTTTTTTTTTTTAATTAACGTTTTTTTTTTAAATCAAGTTTTTTTTTTCTTTTTAATTCACATTTTTTTAATTTTTTTCTTTTTTCTTTTTTTTTTTTTTTACGTTTTATTTTTCTTTTTCGTGCGTTTTCATACATATTCGTCCATTTTCTTTTTCGTCAGTTTTTATACGTTTTCGTCCGTTTTTATACGTTTTCATCTGTTTTCGTCCGTTTTCAGACGTTTTCGTCCGTTTTTATACGTTTTCGTCCGTTTTCATACGTTTTCGTCCGTTTTTATACATCTTTGTCCGTTTTCAGACGTTGTCGTCCGTTTTCCTACATATTCGTCCATTTTCATACGTTTTCGTCAGTTTTTATACGTTTTCGTTCGTTTTTATACGTTTTCATCTGTTTTCGTCCGTTTTCTTACGTTTTCGTCCGATTTCATATGTTTTCGTCCGATTTTATACGTTTTTGTCTGTTTTTATACGTTTTCGTCCGTTTTCATACGTTTTCATCTGTTTTTGTCCGTTTTCATATGTTTTCGTCCGTTTTCTTACGTTTTTGTTCGTTTTCATACGTTTTCGCCCATTTTTATACATTTTTGTCCGTTTTCAGATGTTTTCGTCCGTTTTCCTACATATTCGTCCGTCTTCTTACGTTTTCGTCCATTTTCATATGTTTTCGTCCGTTTTTAAATGTTTTCAGCCATTTTCAGACGTTTTCATACGTTTCTGAATATCACAAGCGATATTCTATAATACTCAGGATATGACAAATGATGATACTCAGAATATCACAAGTGATGATACTCAGAATATCAAAATTGATGTTACTCAGAATATCACAAGTGATTTTCACGTTTTTTTAATTCACGTTTTTGAATACTTGTCCGTTTTCTTACGTTTTCGTTTGTTTTCCTACATATTCGTCCATTTTCTTACGTTTTTTAATTCACGTTTTCATCTGTTTTCCTACATATTCGTCCGTTTTCTTACGTTTTCGTCAATTTTTAAATGTTTTCAGCCATTTTCAATCGTATATACTTCATTCTTAGCCAGCAAGCAGCACAAACTCTCAAGTTTCACTATATATATATATATATATATATATATATATATTATATATATATATATATATATATATATATATATATATATATATATATATATATATAAAAGAAAGTCTCACTATATATATATATAAAATAAAAAAAATCATGTTTCATTGTGTTTGGATTTGGACACTCACAGTTTATATCGACCAAAAAAATCATTAATATTTCAAAATTGTTTTATTCTTTTGAAATTGTTTAAAATTGGTGTGCTTAAAGTGTCAGATATACATTATCAGTTGTAACTTAAGAGAAAAGTTCATTTAAGGACTAAACTTTTGTTGCATACTGAGGGACAAATCTCCACCATTCATCTAATTTGAACTAATGGTGGGGATTAACCTAAGATTTAATAAGGAAACCTAAGTCCATGTCTTTTTTTTCCTTTTTCTTTGTCTTTTTGTCTTTTTTTATTTATTCACTTTTTTTTTTCTTTTTTTTTAATTAACGTTTTTTTTTTAAATCAAGTTTTTTTTTTTTTTTTTTTTTTTTTTTTTTACGTTTTATTTTTCTTTTTCGTACGTTTTTATACATATTCGTCCATTTTCTTATTCATCAGTTTTTATACGTTTTCGTCCGTTTTTATACGTTTTCATCTGTTTTCGTCCGTTTTCAGACGTTTTCGTCCGTTTTTATACGTTTCCGTCCGTTTTTATACGTTTTCGTCCGTTTTCATACGTTTTCGTCCGTTTTTATACATCTTTGTCCGTTTTCAGACGTTGTCGTCCGTTTTCCTACATATTCGTCCATTTTCATACGTTTTCGTCAGTTTTTATACGTTTTCGTCCGTTTTTATACGTTTTCATCTATTTTCGTCCGTTTTCGTCCGTTTTCTTACGTTTTCGTCCGATTTCATACGTTTTCGTCCGATTTTATACGTTTTTGTCTGTTTTTATACGTTTTCGTCCGTTTTCATACGTTTTCATCTGTTTTTGTTCGTTTTCATATGTTTTCGTCCGTTTTCTTACGTTTTTATTCGTTTTCATACGTTTTCGCCCATTTTTATACATTTTTGTCCGTTTTGAGATGTTTTCGTCCGTTTTCCTACATATTCGTCCGTCTTCTTACGTTTTCGTCCATTTTCATATGTTTTCGTCCGTTTTTAAATGTTTTCAGCCATTTTCAGACGTTTTCATACGTTTCTGAATATCACAAGCAATATTCTATGATACTCAGGATATCACAAATGATGATACTCAGAATATCACAAGTGATGATACTCAGAATATCAAAATTGATGTTACTCAGAATATCACTTGTGATATTCTGAATATCACAAGTGATTTTCACGTTTTTTTAATTCACGTTTTTGAATACTTGTCCGTTTTCTTACGTTTTCGTCTGTTTTCCTACATATTCGTCCGTTTTCTTACGTTTTTTAATTCACGTTTTCGTCCGTTTTCCTACATATTCGTCCGTTTTCTTACGTTTTCGTCAATTTTTAAATGTTTTCAGCCATTTTCAGACGTTTTCATACGTTCCTGAATATCACAAGCGATATTCTGTGATACTCAGAATATCACAAGTGATGATACTCGGAATATCACAATTGATGATACTCATAATATCACAAGTGATATTCTGTGATACTCAGAATATCACAAGTGATTTATGTGATATTCAAAATATCACTTGTGATATTAAGAATATCAATTGTGATATTCAGAAACGTATGAAAACGGACGAAAACGAACGAAAATAGACGAAAACGTAAGAAAGTGATAAAGAAAACGTGAATTAAAAAAAACGTGAAAATCACTTGTGATATTCAGAATATCACTTGTAATATTCTGAATATCACAAGTGATTTTCATGTTACAAAACATTAGTTGAAAATCACTTGTGATATTCAGGATATCACTTTTGATATTCAGAGCATCATCACTTGTGATATTCTGAGTATCACAGAATATCACTTGTGATATTCAGAAACGCGAATTAAAAAAAGGTGAAAATCACTTGTGATATTAAGAATATCACTTGTGATATTCTGAGTATCACTTGTGATATTCTGAGTATCATCAATTGTGAT